>JARHVA010000838.1:3010000-3610000 GCA_037957365.1 Torreya grandis
GAAGGGAGGGGAATTACTTAATGGGGAATTGTGTGAGGGATATATGTTCCATGGTTGGTGTGGAAAATTTCTTTTATTATGCTTTCCCTCCCCCCAATAATAATTACTTGGAAATAACACTTGAGATTTCCATAGATACTAGAGTTTGGGAACACATGCTCTATGAAGCCTTGTATCTTTTACATTATATTATATTTATTACTATTGATATATTGTTAAGATGAGATGTAATTATTAATTATTTTACCATGACAATAGTGGTTGCATATTTGTATCATCCATGGATGGAAATATATAATTACTTTCTATACTCAATTAAGTTCTATTTCATCTGATGTTAGTGATCAGTAACAGATAGATGTCACATGATTATTTTACTATTAAGATACTTAGTGTGTTCTAGCTAGATCACTAAGTATATTCTTTTGGTGAAATATAATGAGAGAATGTGTTGATTAAATAATAAAAAATCGTGTTAATCTAATTCAAACCCAGTGGGGTTGTTACATGTGGTATCAAAGTTTTGGCTCAAACTCTAGGACCTAATGAGCCCACTAGTGTTTTTGTATCCTTCTAGTTATCAAAAAGGAGAATGGTAAAATCTAGAGTGTTTGAAGAGGGTTCTTAGAATCTCAATGATAGTGACCCTCCATTTGATCCTAATTGATTTACCATTAAGCAAATAATAAAGATCATATTCTTGCAACTATGAATGAAATTAGGGATCATGTTTTAGTCCTCAAGCTAGAAGTTCATGGCTTAGAAGAGGAAGAACATCAGGATGAACCTAAAGATTATTTTTCCAAGTATTAAAATCCTCAGGATGTAAGAGTAAAGTAATATTTTACTAGTGAAGTGAAGTGTATTTTTTATTTGTAATGCCTCGATGTAACATCATGTTATACCATGATTAGAGCTATGAGATTTAGTAAATCCTCATGTATGGTTTGATGACTATTATAGGTAATAGTTTGTTATATGAAATATTGTGTGGTACATTAAGTTTTTACCCTTAAGATCACTTGTACCATCTTAGATTTGTTAAAGGGTTGTTTTATTAAGTGTTCTAATGGACATGGTTGTATTTGATGTTTGGGTAGGAAAGTGCATAACATAGCTCATGATTTTTGAACAATAGATTCCTATATTATTTTTTCTCACTTAGATTAAATACACATTGAGAGTGATTACATATTTACTAGGTAATCAAGTCGCCTCCATCACTTATCTTTTGTAAAGTGAGTGTTCAAAAATCATGGAATGATTCTCACTTAACAATATGTGCAATTTAGATAGAGTTTTATGCATTATGTAGGAGAGGGAATCCTAAAAGACTATTTATGGATTTGCACCACCTAGTATAATAGGAGTTCCCCTTAAAGTGGAGTGTAGTTATCTTTATTCAGGATTCCTATGTGTTAGAAGTTTACTTATGAATTGGCACCCCATATGTTTAGGTGGATTGGGAAGAGGTATCATCTCACATATCTAGTATAGAAGCAAGTTTTTATTCTCTCACCCTCCTTTGACATAATTATAAGCTGACTAAGTGGAATCATATTTTCATGATGTTTATTAAGTGCTCTCTTAATTAGAAACTTTTTTTTGAAATGTTGTTTTGATAATATTCCCTAGAGTTTGTGGGATAATGTATTCTACTTCTTGTTGATAGAGAATTTTTAGGCATGGAAGAGATTGATTCATCTATGTGGTTAATAGTTTTCCTTATGGTTATGGGAATAGGTTGTGATATTACTCTTACAAGCTTGGTAAGTGTGTAGTGATTTGGTAAATTAGGTTGCAATGTTTTATTAATACCATGTAAGGGTATTTAATATTTATGTGTTGAGATATTAGTTCACTTATTTCCATTTATAGATTTTTACAATCATACTTTCCAATGTTATTTCACTAAACTTGTGAACTTTAACCACATGTAGTGGTAAACCTTGAATTTATATTGGTCCTAAATTAAGAATTAAAAGTTGGTTATAAACATTATATTATGATTCACCCTTGATTATATTGTTATTATTCTCATCTAGCTTAAAACATGTTGTTTTTATGAGTCATTTATGTGCCTTTCACCTAGAGCAAGTATGAGATAGGATGTGCAAAACATCTTGTTAGTCTAAGGGGTTGAGATAAGCTTATAACTTATTATGTAACTAGACAAGAAAGCTAGAAGGCATTGTCTCACTTGTTATTTTTATAATTTTATAAATATGGTTTGATCCTTGTCCTTTATTTGTTATTTTAATTTTAACATTATTTTCTCTTAACTATGAATATAACAAAGATGGGTTAAGTTGTGAGTTTGATACTAGTTATGTTTGGATAGTGGTAACATAAAGTAATTATGGAATGATTAAATGATTTTACTTGAGATGGATATCAATACATCTTAAATTATTTATCAGATATAATTATATTTGACGATCTATTATTATGGATTTATGGACTCATTAAATCATATGTACATTTTGGATATCATTAGGTTGTGAAGACCTAAGGGATGAGTGATGAATTAAGAACATGAGTACTAAGAGATGGGAGTGAGACCTCATTAGTATCACATTGGATCAATAGTTATTATTTTTGGATGTGACAAGGGGATCTTATCTAATCTAAGATTTGACAAATGAGACTTTTCAAATTCAATTATATGGTCATATGCATGTACATTGAGGAATGTATATTCTTTAATTTTATATACATTGCAAATGTATTATTTCTAGTTCTTGTTCATAGTCATACTTGTCAAGAGCTATATAGAGTATTAGCAATATTAAAATGTCATACTTATTAGGAGGTATATGGAGTAGCAATGTCATTGACTTATACACATTGTTCTTGTCAGGTTCTTTAAACACTTTTCTTTAAAATGAAAAAAAAACACTCTCTAGGTTAAAGATATGTGCAAAGGGGCTGGGAAGCTTCATGGAACTGTCCATGGTCATTTTTTTATGACTTTTATGATGATTTCATGTGATTTTTGTTAAATATTAAATTAGGGAAGATAAAAAAATTATAATAAAAATAGGTGGTAACCTTAAATATGTTAGGAGTGGTCAATATTGTAGTGTATATGCATGCATTATTGCCATATCTAGATCTATTTCATAAATGTATTTCATGTCACTTATATTAAAAGTGTTTAAATGATCCTCTACATGTGTTGGATTATAATGCTTTGTTGATTTGAGACCCCAAGGTGGTCACGATAAAACTAATCAGAGTAATCGACACTCACAAACTTTATTTACATAATAGATAGATGCCATAGTGTAAAGTCTTGTGGGACAAATAATCTGAGGATAGTGATACTTGGGAGAACTATGATGAGTTATACAATAAATTTTCACATTTATTTTCTTGATTTTATACTTTATACTATGTTAATTTTCTACTAAAAAATATTTTTAATTTAAAAATTATGTTTGAACAAGTGTCATTCAAGATGATGACTAGCTTTAAGGGGGAAGGATGTTATATCTTGATTCCTCACCAAGAAAACTTACTTAATTATAAATGTATCTTTTTATAGTTGATAATTTGATTTGTTTATTACTAACTAAGTTGTAAGTTATATGTTATTATGGGAAAGTGGTATGTTGCTTGGTTTCATGATTTCACTACTATGAGTTAGTTGTAGTGTATATTCTTTACATTGTGATCATGTTGACTTTCTATTTAGTAGTATTCTATGATATAATTTTCATGATGTTATGGACTAACTACCTACTTGTCATGAGTTAGACAAAGGAGAGATTCATTACTCAGATCATGATAGAGGGATAGCATCATCAGAGAGGGTGACATGGATAGAATTGCTTGAGGATGATAGAGGAATGACTAGAACCCTACACACACCACATTATATAGTATATGTTATATACATTGTTTTAATGGTTATTATAGTGTGTTTTTAGATGTTGTTTTCATTTGGATAAATGTTTCTACATACTAGTTATGTGTTAGTTACAATTTATGCCTAGGTAGAATTCATTGTGTGTGATTTTTTTTTTATCACACCAATGTTCTCATGACTATTAACATATTCAAAAACATAAATTTGTGTAAATAGAGTAAATATAAATTTAATGATTAATGATTTAATCATTAATATTAAGTCATATTGTTTAGAAATAAAGTAATTGAATTTTATTTATAAAAAGGGGAAAAATACATAAATACCAAAAGTGGGTAAGGAAGTTTATATTTAGAAAAACATAAAAATATAAAAAAAGAGGGAATGCAATTTTAAAAACAAAAAAAAGTCGTGAAAAAAAAAAGAAAATCATTCCAAGAAGGAAATATAGAGGTTTAGTGGTTTTGGAAAAAAAATTAGAGAAAAATAAAAATAAAGAAAAAACAAAAAGAAAGAAAAAACTAAATGAAAGAAAAATAAAGGAAGAAGTTGTGAAGGCAATGGCTCACTTATTTGTAGAAATAGGTGACTATTATGTTAAGTGAATGTAAATTGGTCAAAATGAATCAATGATGATAATTGAATATTTAGTGGAAGTTACATCTCACTCGAAATAAGACATTACTACTATGACATTCCAATTTTGACACAGTCTTCAATTGTTATAACAAAAAGGGATTATTATGCATTTTTGGAAATGATGTTGCAATTGAATTTGAAAAGGAGAGGAGGGAAGATCTTGTTGACTTTAAATGAACCAGATATGTTATTGGGGTTATATTTTTGAGAATAATGAATCTTGGTTTTGGTGATCAGAGGCATGTATGAAGCTTTTCCTTCTAGGAATCTAGAATAATTTATAGATATATCTTTATCCATGAATATGAGATTCAGACATATTCACTATTTATTGTCAATATCTATATATGTTATCATTATGTGTGTGTGTGTGTACACTATTGTGTGTATATTTATTTATATAGTTTGCATATATTTATGTGTATACATCATTGTGTAAATATCTATGGATATAACATGGTTGGCTATGATCAGTTAATTATTATAAATTCCTATAATATGATTAGTTAATATAAGATAGATCATTTAATATAGTTCATTGTTATACATGGATAATTTTCTAAATTCTTATTATTAACGTACTCCACTTATAGTTTAGTCTCTAAGATATGGTTATATATATGCCAAAAACATGGAAATATGGAAGTGAATTGACAATAATTATTATGTAAAATAATAATAATAATGAACCTTTAACTACAACAACTTAGTTATATTAGTGATTTTATGAGTATTGTTAGCATTGTGTCACTATAATAAAGTTTCTTAGAATAGATCGATCTATGTTATCTATAGTGTATAAAACTAAGCCTATAGGTAATTCTTAGAATACAAATTGCTATAGCCCACTATTATGGATACCTATGTTGACTGTTAAACCTATAAATTCATTACACATAAATAAAAGGAATGCTACTAATATATCCATCACTGATCATTTGCCTATCTTATCTAGATTACATTGGTACCATTCTAAATAATTTATATTTGGCTGGATATTAGGTATACATGATATAATTAAGGTTAATGACCATAGTGCCATTATGACTAAGAAGCGATTTAATAAGCATTTGAGTTGTCTCATAATATCTATGCATATATTATTACTTTTATGATCTTATTTACTTATAGGTATAGAATTGTATATAGCAATCCCCTGATCACTACAGTCATATAAACATTAAAATATGATAAGTGCATTAGAATATCCTGAGTATTGTTATATTATAATGACTTGTGACTTAATAGTATTATAATTACTTAACCCTATGACATATATATTTCTCAATGGGTTATTCTCTATACAACAAAATTATTGATAATAAAAAGGATAAATATGTAACCAATTTGTATTAATATAAAATAAAATATAAATAGAAGAGAATAATGATAAATTTATTTTATCCATGTAATATCATTCTCCTTTATCCCTATAAGTGGGGATGACCAGATCAGTTTTATGTTAATGGTATCTATTTAAACATTACTATATGATATACATTAGAATATAGACTATATTGACTAAGAGTATACAAGATACTATCAAAATGAATAAATGTAAAAATATATTCATATATTTAGTTATTATAGTACCATTGATGCTAAATCACTATTCTTATATTTTTAATAATTCATTATGGTATTGTTGTCATAAATATAATGCCTTTATATATATGAAACTATCAACTATATTAATGTACAATATATGGGAATAATTTAGTGAGAATATATCCATGTATCATAGGATAAATAATTCATAAAATATAGGCCTTTATTATATATTGTTGGTTTATGTCTAAATCTAACTTTTCTCAAAATCCTTATCAACTGTGTGTGTGTGTATGTGTGAAAATGCATGTGTGTGTACATATGTATTTATATTGGGGAATATATGTATAGTTATTAGTAAACTATATTATAGTGAACTAAAAACTATGTATACTTGATGCCTTTTACATGAAAGGTTAAATAACCATTAGAAGCACAAATATGAAGAATATTGTTAGTATGAGAGAATTATGATTATATTAAAACATGTGTAGTATATGTTATTCAAGGTGTGACATATTTATATTCAAGTATATATGTACTTTCACACACACACACACACACACATAGATGCATGCTTATAAGTATAAATTTTGACTAGTATAATGTCATGGCTTTGGTGATTCATATATATATATATATGTACTTGTTTAAACTTTTGTGTGTCATATAGGAGTAATTTGGTTATCATTGAATACTTATATTTGAAATCAGATACAAAAGATTATGTAGTATTGAGAACTTGTGTATGGAGTTATATATGTTTTGATTAGATTAGGGTGAAAATCTATTTAGTTAGGGATAAAAACTATGAAGGAGAATTACATTGTAGAATCCCTTATCTTATCAATATCATTAATATAATTCATAAAAAAAATTAATGACTGTTAAAATCATGTGGAGTTTAGATCTATAAATGACTATTAATATACAATATTAAAAAAATATGTGTGGAATATGTTATAAGTATATTAATATGTACATGTGTTAAGAAATATATAATATATATTAGTGCAATCATGATGTGTGCCTATAAGTTATATAGTATTTAATTTAAACATGGGATATACCCAGTTGGTATAAACTATACTTATTTACCTATTATTTAGGATTATAGGACAATTTATTCTTAAAATTGTAAGACTGGTCATTCATAATTATCTAGTTGTGCTCATGAACAATGAACTATCATATTATGGGATGTCATAGAGTGTATTATGTTTGAAAACTATAGTCTAAATGTATGTAATACCTAGGTGGTACAAACTATAATTGTTATGTCTACATTCATTCATATGTTTGATAGACTAAATGTATGTGTTTTGGTTATCCCTATGTGTAGCATGTTTTATAACTGTTAGTAGAAAGTATTGTATTGTATCTATTTACATAAAGTATAATATGTATCCTAATATATATTATCCATAGTTGGTATAATCTATACTTGTTTATTTTTTATTTATGTGATAACTAATATTTTGAAGATTCATTCATATATTTGACAGACTAAATGTATACATTTTTACTATTCCTATGTTTATCATGTCTTATGCTTGTTGGTAGGAAATAATATGTATGGATCTATTGGTTATATTTATGTTAACCAAATCTTGCATTGTTGGTGCTATAAGTAAGTAGTGAGACAGACTTCACTATCTTATTATCATCACAATGCTAGATGAAGGTAATCCGATCAAGTGGTGTGTATGAAATTAATTGATCTTAGAGATCAATAACTATTCAAAATTTTATCCAAAGTAATATTAGTGAGACATTATCATTTCATGTGTGTGATTTAAATGTTTGTGTGATATCTTTATAGAATGAGTTTCTTCATGGTACACTACATGGTTTTTTTAGAAATCATACAACACATGGGTACTAGCTTGTCCCTTTGGATTCCCTTACGATCAATATCTATTCATCTATGAAGGGAGGGCCATTCCCTGATAGGGAATTGTGTAGGGGATCGATGGTTTGTGGTTGGTATGTAAAAGTTATTGAATGATGCTCTCTCTCCCCCATAGTAGTACTTACATAGAGATGACACTTGAGATTTCCATAGATACTGGAGTTCATGAACTCATTCTCTATGGATCCTTATATCCTATACATTATATTTTATTTATTATTATTGATATATTATTTAGGTGATATGTAATTATTACTTATTATATGATGATAGTAGTGGATAAATTCTTGTACCATCCATGTCTATAAATCTATAATTACTTTCTATATTTAGTTAAGTTGTGTTCATATGATGTTAGTGATCAGTGAAGGATAAATGTCACATGCTTATTTTTCTATTAATATGTTTAGTTTTTTTATATGGATCACTAATTATATTTCCAATGTGAAATATAATGATAGAATATCTTAATTAAATTAAAAAATCATGTTATTTTAGGTCAAACCCAGTGGGGTTGTTACAAAACATAAAAGAGAGTGAAACCATTAATTAGGAGCATGAAAACACTAATATTCAAGGCAAAATTGTTGATACACAGGGAATAACTACCAATTATTATGGATTATAAAATGATATAAAATTATAAAATAAAATTAAAACCACCGATTTACAAATTGAAACTATTGTTTTAGGGACAAAATGTTGTTTAGTTGGAAAAAACTATTGATTTCACCTAGGATATAAATTAGAAATTTTTTGAGGAAAATAAGATGAATTAAGTTAATTACTATATTAATTCCTACAATAGTAATAATTTTAAGAGTGCCTATAAGAGTTTTCGGGGTGCATAGGGTCCCACCAGGGGTACAATTATGTAGGTTATGAATCTAAAAAGGGTTAATTCATATGTAGTGACTGAAAAATGAAAATAATTACATGATTTTTGACACTCTAATCATAATACCTTGAATTTATTAAAGTTAAACACAATTTGAATTACGTATAAATAAAATAAATCACATTATAGTGAGCCCTTATATTCATATAATTTTAGGATAATTGTTAACTATACATCTCATCTCAAAATGAAGGGTGGAGAATGAGCCCTAAAATTCATGATTTACACATCAAGTGTGTAAGAAATTCCATTTAAGACCTTTTTTGAGTGTGGAAGGAATTTTGGAAGAAAAGTGAAATGATTGGTCCTTTTAGAGTGTGTCATAGATGAATATGTAAGAGGCCATGTAAGAGGTTTAAGAGTGTGTGTGACCATGTAGGAGACCACCTTGCCCATACCCCACTCCAATACATTAACTTCCCTATATAATTTCATTAGGGTAAGGCCATAAATCAATGTTGATTTAGGAAAATAGGATAATTTTAAAAGCTATGGAATTTCCTATTAGAGGAAGATAAGGATTTATTAAGTGAGATTAATAAATAATTAGAATAATGTGGTACTTGTAATGTTATTTTTTCAATTGAATAATCACTTAATTTTCCTATGATAATACTTACTAAGGGTTGATTTGATTTGGGATGCTCTTGATATTATCAATGTTTAAATATAATCTATTTCCCCAATCAGAGATGTGTCTGTGTGATTTCAGATTAAATACCTAATTGTGTAGGTAAATTGGACCAAATTATGATTTTAGACTAGATTTATATGTTATTATGGAAAGTCATTCTAATTGTAGTTTAGACATGGAAGTGGTTAAAATGAAGTGTCTATAGGGAGTGGATGGATTTTGATGTTGTATGAAATTTTACTCTATCATAAGTATCTTAGCACATTTTAACACTTTGTTTCCTACACCAAAAGGTCACAAGGCTATTACAAATAATTTTAGGTCATTTTACATAGACAGTGATCAGAATAAAATAGAGAATAAGCTAGAACCTTATCATATCTGTGTTTCTATAAATAGCAAGCTTAATATCAATCAATTTTTCAATATTCATAATTACAAAGTTTATGTTATATCTTAGGAAATATAAATTATCAAGTTTAAGCTTGTTTATATCACTAAATTAAAAATAACTTAAAATAGTTATTTTTTCATGTTTTATTTTGACTTCACAAGCCTTTTGAAATTACCTTTTTTCTATCTTATCAATTTCATTAGGGATTTTTTAGCACCATTATGCCATCATTTGTAATAGGCATAGGAGCTTGTAATTCATTAAATGAGGTAGATGATGAGAATTTATTCTTTGATTATGGAATAAGCCCTCTTTTCATCATTCTCTTAATATGTAATTATTAATATTTAATATGGAACCTTGAAAAAGGTTTTAAAGCCACTTTATCACTTCAAAAATATAAAGTGTAAGGAGTAATTATGCTTCAAAATCCTATCTGATACTTGATTTATTTTATAAATATCAATGTGTGCCTCTTCTCTTCCCACCTTAGATTGCCTTAGTGTCATTTATTATGTTATTTACTGTGAATTTGTATGTATTTTGTTCAAAACATTGATTTTTTAATACCCTTCATGTGAATCTTGTTCCCTTATATGATCATAGTGTATATTTTGTGTTAGATTAATTTTTCAATTCCCTTATGCACATATTTTGTGATTATTATTATATTAGATGTTTTTAGTAGCATATTTTATATTACATAATCAGGTCAGTTTTGTGATTATCTTTCCTTTCTTAAGTTGTTTGATAATGGCTATCCATTCTTCCTTGAATTGTAAACACTAATATAATTTATATTCAAATGATTTTTTAATAATAGGATGGGATTTGAGACCCCAAAATTTCAAATTTCTTACTTTTAGAGATTTGGTGTTGTACACACATCCTATTAAGGCATGTTTGATGTGTTATTAAGATATGAAATGTTATTATGTCCTTATGACTTAGACAAGTATTATATATTTAATGAGATGTTATGTTTTACTTACACAAGGATGCTTATATGTTTATATTAGATTATTTTATATGAATCATGAGATTAGTTTTACTTACATTATTTTGGTTGTCCATTTTGACAAGTATTGATTCCATACTACTAGATATTTTTTTCTTAAACATATATTTGATTATGCATATGTTTATATGAAAGGTATTATTATATTACCAATTATATTTGGTGCCTTTTATTTTTCATTTTCACCTTATGTTTATTAAGATAACTTTTATTGCTTACATTCTATAGCTTTGGCTAGATAGTGTAGGCCATTCTATGTGTACAATATTGTGCAGGTGATAAAAAAGGCTGATGAGGGAACTAGGATTATTTTAGGCATGATAAAATCATGGGTAGAGTGGTGACACAAATATTGGGCATTACCATGATTCAAACCACTTCTTTTACCTTGTTGTGGACCTAGACGAAAGTATTGAGATCCTTAACTTGTTATTCACTATTCACCCCTGGATAATATTCACACCTTTTATCTAACATTAGGAGTTAATTATTAATTTGTATTTCAATATTAATTTATTTTTAATCCACTTAAGTGACACCATTTTACTCAAAATCGGATGGATTGAGAGACCCAGCTTTAGAGGGAGTTATAAAGAATGTTTTAGATATTTTATGTCTATATTTTTGCCCTTCAACTAATAAGAAGGTAGGAAATTTTTTAAATAAGCCTTATAATAATTTTTAGGTAGTTTATGTGTCATTTATAGCTTGGGATAGTGAGTCCATTTGTGATTTATGGACTTGCAAGAGGATTTATAGAAAGGGGATACTTTTTAAACATGAGCCAAGTGATGTGAAGGGACACATGTCGCCTTTCCATTAGATTTTGAATTAGATGTTTTAGTCTATATAGGGAATGAAATCCTTCCTTTATTGGATTCTTATTCTCAATTTGAATTTTCTTAAAAACCAAAAGTGGGGGAAAGAAAAAGAAGCTTGGACGAAGAGTATAGAGAAGAGTTGTTTGATAGTGTTTAAGACTTGTAAGTAGAGTTATTAAATGGATTCAAGAGGTGGAGCCATGGTAGGTTCCTTTACCCATTTTTATTTCAATGTGATATTTTTAAAATTATCTTCTCCCTACTCTTAAGTATAGTATTCAAGAGGAGTTAAGCATTTTTATAACCTTTCTCTGGACCTAAAATGGTTTTTTTTATGTTTCCCAAATAGAGTTTTATTTAACTCCTTATGTATGAATCCTTACATGGGTTTATGAAATTAAATATTTCCAAGGTTCTCATCCTTTAAACCCAATTTTAGAGAAAGTAAATTCTTGTCTACAAAGGAGTGAGTAAGGAACTTGTTACATTTGGATTTTATGATGATGTTTGAGTGTTGATACTTCATTTATGAGTGTTATTCTTTAATTTATTTTTTATAGTGAGAATTCCTTACCTAGTATGGTTACTACCTAAGCCTCCTTTTACAACTTGTCTACCTAAATTATTATGTGTTGATGCATAGAGTTGGGAGTCTTAGCCTTAGGGGTACTTAGGGAAACAACCTGATGATGGAAAAAGGATGGGAGGTGAGATATCCTTTGATTGGCCTTGTGGAAGACATACGAAGGTCACTTGGAGAAATTATATGGCTTTAAAATTGTAATTATTGTTAAAATTGAATTGGATCTTGTAAATACTTAAATATATACTATTATATGTTAAATTAGCTAGAAATTTGAATTTATCATCATGATGTACATTATGTGAACTAATGCTTAATTTAATTTATAGACCTCATTGGAGAGGATTAAAATGATTGTATCACATAAAATGTTATTAAAATGAAAAATTAATATGAAATTTCTATTTTAAATTATTTGTTTAATTTTATAACTATATGTCACTATGGAAAAATTAAAATTGAGGGAGACAATATGCTTTGATTTCATTTCATAGATGAGTCCATTGAAGTACCATAGCATGTATAATTTTTTTAAGATTATGTAGAAATTTATTAAATAATTTTATGTGTTATCATTTAAAAGATATGATTTTTAAGTGAGTACCACTAAAAAGGACTCAATTAATTTGTAAATTAGCCCACCCATATTTGATTAATTTATTTTCACAATATATGAGGTATTCAAGTGGCCAAGTTAATTTTATATTAATATTTAAAAATGTAGCACATAATATAATTTGTTTCATATGTTTTTTATTTTTGGTTTGCCCATAATGATTTTTGTATGTTTGTTGGTATGTAGGGAAATTTATTAAAAATGGAGGACCTTAAAGAGGGCACATGCCACTTCTTGTAGGGAATTTATACAAGTTTAGTTTGAAGTCACCCACATGACCTAAACACATATGAGAAATCCTTAAGGTTATATTATATTTATTGGCATGGTTGAGGCCATCATATTGTTTCTGGTTTGGCCATTTGGTGGGGGAACCACATGGTAAACACACCCCTCATATACTTTATGTTATATGGGTGGAAAATATGGATTAACCACCACCCATACCATGGATAGAATAAAAATAAAATAATTAATTTTATTATTTTACTTATATTTTATTTTATTAAAAAAAATTAGTAAAGTTTATAACCTACAACTATTTTCAATTGAAACCAGAACTTTTATAATTGAGATAGACTATTTTGTGAATTTGATTTTCGCTACCAAAAGACTCAGAGGTAAGGTCATCCAAAATGGGATCCCATTCCTTTTATTTTGCTCTTCCACATGAAACAATATTTTTAATCCTAAAATGATGTACTTTTCCAATTATGCCTCCTTTCTCCTCAAATATTCTTAAGCCCTATTGGAAACCTATTAGACTTGTTAGGTAATCATGATTGTGGAGACCTAGTAGTTCAGATGAGGGTGGACCCAAAAGGGATCCCCTCGTATTTTTTTATACCCTTTTATATGAAATTAGTTTTGGGACGTAAAACTTCATAGTTTCTACTTTGTGTTGGTTTTGTCTTAAGGACGCTTGTTTTAGCCTTATTGGCTATCACAAGCTCTTGAGAGCCCTGAAATGGTCTAACCCAAAATAGAACCCTATTTTTTATTCCCCTTTAGTCTAAGATAAAAATAAAAATTTGAAAATGAAAATTTAATGAATTTTTACATTATGGTATCCATTAATTATCATGGAGGAGATTGAAGCTCACTTAACCTTTTCGACAATAGTAGGAGACTAAAACCTCCTTTAAGAATTTTATCAAATTGGGGGACTAAAAAAATCAATCATGAATTTTCCTATTGATTTATAAAAATTAAAGTGAAAAATATTAGTTTTGATCAAAAACTCAGAGACTCCATGAATGGCAATCATCTAGAGTTGAGGAAGGAGATGAGAGATAACTATAGAAAAGTCATCCTCCAACACCTCCTCCCTACTTCAAAATATAAGTTTTTGAATTTAATGGATAATTTGGAGACCTTATGGCCTTCATGAGGATTTTTTATCACCATTTTTCTTCAACTAGATTATATGATCGAGATCAATTTGATCTAGTGGGTGTACCAAGATTGAATGGCTTAAATGGGATATTTTAGGAACCTTTTGAGGTCCTATGAGGTATATTTGATATTTTTTGTAGAATTTTTCCAAAATTCAAGTCGACATGAAATTAGACTTCATTTACAAGTTAAGTGAGAACCAAACCACTTGATTTGTTGGAGTTTCTCAAAACCATCCTTGAACTTCATTGGGAATAAGGAAGTTTCATTTTATCAAGTGGTTTCTCAAACCCACATTCATTTATTTATGTATTTATTTTCATCCTTAGGGTCATGGGGCCTACTAGGATAACTTATTGAGTTATAGGCTTGGTTTATAGGTTGTATATGAATTAGAGAAAGTGAAACTACATGGCTGAGTGGAGACCATTTATCATATTAAACATTATCGTATGGGAAATACTTGTGTGCATAATGGGAATTATGCACTCTCAATATTTAACCATAAATTTGCATGAGGATCCTATTTTGAGTAGATAGGGTTAAAAATATATAAATTATAATGCACAAGGGTGATATTTAGATATATATTAGGCCAATTGGGTGTTAAACTTGTATATAAACATACACATAATTTATTATGATGTAAATAAGATAAATATAGAAATTACAACTAAGTTATACATGGAAGTGAAAAATAATTAATATACTTAGTTGGCACTAATTTTAACATAATGTTGGACTGAGAAAATTTTAGAATTAGGTTGGAATAATATTTTAGAATAGTTTTCTAAATTTAGATTAGACATTTTTGGAGATCTAGACACTAACATCAATATGGGATGGTTACATCAATGCTACTATATAGGTTTGATGTGTCTTGTATGGAATACCTATTAAAAAATATATAACCACCTAGATTATTTTGGATTTGTCTTTGCCTTCACTCCAATGCATTCAGATCTATGTCAAGGATTATCACTCCTCATGAATTTACAAAACCCTAGTTCTTCATCTTCATAGTGACCTTGGGGAAAGTTGGGTTAGTGGGCACATAGTGTTGAGATGACCCCAAATTACCCTTTTTAGTGATCAATTATTACATATCTAATACTTTGAATAAGTCCTTAGAATTATGTATTTCTCCCCTATGTGTTAGCTTGTGTGCGAATCATATAAGATGTGAAAATCAAGTATGATAGTGACCTATCTTATAACTTGGAAAATATAGCTCTTGGGTTGTTCCTTTAGTAAATTATAATTATATATGTGTTTTTATTATGATTGGTATATAAATAAGGAATATTTTTTTAATTAAATTCTAGATAGAGTGTTTTTGATTATTTGCTTTGGTCTCTTTGGTCTTTTTCTAGGTATTTTTACCATGTTACTAGGTAAGGAATAAATGATGGTTGATATTATATTTATATCAATCCATTTGGAGAAGTTACTCACATTAAATCACTTAGAATAACTATTATGATGCATTTATCTTGAAAAATATATAACTTTAGTGTAATAGACACTTGTGTCAAGTCATGACACTAGCATTAATGTTATTATCTATCCTAGACATTAGTGTCTAGGGAGCAAGAAAGTAGGTATAGGTTTAGAATTTATATAGATGGAAGATAATTAAATTTTAATAAATATAGGAAAGATATAAGGCTTAGCTCATCAACATAAGACTATTCAGACTAAGAGATAGGCCAAGGCATATAATATATAGCAGATGCAAGACTTGTAGAAGCAAAAAAGGGTCTAGAACTAAGAAGAATAGATAAGGTCTAATTTTTCCAAGTGTACAAGATTGAGATGTTATATAATATATAAATATTTTCTAAATCCCCCTTAATATAGTAATGCAATTATTAGTTTAAAGGAAAGGAATGTATACCTAGGTATGTATAACACACCTTGTGTATATATGTGCCCAACATGAGTGATTTGTTGTTGATTGACCTGGAACCAAAATATTGTTACAGTATATAATCATTTTATATAATATATAATTAAAATTACTTTAAATATTTTGAAATTGAAAGAACAAGGTTTAGGAGTACACCTATGTGTCGATATAATTTCCTTGCCTATTAACAAGTTGATTTGAAAAATATAAATCATTGTAAGGATATATAATTTAGAATATGAAAAATATAGATAAATTTTTAAAGTTTATATATCCAAGGTGATAGATATATTGGAAGTCCCATGTCCCCAACCTTGGAGAAAAGGTGATTTACCACTTGGCAGTTGAGATTAACTCAATTGTGCAACCTAGTAATATTTATAACCTAGTGATTTTGGATTATATAATCAATTAAAACCTAAAAATTTGTAAATATTGAGTTATTTAATCACCTCAACCATACTAAAAATTTAACCAGGTACTGTAGTAGACTAGCTCAATAAAGTATGTAAAATTTTGAATAGGGTAAAAGTCTATAATGTGGTATAAGTCCATAAAATAATTTTGTAATATAAAACTAATATATATTTTACAATATTAGGCATAAATTGCATATCATATTCACCTTATACACATCTCATTATGAAACTATGTGCAACAATAGTACCAATGTGTAGAATTTTTACCACAACTATGAATCTGAGTCATATAACTAAGTGATTTGGCTAATTTGTAAAACTATTTAAGTGTGGATAAAATCATTTCAAATAATTTACCCACTATATATATAGGAATTTAAAAACTAATATAAGTACCAATGTGTAGAACATATTTCAAAAACATGCCCCATTATAATCTAGAGATGTTGAATATTGAATAGGTGTGGATAACATGTTTTCAAAGCATTCCCCCATTGAATATGAAATTTTTTAATGTGTATAATACATGAATATATGATATTACCCACTAAATTTGAAAACTTATATACTTACAAAATATTAAATGAGTTTGGAGAACATGCTTCCAAAGCATACCCCTACTAAATCTGTAATGTATGCCAAGTGTGGAGAACATGTCTCTATGACATGCCCTGATTAATATTCCCCATTATAAAGTTATTTAAATATATTAATTTTTATTTACCTCACATTAAAATTATAATACAACTTTATAATTTGTTAATGTAACCATCTAGCATATGGAAGGAACATTTCTAGGTAGATATAGCATTGAATTATATAGAACCAATGTGATCATATGAAGGCCTAAGATTAATGATAAGGATCATGGAAATATATAGATAATAATAATATAAGCCCAAAAATAAAATAAGTGCACACAAAAGATCATTAAAAATAAATTCAAAATTAAATGGTCTAAGGAGGCCATAAAACAAGGGACATGTTTAAATGCCTCATAATCAAAGGGACATGACTTAGTCAAATGTCCACAAAAGTAAAGATGACATATTTAAATGTCCATAAAATAAACAATGATATATTTAAATGTAAAATAAATCATACATTGGCATGGGTACCATAATTAAAAAATCATATTCAAATACTCTAATTTAGAAGAAAATAATAAGGGAAGACACTCAAGGACGTGCATAAAATAAAGCATAAACATGTCATAGTAACCCATGGATCTAATGTGTTAATAAAAAATATAAAGTATAAAGCATATCAATTACTTTTTGTAAGATATAATCATGGATAAAGTCATGTTTAAGTACATATGTAAGCTCAAATATGATAATTAAATGTGATCATCAAGCCATATAACCTATGTATCAAGATCACAAAAGTATATGCTCCCAATGTCTTCATGACATGAGGAGAGGGAAGGCCCAACATCTAAAATAGAAATATATCATGTATATGTGTATGCTTTTATCAAAATTTAATATAAGTGTGACACATGTGTGTGTTTTTAAGAGTAACTTAATATGCCATCCATCAACATGGAACTAACACATAGATGCCAAGGATCCAATAGAGCATATATGTGTTGAAAATGTTTTTATATTTATGAATGTCCTTAAATTTTTTTGGTATTGTTGAATGTTTAAAAATTAAATATTATCATATGATTTGATACAATGTATAGTCATATATATTTCCCCATTGTGAACCTAGTGTAATAATATTATGATACTATTAAGGAGCCCTTATAGGTTTAATATATAGCACATTAGTATCAATGATGCTATATGTATATAAAATAAGACTCTATGGTCATGAAATAGTAGTAGGAGTAATAGTATTATAGTTTCATTAAAACCATAATTGAGTGATCTATGGTTTCTTTGGAATAACCATAATAGGAACTTGTGTAGGTTCTCTAGATATTAGATCATGATGTGTAATAAATAAGGATTTTAGGGAATCCATTGTATGTTTGTAATGTAATGGTCTCTCAAATACTAGATGCCTAGTAAAGAGGATTGTTTATTGCTTATCCTTTGTTTGTAAATTATCATTATTATTCTTATTAATTAACTATTTGGTTATAAATTACACTTGTTCAATAATATGCTAATATTTAATTTCATAAATTATAACTACTTGATTGACATGAATGAATTTTACACACACGTTCACTATAGAAGTTACCTCTCAAATTATATAGATCTAAGGTATTCCTAATAACACATAAAATATGATCATGGAAGGTATAAATAAAAATGTAGTAACCACATATGGGGGACCAACTTATAAAGGTAGGTCAATCTCACCAAGAACCTTATAAGAGGTCATATTGAATACTCTCACTATTTTAGGAGAATGATGAAAATCATGATGAGTATAACCAAAGTGTATAAGTAATGTCCTAGTGTAAAAATTATCAATTTACTATTGTCAATAATAAAAATAAGTCTAGGGTGTTTATCAAGGTATGTTTAAATGAATAAACAATGAAGATCAGAGTCATCATCATTAATCTCACTATCATTGAAAGTAATAGGTCTCTAAAACATTGGAGGTATATGTCATACGTAAGTACCAATAATACCATCTAGTGGGTTCCCATAATGTAATGGAGGATGTGAATTATATTCCATTTATAATTTTATTTCCTTATTATAATGATCTTTTAAAGGATTTTTAAATATTCTCTATTTGTGGTTATCACTAGGTTGTGAGTTTGATTCCTATAGAGGATCATCAAATGCCAGATTTTGTTCATTAGTAAAATATTGGATCTTGTGCTTCAAGGTAAAATATATATTTGTATAATTCCCTAGTCCCTAATTATAATCACAATAATCAATATCATCATATCATTTGGTTAGAGGTCGACTCATATCAACCTGGATAGTATGAGGTAGGGATATAAGTTGACACTCTAGTAAGCATGGGAGTAATGAAGCTAGGGACTTAAGTAAATGAGATAACTATCTCCTTAGTACATTACATAAGACAATTTGATTAGGATATTATGAAAATATGTTAACTATGGTGGGTTTTTCATTTTTATGCTCAAGAGGTTTTCCCTTATAACTTGGTTTGACTATAAATTTGGTACTAGATGTAGATGTAACCTATGTGTTTTATACACACTTGAGCTTATTTAATGAAATAGGAATAATTTCATAGTACTGTACAACATGACATAGGTCATTTAAATATTTTAACTCCTTAAAAATAATGGACTCATGTAAATGAGAAAGCAAAATTTTCTTGAATATGTCTTTCAACTCCTTATCTACCATAAGATTGGTCACTTTAGTAGTTAGTATTGTCTTATATCTCAAGACATATACATTGATAGGTTCATTGATTCCTTATTTTATTTTAAAAATTTGAGAATAGGAAATCTTTTTAGAAATATTAATGAAAATTTGTGCTAAAAATTAGTCTACAAGAAGTTTTAATGCTTTCACAAATTGGAGAGGTAAATCATAGAACCACCTCAAAGCATAGTCCTTGAGGCTTCTTAGAAATAGTTTTGTTAAAAAATTGTCATTGAAGGCATAATCAAGGTGTACAAAATCAAATAATCAAATATATTATTCAGGATCACCTTTTCCATCGTAAAATTGAAATTTAGGTGCAACAAAACCAATTGGAAAATGGTGCAAATATATCTCGAGTGCAATAGGGTTATACAATACATCTTTAGAATACTAGCATGAGGGGATTTTATATCATCTTGTTAAATGTTTTTAATGTTTTACTCTAAGGTATTTATAACTTCAAGGAGTTTTTTAACTATGGACCCATTGGGGTTTAGATTATTAAGCTGAGTAGTCATAAAAGGGGAAGTAAACATGGTTTTAGTAGTGATAAACATTGAAACTAGTATTTATGTTGAATCAATTTTTAATTCAATGATATATGTAGTGATAATGTTTTTATTTTCAATAAAAATAGGTTTAAACACATAACCCTTACCCTCATTATATGTATTATGTTGTAATGTGTTCAATGGGAGGGATGTTTCAACTATAGTTTTTGAATTTTTGATTTCCAATATATTTTTTAGGATCTCATCAAGATATTCAAGGATTTGATGAATATGTTCACTAAACAATGAATTTTGTTTTACTTGATCATGGTCTATTTTTACCATTTTATCTATTTCACAATTTTCATTATCAAAATATTCTTCTAAGATAACCATATCAGTATGCTTTTCTTTATCAACATGAATATCATCATGGTCCAAAGTATGAGATCCCTCATTGGTTTGAGAAATATTAGATGGTGGGAGGGGAAGCTCAATTTGTTTAATAGGCACACCTCCTAATCTAGGACTACACCTATGTTGTATTTTAAATAGTAAAAGTAAGAAATGAAAAACTACAATAATATGAACCCTAGTTGTCTTAACACCCTAAGATTCATAAAATTTGCATTCATGCGAATTAGGTTCACCAAATTTTTAACCCTAAATTTGGATGAGGATTATATTTTGGGTAGATATAATTAATAAAACATAAATTATAATTCATAAGGGTGATAATCAAAACTACAATAGGCTAACTGTGTGTTAATCTTAGATATAAACATACACTAAATTTATTATGCTAAGAATAGGCTAAATATAGAAAGTAAAAATAATCTATGTATGTAAATGGCATATAATTAATATACGTAGTTGTTTATTATTATAACATAATGTTTGATCTAGAATAGGTAGGAAAACAGATAGAAAAATATTTTATAACATTCACCTGATTCTAGGTTAGATGTTTTTAGATATCTAGACACTAATGTTAGATTAGGATAATTATGTAGACACTATTGTCTAGGTTTGATTCACATTTATTATATGGAATACCAAATGGAAAAGGATGTGACCACTTGGATTATTTTGGGTTTGTGTTCACCTTCACCTAAGTGCATTCAAATTTTGATCATGGATTGTCACTCCTCATGAATTTTCAAAACCCTAGTTATTCATCTTCATAGTGACCTTAGGGGAAATTGGTTAGTGGGTACATGTTTTTTATATGACCCCAAAGACCCCTTTGTCAATTAGTGATACTTACATATCCAATACTTTGAAGAGGGATTCATACTAATGTAGTTTTCCCATACGTTTTGGCTTGTGTGTGATTCATACAATATGTGAAAAATAAGTAAAATAATGACCTATCTTGTAACTTGGAAAATATATCTCTTGGGATGATCCTTTAGTACTTAAAACTTGTATATTTTTTATTCCTATAATTGTTATGGAAATAGTGAATATTTTTTAAATGTAATGCTTGATATAGTGATTTTGATAGTTTGTTTTGGTCTCTTTTATCTTTTTATGTGTATTTTTATTGTGTTACTAGGTGAGGAATGAATGAGGGTTCATATTATATTTATATAAATCCCTTTATATAAGTAACTCATATTAAATCACTTAGGTTGACCATTGGATACATTTCATTTTCAAAATAGATGATTTTAGGGAACTAGAGACTTGCATCGGTCAGGACACTAACATTAACACTAGTGTCTCTATTTGACATTAGTTTATAGTGAGAAAAAAAGTAGGTACATGTTATAAAAATTTAGAGATGGAATATAAGTACATTTTAAGAATTTTGGGCAAGATAAAAGACTTGAGTTATAAACACAAGACTCTTCAGACTAAGAGATAGGCCAAGGGGCATAAGATAGAGTATATGTGATACTTGTGAAAGAAGAAAAGGGTCTAGAACTAAGAATAACATCCAAGGTTTTATTTATCCAAGTGTAAAATATTAAGGTACTATATAATCCATAAATATCATCTACAATTAAAATAAAGTGGCCTATTTTTTGTGTATTTCATTGTGTCAATTTATGGGCATGCCATGTTCATAATAGAACATGGTTTATACACTAGTAGCTTTGGGTATCATTATTTGGTCCCACTTCTTCTTCATGAACTAGTATGTGTATGTCTTGGGTGTTTCACCTCATTTAGGAGGTAAAGATAGTAAACATGAAGAGTTTCATGGATTATGGATCTTCAATCAAGTATCAGACACCTAGATCTTTTTTTGGTCTCTATGCCTAAGAGACCAATGCTGCAATTTTTTAACATCTACCCATCTAGTTGAATAAATGAGGCTTGATGAAGGATTTAAATAATGCTCCAACTAGGTGTTAAGACTTCAAATGGCTATGAGGGCTAAGTGAGTATTATATCATGAATGAGCTCTTATGTGTTATGCCTATGTGGATTTCCCTTAAGTATTTTCATATGCTTATTGACTTTGATGACATATTAGATGAGTTCTTAGATATATTGATCTTATATATTAAGACCTTGATGTTTTATCTTAGCTAGATAGTAGAGTGTCTTAAGCATTTGGAATCTAAATGGGACTTTCTAGGTCTAGTGACCCATTTCAAGCAAACATTATCTTACCACTCAAGTGGAGGGTACTATAGGGTTATTTAGTGTTTATATTAAATTTATTTTTGATATTAGAATGTGTTATAATTAATTTTAATCAACATAATATTCTTTAGTTGTTTACTCTTGCCTTGTAATTAGTTATAAAAATAGTTTGGTTATAACTATGCCTTAGGCTGAAATATTTATCTTTGTGGACCATAGAGAGTTATAGAGACTTGGTGACATTCTTGGTATGCATGAGTAAAAAATGTCCTCATGTTGTTTCACATAAGTTTTCACTTGAAATCTATCTACATAATTTTGATTTTTATTAAATTATTCCTTATGGTGGACTAATGATACCATAAAAATGGACTTGTTATGGAGCCTCGTGTGGGTACCTATGTTTTACCTATCCTTTTGGTAAATGACCTTTATCCCCTTTTGATAGTGATATATGGATATTTTTAGCCACATTTAGAGGCTATCCATTTAATTTGGATTTTAGTGTTAGTTTTAGATGAATAGACAAGCCTTTGAGGCATCATCTTTGTGGACCATAGAGAGTTACAGCTACTGGGGCCATTATTGGTTTGCACAAGGGACAAAGAGGCTTGCATTGTTTCACATAAGTTTTCACTTGAAATATATATGCATACTTTTGAGTTTTGTTATATTTTTTATTATGGTGTAATAGTGATACCATAGAGATGGCCTTATTAGGGAACCTCATTTAGGTCACTATGTTGTTACCTATCCTTGTGGTGAATGACCTTTATACCCTTTTGTAGTGATATATGACTTGTTTAGCCACATTAATAGATTATACATTATATGTGGATTTTTGTGTTAGTTGTAATGGAACATACAAGTCTTTGAGTCTAGCAAAATTATATGCATTCATCAACTTAGTGAAAGTGAAGACTATGTTAGAGTGTTAATTTTACCTTTAGTGCAATTTTACTCAATACCCAAGGTCTATGAATTTGGTTTGTATTTTTATATCAAAATGTTCTGGTCAACAACCACCTTTAGGTTATGACCTCTTTTCTTAGATTATTTGTATAAAGAACACCCTTGTGTTTAACTAATAGTGGTCTAGAGGTAACCTTGTTTATATGGGCCCTTGTTAAAGGAAAGTAATTTAAACTTAGTGTTTTAAACTGGAAATTTGGGAACAATGTGGTGGTCATTTATTTCCATGAATTTTTCATGGAATATATGTGTGAAAAACTTGTTGAGTATTTTTGTTTGACTATAAATGAAACATGCATTGTGGTTTTTAATTTTCATGACATAATTTTTTTTTACTTAGATTTAGTTGTAAGACAATAAAGTGATTAAATATAAACACTAATAATTGAAAACTATCAATTTTAATGCAAAAATTATCAATCTTGATAGAGTTATAAGCTAGTTGGGTGGAACTTGGAAGGACCCTTGAGGAAATGTTTCAATTTTCTTACTTTTCTATCATCCATTTAATGAGTTAAGTGTTGCCTTTTTTCCCAAATCATTGAGCACAAATACATATTATAGCAATCATTAAAAGTAAATTATGTCTTATATTTAAAACTCTAGTATAAAATATTAGGACATTATAAAATGGACAAAATTTATGTTATCTATAAAAGCATTTCCATACTTGATGTTTTCTATAGGCATTATACAAAATGAACCTACACTAAATTATTTAACCTATTTGGTATATGGAAGCCATAATTAATATTGGCTATGAAAACTATTTTTAATGGTTGTTTTCATGAACTAAGTGTAACCAAATATTTTTAGTGCATGCTTCTATTATACTATATGTATCAAATTATTAAATGGTTGTAACCACTTGTAGAAAACTATTTTACAAATCATTTGATAGTAATATAAAACTATGTTATTAGGTGTTTTTACATATTGGTTGTGTAGACAACCCATTTTGGTCACAACTGACTTCGAATCAGAATTCAATTAATTTCTACCAAAGAGTGCAAATTAAGCCTAGGAATCACTAAATATCATAATTTCATCCACACATTAGACATTAGTGCTAAGAATCATGTTGAGGCATACCTATATGGGGTATTATCCTATACATAATAATAACCTCTCATATATTCATCTCCATTCAACTTACAACCTAATAATTTTATAGATTGGACTTAGGACCTATGAATTGGGGAAATGCTAAGTAGAATGAATTAATAAAGAAAATTAAATAAGTGAAATTTCCATGTGTAATTAGTGAAATTTAATTTTTCAAAAAAGGAAATTTTAATAAAATTAGATCATGGTGATGTCATCATCCTCAAATTCATGGAATTGAAAATATCTTCCCTAAATCTATAAATTAAAAAATGGAGATCCATGCTTAATAAATGGGATCTCTATCCCAAATATTAATTGTGTGTCCCCTCCTTAACTCAAATAGTGTTAGTTTAAACTCAACCTTGGTTAACATTAACATAACTACACTTGGTTTAGAGTTAGTTTGGAAGGCTATAAATACAAGTTCCAAGACCATTCTAAAATAAATTCTCAATCCAAAGATATAATGTTCATTTGTTGAGAGACAAAGCTTATTTTATGTAATATTATTATGCTAAGATACCAAGCTAATCTAAAGCCAAACACAAGCTCAACATTACCAAGGTGATAAGGAGAGGTGGTGTAAGAAGCTACATTTACAAAGAATGTTTGATCACACAATTGAGCACATAAATTCATTGCCAACATAAAACTCTTGTTCTCATGGAAGGTAAATATTATTTGATTTGTCTTCATTTGATAGTTACTTGTATTGTTCACTTGTTATTTTAGTGTCTAGGATAGAGTGTAAGTTTCATTAGTGTGTTTTGTTTTTATTTTCTTCATACTAACATGATGCTAATCTCCACTCTTAGATTCCTGTTGTTCACATAATGGCACACCTGATAGGACTGTGTACCCCACACACATAAATGGATTATCTTGATAGCTTTTTATAGATAAGAATATTTAATTCTAAAGATCAATTTTTTTATTTTAGATCAATTTTTTTATTTTGGATAACTTTTCTTTCTTTCACTTGACTATAGATTTATGAATTCATGACTGAAAAACTAGAAATTTGGAGAGGTAAACCACAAAATTGTTAACTAAATCTGAAAAATCATCTCTAAAAACTATAAAATCACTCTGGTTTGGACTCGACTCTACATAAATTCAAAACCAAGCCCAAAAAAAGTGAAATCATTTAACAAACTAAAAATTTATCCTACAATAAAATGAGTATTTTCTTTTGCCTTTTGATCTAATTGCAAATTTATTTTACAATCATGAATTTGTAGAGTTTAATTTTGAAATCATCATTTTGATTATGAAAATTGTAGAGTTTAATTGAAAAATCATCATTTTAATTGTGAAATCATCCATTTAAATAATGAAATTATTGTTTATTTTGTGTTTTCATGATTTTATTAACTATTTATCAATTTAGGACACTTATTAGTGAAATTGTGCACTTAAATCACAAAATTATTTCTCTATTTTGGTTTTTTCTTAAAGTTTTGAAATAGATGCAAAATTTTAAACCTTAGTTATGAATTTTCTGACATTAATTACAAAATTTTAGAGCTACAAAATAATTTTCTTGAGTTATGAAATTGTTTGTCTAAGTTACTAAATTGTTTATCAGAGTTATAAATCCATTGAGTTACAAAATTTTAGACTTGAGTTGCAAAATTGTTTGCTTGAGTTGAGAAATTCTTGAATAGAGTTGTGAATTATTGTAAAATAGAGAAATCATCCACTGTATGTTTTTACTTGTCTAGGTTTCTATATTTCTATATGTTTAGATAATTTCATAGTTTAAATTTTACTGCATAACTAAAAAATTATTCTAGATAGCTAACTTGTGTGTTTTTTGAGATAATTTACAAGAATATCAATTTGGTTTAAAGCATAAATTAGTCCCCTAACTTGTTTACAATAAATTAAACCAAAGAAGAAAAAGTTTGAATCTTTTTAAACAACTTTTCATTTTTTGCATAATCCAAATTTTAAAAAGTTTAATAATATATTCACATTTTGTTAACGTGTTTTAAAACTCACTTAAAGAATTTGTTTTGAAAATTTTATAAACTTTTACAAGTGGAAATATGGCCAAGGGGGAAAAAAATCATTGTTTTTTTGATTTTTTGATTAAAATGAATCTACATCTTTATTTAGAACTCTTAAGAGCTTTCTAGATTTAAGTTTGTTCTTTTTAAACACTTACATTAATTTCTCTTTATTTTGGAAAAACAAAAACTATAGTGTGTATGCTCTCTCCCTATCCCCTTTAGGGAACTCAGGTGGCCAAAAGTGCTTAGTTTATTTACATTGGTTTTATAGAGTGTGTTGAAAAGAATGGTGTCTATGCTCTCCTCAAGCTCTGAATGACTTGGGTGATTCAAAAGTGACCTCTAAAGTCTTTCACTTTTTATTTATTTCTTTTTATGTGCTTGGCTTTTGGGTGGGATTTAATCACCTCCCTATAATTTCTTTATGGAAGCATTGACCCTGAGATTTCATCTCCCAACATTATTTCAACCCTAATCTATGGTGGGGTATATAAATCATTACATGTGATACTATGATTGCTAGGGGGTTAAGTAGCTAGCCTCTCCAATCATAACAAAAACCTTATTTAGGTTTGGTTAAACATTTAAATCCACTAATAAGTACATAGATGGATCACTATGCAAAAGAATATACCCTTTCATAGTAAGTTAGTCGATATGAACTCAATTGACATCATTTTATGTCTAGTGTTAGCCATATTTAGGACCATCTAAAACTTGTGAAGCTTATAATTTTTAAACAAACCCCACTTGCCACATAAATATTATCAATGCAAGGTGAGTATCCCAAAATTCCATGTCAACATATCAATTATTAAGAGAAGAGGGTGCTTAAAAAACTTACTTTTCATGTGCATATAAATTTATTAGAATAATAAAATAGTTCCTCTCAAGGAGTATATCAACGACATTTGACAATACGAAGAAATCTTGTTAGTTTTTAGGGATAGGATAATACACTTAGGTGTTTTGTGTATATTTATTTTACTTGCATTATTTTGGGTCCAAAACTATTGTTTTATTCAAAAACACATCAAAATAAGTCATGAACCAATCACATGTTTTTACACCCCTTTATCTTAAAAGGTGTTATTATGTCCATTTTATACCACACTTTACCTTATACATTTTCAAAACATTTGTCTGTGTGTCACTTATTTTAAAGGGGAATTTTTTATGTTACCCATTACATCCCATGTTTTTGTCTTAGATATTTGAAACAAAAACATTTTCATACCTTTTGAACAATATAAACATTGTTAAATTGATCATATTATTTCAAAACTTTGCCTTTTGTCAAACCAAGTTAAAAACCATATATGGATTTAGTTAAGAATTGATATTATTATGTCATCCATTTTTGTCTATAATGTTGTCTATTTTAGAACCCAATTATTTTAAAACTAGTTCAAAATTTGTCTTGTGAAGTTAAAAGTAAAACATTTAGTTGTTTATGCCTATGCCTCACTTAATTTTATCTTAGGTGTTTACCTCTTAATTTTGAATTGTGAAACTTGGATTAATTCTTTGCTTGATTTGAACATATTTTTGTTTATATTTATGAAGTGGTATCTTTTCCATGTGCCTCACATCTATTTTATTTATTATAAATAAGGTCAAAACTCTCTTTTCAAGTCTAATCTTAAGTGCAGTTAGTCTACATTTGATTATTAATTATCACTTGGGATTGAATGCTTTACTCATCATGATTATTTTTTCATAAATGAGATTGAATTTACCAGTTATTTTTAGGCATGTGCCTAAATTCCAATGTATTTTAACAATGGTCAAGTTTGTGTTTGAATCCATGTGCCTAGTTTGAGTCTAAGTGTTTCAAATTATTTTAGAGTTAGATTGATTGCCTTATAAGTTTCACCTCGACCTAGTTTGTTTCAAGTATATATTTGTGCCTTGTTGCCATAGACCTAGCATTTACCTTTTGTTTTTTACCAAGTTTGTTTCAATATTATCTTTTTTCCTTATTTCTAAAGGCCTAGCATTTTCCTTTCAATTTTACTTGGCCAAGTGTGTTTTCAAGTCTAGATTTGTGCCTTGTTTCTAAAGATGTTAAAAATTTTCCATAGTTTTTATAGTTTATTCATACATATTGAGCCTAGGTTTGTGCCTTGTTCCCAAATACCTAGAAAAATTTTCTATTTTTATACATAGATTAAATTTTTTATTAAACATTTTTACTAAGATCATCATTATTTAGCCTTCACTTGACCCTTTGTGTGCAATAAATTTGACCTTTTAAGACATTTTAGACAAAATTGATCATTGACAAATTTTGGAGAATAGATCCCTTCCTAGGGAAATTTTAGACCCTTTTCCATTTAGAAAATGTTTTAAGAGTTTTTATAACTCTAAAAAAATTCTTCATGAGATGTTAGTCGTGGATTTGGATATGCCTCACTACACATGTAGTGGAACCATGTAAAATCTAGATTATAATAATGTGGTCATGAATGATAACTTTGTTCAAGACCCATATGGCGATGATGTATTTTTTGAGATGGATCCCTACCCTTATTACATTGCTAAATATGTGGAACAAAACCAATATCTATTAGCACATTACCTAGTTAATACACTCCTTATCTAGGATAATATCAAGAAAAAAGTAACTCAATATCTAGCTAGTGTGTCATATGTCATTGAACAAGTTAAACAACAACCTTACTATGTTACCATGTCATCAAATGATGACCCATACTTGTTTGATCATCAATTGATTGAAAATAAAGATGAGGTTTTAGTTAGATCCAAGAGGTAGGGGCCAGGTTTCCATAAGACTTCCCCCATCAAAACCTACTTAGTCTAGTCAAAGTGTGTCTAAATATACCTTACACTAAAACTATCAAAAAAGCCTCTACTAGTTACCGTCAATCAATTATGCCAATTTAATATCAAGATTTAAATATGATTTCAAAAATAAAGGGACCCATAGAGGACCAATTTGTGCAAATTCAACAAAATTATCAAACCTATCTTAACCTAGAGCAAAATTTCAATGCCATGACTATATTAAATTATCTACTTATAGGGATAAATACTTAAATAGAAGTGTTAATTTATTATATATGTCAATATAATCCAATTATAGAACCATTTTCCTAAAGTAAATTAGTAGGTGACATGTTCAATGTCCCATTAATTGAATAAGTGACTATGCCTTCCACTCAAGATAATGTGCCAAATATAATGGATAACACACAAATGTCTTCTAATTCAGTTCAAAGTGGGTTAAATGCATCACTAAATAACCCTAAAAAATAAGTGCCTCTAGTCAATACCAAGATTGGTTCACAATATCAGGGTGAAAGAATGCCTACATCCCAATTAAAGAAGGTTACTCCCACTCCTTATCTAGCTACTTCTTCAAGGACACAATAATAGGGGATAAGTAATCAGGTACTAGCTAATGTTTTTCCTCAATAAGTCATAAATTTTATCCCACCTCAACAAGTGACAACTAATATTCCATAATAATTTGCATAGTCTAATTTAACATCATAATAGAGACCAAACACTATTCCACCTAAACAAGGGGTAACAAATTTTCCACCTCAATAGGTAGTAACTAATGTACCTCAATAGTTGTAGATGAATTTATCTCTATAATCATATATATTATCTAATCAATAACATATTTATATTATTCAAATATAAATACCAAACATTGAGAAGCATCAAGTTCATAAAAAGTGTTTGTAAAACAAAGAGGTGCTAATCTCCAATAAGTGCATATAAAGAAATTGTTGCCTTTTACTTTGTAAGTGTTATAGATTCAAAGATAGGGCCTTGGTCAACAAAAAATTACCTTAATTTAGCAAGCTTCGACTAATCGATAGCAAGTCCATACTCAACCATAGTAGGCACAATATATTCCACAAATCCATATCCTTTTATAACAACCTCAATTCCCTCAAACCCAAACTAAAATAGATGAAGGATGTGATTTAGCCATTTATATAAGAAAGCAAACCAAGAAATTCATATGTTATTATGTGTGTTCATATTCATCTAACATGGAGTATCTTCAGTTATCATTTCCTCTAGGTTGTGAACTACCAAATTTTTACATGTCGGTAAAGGAGATGCTAAGTGGCATCTAACAGAGTTCTTTATCACTTTTCATCTAGTGGATTATATTTAAATTTACCTACTCTTTTTTATTTCTTTAGAGTCTGGCTAGATATGCTTTGGAGTGGTTTCTCACGTTGTTGAAAAAATTAGTATCTAACTTTGAAAATCTCTCAAATAAATTTGTGTAACATCTCCTAAAATATCAAGAATGAGATTTTAGTAGTGGATTTGAGTATGCCTATGTACAAAGTTAGTGATATCTTTGTAAGCTAACTATAGAGATGGAGAGCACTTGCTATTCACTTCACCCATAACCTACTAGATAGATAATTGGTAGTTGTGTTTACCAAAAAATTGAATAATGAAATATCTTATCACTTAAAGCTTTAGTGTGTGCACAAATTCAAGGAGATCATTGTGAAATACATACATATTAAAAATTCCCTTATCAAAAAAGGTGTTATCAATTTAACTTCCTCAAACCAAAATTAGATCCCAAACCAAAACTCAAGCTCAAATCAAAACCCAGGCCCAGTCTGAGTATAAGTATTTGCACTATCTCAAGATAATATCTATGAAAAACCCAAACCATACAAATACAATAAGGACATTATTGGTAATGGATTAATTGAGTCACTCCATGTCTAAATGGTACAAACACTATCTACTCAGTTTATATTACAAATCTAGACTATTCCACATCAATAACATATCTAATAAGTGTATCATATACCTCAACCTAGGCCATATATTTAAATACTATAAACACCACCTTTGTAAACCCTTCTTCAAATAAGAAGGCCTACTCCTAGAGTCTTCAATAACCTTGGTGATCCCATTGAAGTAGTGTTTTATAAACTAGTCATGTCTAATATGATTATTTTGTTAATTCTAAAACACCATCTTGAGTTTATACTATATCCAAATTAGTATAAAGAACATGATTTCTATTAATACCATCATATTAATAGACATTATATATGTCATTATGTGTAGTTGAATCACCTTATTGAAAATATGTTGAAAAGGGGGGAAATCTAGATCCATAATAGAGCATATAATTTTAATCAAAACTTGGGTATCTACCAAAATCCTTTTCCATGAAAAAAAATGCCACTAAAAATAGAAAAAATGAAAACAAAGCAGAAATAGTAATAATAATATCAATAAAAAATACAAAAATAACCATAATATCAGTAGCAACATTAATAATGTCAACTAAATGGAAGGAACCAATGTCAAAATGACTGTAATAACCAATAGACTTACCACATAGTTGCACATGACTATAATTAAGTTTTAGGCATATTATAGGTGGGAATGTTTTCACCATTACCATTAATCCTAGACCAAATGCCAAAATACCATGAATATTTCCTAATAATGTCAATCAACCTACTTATATCGATAGTCAATCCTTGACCATTGACCATGTCCAAACACAATGGCAACTAAGGATTACCATTTTAATACCCTATGTTAATAAATCTTCATTGATTGATGACCATAACCAAGCATACTGACAATAAAGAATTATCCTCTCTAGCCCATCTCCATTATTTTCTAGCTACAATGGTTTTGTATATAATCTAGATTGTGCAATCATAACTCTATAGTCTAATATTACCATCCCAAGCCTACAACCTCCTACAAATGACCTTATCAAACCCACTATGTTGGCTAGGAGTAATCCAATCACCATTGTTAATAAAAATATGTATGACATTATGAAATAAATCTAAAAGACACACAAAGAAATTTCCATCCTAGATTTTTTGATATGTCTACTATACATAAGAATATCCTTACAAAACTCTTAGGCCAATATCAAGTTCTAAATGACATAACCCCAAACGAATTTCAATCTTTGGTTGGACACCTATTCATAGGATAATAGTTAACCTTCAACCAAAGTGATATGTCATCCCTTGGCCCTCTCTATAACAACCCATTATACATTGAATTTTTCATCACATGGCACAAAGTCATATGTGTCCTCATAGACAATAGATCGGGATTGAATATTATGTCCCTAAAGCTAATCAATCATCTAGGATATATATCAAATAGCCTTTAGCTAAAAACTATTTCTATCAAGGCCTATAATAATGAAGAGTAGGGATCATAAGGAACCATAAGTTTTCTAGTGATCATTGGGCCTTTGATCCATAATACACTTTGCCATGAGGTAAACATAGACCTATCATATAATTTTCTTTTAGGTAGACCATGGATACATGAAATTCATGAAATCCCTTCGACATTCACCATTGTATCAACTTCCCTCACTAGGGATGGAGGTAACTATCTATGGAGATTTATAACCATATGAACACTTTAAGCATTTTGAGGTCAAATATGAAATATACAATTACCATTTTGTTTTAGACCCAGTACCCAATAAGGAAAAATACAAAGAGATACTTGTTGAATTAACAAAATCCAATTACATAGGCCATGATAGCCTTGCCTCATCTTCACATAAACCTCTTATTGAAATATATAATCATTTTACCAATTTGGACAATGGTTCAGGAGATTATTTTACACATAAAACATTCCATATTTCCAAACTTCCATAGAACCCCAATTCCTATGGAATACCCAAATTTAAGCCATCTTACATGGATTGACAATGAAAATGAAAAGGAAATCTTCATATCCCAATGCTTGTTATTTTCACACTAGCCACTAGCCAAGAAGAGGACCCACTTGCCAATAATGTTTCATGGTTATAAAATGATAAATTGGTTGATTGATACCACAATTCAAAGTATCCCATCCCTAATAGGATCATGGATAACTAAGCATATGAAGCTGGAGGATTGGGGATAAATTAGTAGGCTACCCTTTAATCCATTTCTATGACCAAACATAAAGTAACTTATGGTCTCAAGTTTAAAGCATTTTGGGTTAACCCCATGTATCTTATTCATATTCCAACACCAAAAAATAATGATGATGATATCGGTATTGAAGCAGAGTCTGATGATAGCATATACAAAGACCTTGTTAATACCAACTTATTTGACCCATATATCATTTGTACCATCAAGCTAATAAACCAACATTCCACACTTCCCATTTATCATCCTCAACTTATATATTAAGACCAACCAAAATCCATAGTACCTTTAGATGATTTTGATAATGATGAGGTATTTTCTGATTTTATGGGCCTAAAAGACAATTTTTTGTTGGGAGACCACAAACAAGGGTTTTCTATCAAACTAGATCTTACAACCTGTTTTGGAGAGTGGGTGAATACCCTTAGCCAAAAAATAAAATAATAAAACATTGAGGTCCCAAAGTGAAAACCTGTTTGAGGTGCTTTTGGACTAGGGTAAAAGTAAATATAAAGGCTAGTATCTTCATGAAAACATGTTTTAAGCACCACTAGATGAGGGTGTTCACCTTTCCTTGAATGAAGCTTAGGAGACCACCAATAATGAACATGATATTGGGTCTAAGTTTAGTATATAGTAATAACATGCCTTTAATCAAATTATTTAAGAATGTCTTACAACATTTGTTACATAGCCATTTTTATTGTTAGATGATTCATATTCCTCCTATTTAGGAGAACTTGAAGAACTAGTCTAACCAAAAGACTTTTCCATTACTAGCCAATTCACATCCTTGCCAACTATTCTAGAATATATCTTGACTCCTTTATTATAATATACTACATAAGTTAACATTGAGACTCCAATGATTTGAAGCAAATCAAATTAGGTTTTTCCCTCACTAAGGAGGAACATGAATTTTTTATAACCTTTTTGAGGTAATTTATTGACATTTTTGCATGGGCCTATTAAGAGATGCCTGGTTTGGACCTAGCCTTGGTTTTACACCACCTTATTTTGCATCCTAATGCCAAAATCATGAAGCATAAATTATGTAATATGTATATTTATATTGTGTTTTTTGTTAAAAAATAGTTTTAAAAACTCTTAGAAGTGAAATGCATCTGACTAATTGACTATTTAGAGTGGATATCAAACATTGTTCTTGGCATTAAAAATCTAGAAGGGATCAAAATCTGCACTAATTTTAGAGACATCAACAAGACCTACCCTAATGATGAATTTCCTATGTTGAATATCAACATGATAGTTGACTCCAAAACTAGTTCTAAAATCATGTCCATCATAGATGGAATTTTAGGATATAATCAGATTAGGATCATACTAGAAGACTAAAATTAAAAACATTCACCATTTCTTGGGGAGAATTTTTCTATCAAGTTATATTATTCAACCTCAATAATGTTGGGGCCACATACTAGATATATATATATATATATATATATATATATATATATATATATATATATATATATATATATATATATATATATATATATATATATATATGTTATATTTCATGGCATGATGTTTATATTTTTAAAACTATGTTGATGAAATATTGGGTAAATCTAAGACCCACACAAATCATCTATCCATGCTACAAATTATGTTTGAAAGGATTCATAAATACAAGGTTATACTTAATCCTAATAAGTGTGTCTTTGGTGCCACTTTAGGAAAATTATTAGGTTTTATTTTATCTCATTGAGGTATTGAAGTTGACCCTACCAATGTTCAATCCATTTCCAAGATGCTACCTCCTTCTATTTGGAATTAACTCCATAGCTTATAGGGAAAAATTTAGTCTATCAGATGTTTCATTATGCATTTGGTTGATAAATGCCATACTTTCATGTACTTATTGAAGAAAGGTATTACATTTAACATATATGGGAGGTTAGTCATATGTTAGTCTCATAAAAAAAATGAAATTAGCACACTAAATTCCTAACACCTCTAGCCTAAACCTAAGGGTGAGCTTAGGTAATAAACTACATGAAAGCACAACAAAAACATAAAAGACATAACTAATTTACCTTCCTTAGAGCACCAAATGACTTTGTTGAATGGATTTCTTAGCTTGTGCATCAAAAATTCCTTGATAATGGAGGTTTCTTGGTTCTTATCTCCTTTTCACCTTTGATTATGATTGTTTGGCTTAATATTTGAGCATGGTAACACTACTTTCATGAGTTCTATGGATAAAATTTTTCATAACTCTAAAATATCCAAGATTATAAATGAATAGGTGTGGCCTTATACTTATAGCCTTAAAAATTAACTATCACCCAAGGTGAGTTAAGATTGAGTTTAGACATGGAATGGGTTAAATTTAACCCTAGGTGAGTTAAAACTAACTGCAATTGAGTTAATAGTTATCATGAAATTATGATTTGTAATTACAAGGCATGGATATCAAATTAGACATTTTTGTATATTTTCAAAGATCTTGAAAACTCATAAAGGCAAGATGAAAGGCTTGGATATTTTGAATTTTCATTTTTAGATATTCATTAATTGCAAATATATAATCCAACTAGGCAATTAATCTTATTTATATTGATAATTGATTTTTTTAGCCTTTTAGCTCTTTCAAGATTTGATTAAGTGTGCAAGTGCCCCACTTAATAGGTCTATAGGCCAAATTGATAGTTGTTATGCCGCAAAGTGATTAGGTATGAATATTAGAGAGGTTATTATTTCATACAATAGAATACCCTAATTAGAGATGTCTAAACACAATTATAAGCTTTGAGTAATGGTGTGTAAACAAATTTAGGATGAGGTACATAAACCTTGAGATTTTGAATATTCCATTGTACTATTTGATGAAGCCCTATGATTATTGTTTCATATTCGATCATGTTGTTGGTAGAAGAAAAGATGATACAAAATTATTTAGGGATAAGATCCCCCTATGATTTAATAAACAATAACCCTTACCTTGATCCATGTGCTATGAATGATCCATCAAAATATAGCTTCCAGTGCTACTCCTTAAGAGGTGTTTCAATGATGGTCATGATGGACTCATCTAAGAATTGAAAAGTTAGTGGTTCATTATCTATAAGGGGAGCTTCACCAAGCTAATCTTTAAGTATTTATCCTTTGATGGCTTTCTAGTTGACGTAATCTATCTCGAATCACTTATAATTATGATCCATTTATCCATGCAACCTTGTAAATCTATTTTGGATAGTAGATACCTGAGTGAATTTACTTTTTGATATAATTATAGTCTTGTTATTTAACATATAATGTTGTAGTTTTTGAGGTATAAAGACCATAACTAAATAGGATTTTTAAATAGGCATATATTTATGTTCATACATAACTAGTGCATAGCTTAGATAGTACACATAATGTTCTTTCTAGTGTCATCATGTTAAGATAGAAGTACCCCTAAGGATTTTTCTATGGTAGATAAATATAGTAGGAATGGTTTTCATGGCATAGGTGGCAATAAAATAGGTGGATTATCAATATAGTCCTTTAGGATTTGAAAGGATTTATGCCATTCACCATCCCAATGAACTATGACACCCTTCTTTAATAAGTGTGTAAATATATGGAATTTATTGGAAAAATAAGAAATGAAGCATTGGATAGATTGAATGTTTCCATACAAAATTTGGAACTACTTCAAATTAGAAGTTGGTGGCATCTCTTTAATGGCTTATACTTTGGTGGGATCAACTTCAATACCTCAGTGGGACACAATGAAGCCTATCAATTTTCTTGAATTAAATACAAAATTGCACTTATTAGAATTAAGTCTAACCTTATATTCATAAAGTCTCTAAAATATTCATCATAGTGCAGTTGGATGGTCATCCCTAGTCTTTGATTTTCCCAATATGGTATCAATGTAGTCATCAACAATGTCATACATAATTTCGTGAAATATGACAGTCATGGCTCTTTGGTATGTGCCCTTAACATTCTTGATACCAAATTGCATAACCTGATAACAAAATGTTCCCCATGGAGTGGTGAACATTATCTTATGTTGGTCTTCTGGTGAAATCTAGATCTAGTTGTATCTTGAAAATCCATTAATTAGTGAAAGCATTTCATACCCTACTATGGAGTCAACTATCATGTCAATGTTCGATAGAGGAAATTCATCCTTAGGATAGGATTTGTTTATATATTTAAAATTAGTGTAGATTCATATTCTTTCTAGATTCTTATTGATGGGTAAAACATTCAAGATCCACTCTAATTACTCGATTAGTCAAATACATATCAATTATAAGAGTTTTTCCAACTCTTTCATTACTAATACAATAATGTGAAGATGCATCCTGCATAATTTCTACTTCAAGTTTTGGCATTAGCATGTAGAACAAGGTGGTGTATAACCATGTTAGGGTCTAAAGCTAGATTTCTAAGTAGGCTTAAGCAAATACGTTAACAAAATCCATCATAATGGTTATAAAGATGTCATGTTCTTCCTTAGTGAGAGACATGCCTAATTTGATCCATTTCGAGTTGTCTATATTCCTGATGTTGACTTTAGTAGTATCTTTTACAAGGAGAGTCGAACCATCTATTATAATGGTTGGTGATGATTTGAATTAGCTTACAATAGCAAAGTCCTTTGTTTGGACTGGCTCTTCAAGTTCTCCTAGGCAAGATGAATCTAAATCTCCTAATGGTAGGGATGGCCATGTTACAAACATTATTTAAAACTCTTCAGATGTTTTGGTCAAAGGCATGTTGTTCTTTAAAACTGAACTTAGACCCATAGGCAAGTTTTTCATTTATGGTCTCCTAAGCTATGTTTGAGTAAAGGTGAACACCCCCATCTAATGGTGCCTAGAATAGGTTTTCACCAAAAGGTGATATTTTATCTTTACTTTTACCCTAGTCCAAAAGTGCCTCAAAGAGGCTTTCACTTTGGGATCTCAATGTTTTATTTATTTGTTTGTGGCTAAGGGTGTTTACCCATTCTCCAAAATAGGCTACAAAATCTAGTTTGATTGAGAACCCTTGTTTATGGTGTCCCAATGGAACATTATCTCTTAGGCCTAAAAAATCACAAAAGGCGTCATGATTCTCAAACTTGTCTACATGCACTATGGATTATTTTTGGTCCTAAGATATAAGTTGAGTGTGATATAGAGGAAGTGGATTATGGTAAATAACTAGTCTAAGGGTATAAATTACATGATTTTTAAACAAATTATTATTGTCTAGGTCTTCATAAAGGATATGATTAGACTATCCTTGTTAGGAATTGTTCCAAACTCTTAACATTAGGTTAGATTTTTTGGTAGGTTAAAAAAATAATTATTGTTAATGGGGCATCCATACTTTTAACAAAGACACCCACATAAGATAAATTTACTTAGTTTTAGTTCTAGGTAGTTTTTATGTTTTGAGTTAATTAATTAGAACTACCTTACAAGTTTATTTCCCATAAAGAGTTGGTTATAGGATTAGTTGGTTTTACTGGTCATGGGTAAAATTTATAAAATCTATGTTTGTAATGTAAAAGGGTTAATGGATTAAAGACACCGTTTCATGTACTTGGGTTTTTGAAAATTAATAAAATACTTGTGCACTCTCACTAAGTGGGGTCAAGGTTCAAATTATTTGATCAAGGAGTTATCAGTGGTATCAGAGCTTGGTTTTGTCCAGCACAGTGAATTTTGGGAGCCTGGTGAATTTGAAAGAAGGTAAGGTGAAAATTTAAATTCATGAGAAATCAAATGGAGTGAAATAAGGTATGCCATATCAAGCAAATTTTCATTAGTTTAAATTTAATGTCAAAAGTTTGAAAAATTATTAAATTATTTTAATTTTTCAAATATTTTTGCATTTAAGCCTATGTATTTCTCTTATATGACAATCTAGTCATTTTGTCCATTCATGATCCATTAAATTGTATTTAAACTCCTCATCTGGCATTAAAAATGAATTTTTAGCATTTAAATGTTATTAAATTCATTAATTATTGGCAAAAGTAAACTTTTATGGCATGTTTGCATATTGAAAACCTTTGTAATTTTCATCCATGGCTGCCATTATTGATTGCATTCATTCTCAGCCCTTTTGAATCTAAAAACACCTAAAAATCTGGTTAAACCCCCTATTTTAAATTCTCAAAAGAAAATTTGGCAATTTTTTTTATTTGTGCAGCCAATGGTACGGCCTTCCAACACTCTAGCTGAAATTTGAAACCATTTCCAGCAAAAAATATCTCAAAATATTTTTAAACTCAACCAAAACTAGTTTTATATAGATTTTATAGATTTGTACAGCCACAGGGAGTGAGAGCAAGTGCAGAGAGAGGTTTCAGGAGCTCCCATGGCATCCAAGGCAAAAATGGCATAGGAATAAACTCAAGAAAATATTTTTTTTTCATGTTTCTAAAGTTTGGTTATAAAAAATTTGTCTTAGATGGGTCCCACATGAGAATCTTGGATAAGAAGGTTAAAAAGGGAAAAAGCTTGGATGTATTTACATACATGTAATTTTTTTGCCCTCATAGACAAAATCCAGCATAAGTATAAGTTTCTACGTATTATATTTTGAAAGTACTCTTAGAGCAATTCGTTCAAGTTATTTTGTAAGAAGCTTGCAAGGAGGAGGTCAAGGGTTCAGACCCCTCATTTTTGGAAGAAATTTCTTTAGAATATTATTTTTGTAAAAGAAATATTCCATTTTAATTTGCTTTTTGTATGCCTTGAAATTTTTTAAAATAATACTTATTATATAGTGTTGTTTTAAAAATTGAAAAAGGGGAATTAAATTCTATATTTTTTACATTATTGTGGTGACATAAGGGTGTAATTGGTGGAATAAGGAAGTAATTTGGAGAAATAAGGGTTTAATCAATTGATTTTTGGTGAGGTTAAGTGCAAAACCCATCAAAAATTCTTGTTTTACTTTTTTTCTCTATGCGGAGGTTAAGTGAAAAACCCCATAGAAGCAGTGTCTTGTGTAATGAGTGTGATATTTATTTCATCTCTTTTGCATTTTTTCACACTTTTATCTATTTCACTTGATTTTATTTCAATATTTTGAAGATTCAAAACTTGTTTTTAAATGGCGATAGATTAAAAATTTACAATTATTCTAATTGGAAATGATTAATGGAGGCTTCACTAGTTTTTAATGAGTTATGGGATAATGTCAAGAATGAAAATCCCACATTGCCAAAAAAAATAGGATAAATTAGATGCATTTAATTTATGTGATTCTAAGGCCTTATCTCTTATTAAATGTTATTTTACTCATGATACTTATGTTCATATTGAAAATTCTCCTCATAGTTACACTGCATGGAAAACATTTTCAGATTTGTATGATAAGAAACCTAAGCATAAAAAGATAGATATTCATATGTAGTTTTTTACTTTGTCATTAGATGAAGATGGGGATATGGGAGAATATATTTTTGAGTTGAAAAATATCACTACTAAGTACACTAAGGCTAGGTTTGGAAAACTAGATGATGACCTCATAGTCACTGCTACTTTGAAAGGACTACTTGGGTCCTATAGGAATTTTGTTGAAATGTTACATGTCTCTGACAAGATCACAAGCATCACCTTTGATAATTTGGCTAAGTTTCTCATCCAACATGACCTCTCTCTACCCAAGAAATCCAAGAAAACTAAATAATCCCATATTTTAGAGTCAAAGCCTAGTTCATCTTCATCTAGGCATCAAAACAATAGAGGAAATAATTATAGAGGGGGTTGACGTTAAAAAGGAGGTAAATATCAAAATAGAGTTAGGGGTTATTCAAATAACTAGCAATCTAACCAATCACATTCACATGAAACAAGTGATTGAGGATGTGGTCACAACTCATATATGTGCAAAGGTCCAGGTAGATCAAACATTCAGTGTCATAGATGTGGAAAATTTCGTCACATTGCCTCACAATGTAGGATTCCTTTTGATAAAATTTAGAGGACACAAAAAGTGACTAATTCTAACTCTACTCAGTATGTCGATCATGACTATGATGAGTCCAGTAATGTTGCCCATGAATCTGCATTCACTACTTTGGGACACATTGATTATATTGAATATGAGGCTAGAGATGAGCTCACAGATGTATGGGTTTTAGACATAAGAGAAACCAAACACATGACATTTAGGAGAGTTTTCTTTTGGTCTTTCAAGGAATATTATATTTCTCTATTTGCCTTGGTAGATAAGTCTATGCATACACCACTAGGACTTGGATCTATTTGGATTCTTCTTCCTAATGGGTCTATAAAATACTTGGAGGATGTTTGGTATGTTCCCACATTGAAGAAACACTTAATTTATTTGGTAACTATTCAAAAGAAAGGTTATCAAATTGTGCTTTAAAATGGGCTTAGTTACATCAATTCAGTGAAGGATGATTATAAAGCAATGTATATAGGATATGAAGATGGAAACTTAGTTATATTTCATTTTAAGGTGATTCCTCCCACTATATAACTTGCATCAGTTATTGACACAGGTACAGGTACTATGTCTACATAGTGGTTATGGTGTCTCCACTATGAACATTTGAATATCCAATCTTTAGTATATTTTTAGAGATATGGTATGGTGAGTGGTTTTTTCAAAGATAGTATTCTTTATGAGTCGTGGTTTGGCCAAACAAAATTATGAAAAATTTCCTAAATAGTCATCCTAGGGAGCTAACAGGTGTTTACAATTAGTTCATAGGGATGTATGTGACATGAAAAAGTCATCCATTGGTGGGTGTAGATACTTTGTCTTGTTTATTGATGACTTTTCTTGGATGACTTAAGTATTTTTTATGAAAACAAATATGAAATTTTCACTAAGTTTGTTGATTGGTTACACCTGGTTGAAAAAGGAATAGGTTCACATTTGGTCACTCTTCATTTAGATAATGGAGGTGAGTATACCTCAAATGAATTTTTATATTATTTTCAAAAACATGGAATTCACCGACAATATATTAATGCTTATACTCCACACCAAAATAGAGTATCTGAACAGATGAACAGAGCTTTAGAGGGTACAACACATGCCATGTTGCACTATAAATAGATTGATGATAAGTTTTGGGTAGAAGCCATTGGTACTGCATTGTATTTGAGAAATAGGTCCCCCCACAGTTGCACTTTTGAGACAAAATCCATATGAGGCATGGTATGGGTCTAAACTAGAACTTAAACACTTGAAAGTGTTTGGATATCTTTGTTTTGCTTTGGTTCCTATTAAACATAGAACTAAGTTGGAACCATGAAGTTTAAAATGCATCTTTATTGGTTATTCTGAAGATAAAAAGGGGTTTCATTTGCTTGCACATGATACAGGCAAATTCATAGTGAGTCGAGATGTAATATTTCATGAGTTTGGGACTATGAACACTATAGAGATTGATTCTCAACTTGATAGATTAGAGATTAAAAATACAAAAAGAGATAAGGGTTTGAATAATGTGGATAACTCTTCAAAGTTTTGATATGAGACTCAGATTACTTCACTTTCCTCTCCTTCATCTACAAGTTCACAGGTTGATGACTTAGAAATTGTTGAAAATTCTCTAAGTCACTCTTCAAATGATGTACATGATGAGAATTCTGGAGTGTCCCTAATTTAAATAATTTGAATAAGTATACAAAATGGGCTCAAAGTGATTTTTCTGACTTGAAAGTAGATGAAGTTGGTTTAACAAGGCCTAGGAATTTTCAAAAATAAGTAAACTATGCTATGGTTATTACTACTTCTTCCTCTAAGCCATCCACTTTTGAGGAGGCATCTACTAAACATGTTTGGAAATAGGCAATGAAAAGTGAGTATGATGCCATACTTAGCAATAATACATGGGTTTTAGTTGATCCTACTCCAAATGTTAAACCCATAGGATGTAAATGGGTTAATAGGACTATGTATAAATTAGATGGATCCATTAATAAACATAAGGCAAGACTTATTTCAAAATGATATGTATAACAAGAAGGTATTGACTATGATGAAACATTTACACCAACTACCAAATGGCACACTATTCATATGGTACTTGCCTTAGCAGCACAAAATGTTTAGAAAGTACATCAATTGGATGTTAAAAGTGCTTTTTTAAATGGTGATTTATAGGAAGAAGTATATATGTAACATCCCTAAGGTTTTGAATAGGTGGGTGTCAAACACAAAGTATGTAAATTGATAAAAGCTTTTTATTGGCTCAAACAAGAACCTAGGGCTTGGTATGAGAAAATGGATTCATACTTGAAATCCATTGGTTTTCATCACAATGAATCTGATGATACTCTCTATTTTTGAGTGCAAGGTAAGAAAATGGTGATACTTGTTCTCTATGTCAATTACTTGTTTATCATAGGTAATGATGAAAACCATAACAAGTCTATGAAGAAGGAATTAAAAGATGGGTTGAGATGACAGATCTTGGACTTCTTCACTACTATCTATGTATAGAAGTAACTCAAAAAGAGCATAGTATTTTCATTTCATAAACTAAGTATATTTCTAAGTTATTAGATAGGTTTGGCATGAGTAATTGCAAACCTGCCCTCACTCCCATGGAAAGTAACTTGAAATTGTCTAAGGATAATAGCAGTGCTTTTTTTGATGGCACCGCATATAGACAATTGGTGGGAGGTTGGATATACTTGATGACTACTAGGCTTGATATTTCATTTTCAATTAGAATTTTATCTAGGTTTATGCATAAGCCTAGATAAATTCATTAGCATGTGACAAAATGAATACTTCATTACCTTTAGTGAATGAAAACATATGGCCTTGAATACCACTACAACAAAAACTTTGAACTTATTGGATATTGTGATGCAAATTTTGGTGGATGTGTGGATGACAGAGTGTCAATCACATGATACACTATGCATATGGGTTCAGCTGCCACTGCTTGGTGCTGTAAGAAGTAGGATACAGTGGAAAATTCATTAGTAGAATTAGAGTATATTTCAGCATGGGATGCTTCTATAGAAATTGTTTACCTACATCATATTTTGGAAGATCTTCAGGTTTCTTAGTTTGCTCCTACACATTTATACATTGATAATCAAAGTGAAATCAAGATGTCTAAGAATCCTATGTTTCATGCCAAAATGAAACATATGGATGTCAAATACCATTATCTATGAATTTTGGTGTCAAATAAAGCTCTTGATCCAATATATTTCCCAATTGCCGATCAAACAACTGACATCTTCACAAAACCCCTTGATAGAATCAATTTTAAAAAAATTAAAAAAATGCTTGGTATGTGTCCAAAGAACTGACTTTGGATCATAGGGGGGTTTTTTAGGAATTGTTCCAAATTCTTAACATTAGGTTATATTTTTTGGATGGGGTATGCATATTTTTAATAAAGAGACCCCCATAAAATAAATTTTCTTAGTTTTAGTTTTAGGCAGTTTTTATGTTTTCAGTTAATTAATTAGAACTACCTTATGGGTTGATTTCACATAAAGAGTTAGTTATAGGATTATTTAGTTTTACTGATCATGGATAAAATCTATAAAATATATGTTTGCAATGTAAAAGGGTTAATGGAGTAAAGGCACCATTTCATGTACTTGGTTTTTTGAAAATTAATAAAATACTTGAGCACTCACACTAAGCGGGGATAAGGTTCAAATTACTTGATCAAGGACTTATCAATTATTTTATATCAATATTTTCATCACTATTCATAGCCATTAGAACACAAATAAGATACATGGGGTCACCCCTATGTGGTTTAAGTCTAAGACCATGGGTTCCTTTATACTGAGTGATAGAGATTGGCTCAAGTGTACCCTCTTGATTTTTCCCTAATCCTTCTCCTTCATAGGATTGATTATCCATAATCCTATTAGGAATAAGATACTTGGAATTCTTGTAATAATTATCTAATTTGTCATTATATAACCAAGATTCATCATTTGCAAGTGGGTCTTATTCTTAGCCAGTGGTCGGTCTAAAAATGATAGGAATTGGACTATGGAGTTTAGCCTTTCCCTTTCACTACCATTCCATGCAAGGTGTCTTGTATTTAGGTCTTATATAGGAATTGGGGTTATTTGGAAGCTTGTAAATGTGTAATTTATCATGGGTCAAATATTCTCCTAGGCCATTGGCCATGATGGTAAAATGATTGGATATTTTAGGAGGTGGCATTTGGTAAGATGAATTGAGGCTATTTGGGTCTATGCAATTTTCCTCTGGTAAATTAGAAAGTATTTATTTCCCATTATTTTTATTAGGGATTAGATCTAAGATAAAATGATAATTATAGATCTTTTACTTGTCCTCAAAATTTTTACAATGTTAGTAAGGCTACAAATCTTTGTGAATTGTGACTTCCATACCAGAAAGAGAGAACTTGAGACACTAGTTCAATGTTAAATAAATTACACAAATTTCATGTATCCAAAGTCTACCCAAAATAAAATTGTATGATAAACTGAGGTCTAACACATAGCATAATGTATCATGGGTTAAGGGCCTAATGATAACTATAAATTTGATAGTGCCTTGTGATTCTCACTCTTCATTATTATAGGCCTTGATAGTGATCATTTCTAGCTAGAGATTAGTTATATATCTGATATGCTTGATGAGCTTCAAATACACAGTATTCAAGATTGATCCATTATTTATGAGAACATGATTCACTTTGTGTCATGTTATGGAAAGTTTAATAAACATCATATTGTTGTGGAGAGGACCAAGGGATGACATATCACTTTGGTCAAAGGTTAATTATTAGTTGGGGATAGATGTCCAACCAAAGCTTCAAATTTATTGGGGGATATGTCATTTTAGACTTGGGATTGGTTGAGCAACTTTGTCTAGATGTTTTTGTGGATAGTTGACATATGTAACAAATCCAAAATGGAGATTTGTGTGGGTTTCTTCTAAAGTTATTCCATAATATCAAACATCTTTTCCTTTATAATGGTATATGGATTATTTTTATCCATAATGGTGGGTTGGATGGGTTTAGTAGTAGATGGTTGTGGGCTTGGAATGATAATATTTGACCACTAAGTTTTAATTACACAATCAAGATTAGATATAGGACCATTATTTCTAGTAAATGATGATGGTGGGGGACTAGATAGGATAAGTATCAATTATTGGTGTACTTTTATGTGGTCATAGGGCAAGGACAAGTTATCAATATAAGGTTTACAAGTATTAATACCTACTTGCTAGTATGCTTATATGTAGTTTTAAGTCAAGGAAGGATCAATGACATAGGTTGGTTGGTTGGAATTGGTTATAAATGGTCTTATTATATTAACATTTGGTCTTGGATTAATGGTAATGGTGTAAATATAACCTCCCATAATATGACCTATAATTTTGTTCTAGTCATGTGCAACTGAGTGGTAAGTTTATTGAATATTTGTATTATTTTGGCCTTGGTTCCATCCACTCATTAGAAATTATTATTTATTTTATTGGAATTATTTTTGCTATCACAGTTATTGCTACTATTTCTCTATCCTTTATTATTGTTATTGTTGTTATCATTTGTTATTATTTTATGTTGGGGAAAGGGTTTTGATAAATACATAAGTTCTAATTAGATGTAGAAGCTCTATTATCTAATTTAATCTCCTTGATTTTGAAAATATTCTCAATAATGTGTTTGATATGCATATAATATCATAGATTATGCCCATGAACATGATGGTATTCATATAATTCATTTTCTCTATACCAATCTAGATAATTAATTATCTTCAAATACTGCTTTGGAATTGGCTAACTAATCAGATTAGAAGTAGATAACTTGTGAAATAGGACTTAAATAGGTTATCCAAGGTCAATAAAGACTTGATGATTAGGAATATTTATCTATGAAGGAAGGGTTTACAAAGGCAAAGGTTGTTACATTTATTTTGTTGGTCTAGGCTACTATAAATGTTGCACTTACTAAATAGGTTGTTGGTGAGGAGTAATTTTCATTTATGACATTGATTGAGTAGATGACATTTTTACCATTTAGACATGATGTGAATAGATTACTCCATTTCCTATAACATTCTTATTTTAGTTAAACTTCTTATATTTTTCATTATTACTGACATGGGCTAGTGTGCTTGCACTTGGATTTGTTTTTTGTTCTAATTTTGTCCTATGCTCTAGCTTGGTTCTAATTTAGATTTGATAAGGTGATATTGATAATACCTTTGTTAATAAGGGCCTTTTTAATTATAAAATCTTTATCAATGATATCCTAGAAGGTATGTGCACATTGTAACTCTAGATGGTAATATATCACTATGCATTTTTTTAGTAAACACAATGGCCAATTGTTTATCTAGTAAGATATGGGTGAAGTAGCTAGAAAATATTCTCCATCACTATAGATAACTTACAAAACTTTCACCATATTTTTATTTGGCTTGAGTCAAATCTACCAACTAAATCTCATGTTCAATATTGTAGGATAAATATTGCACAAACATGTCTAAAAGGTCATCAAAATCATATATTGAGTTCTTAGGAAATTTTGGAAACCACTCCAAAGCCTATCCTACTAAACTCTGAGGAAACAAAATTAGGAGGTATATGTCACTATAATCCACTAGCTATAAAGCAATAAATAATTCTATTAAATGGTCCTTAGGGTCTCTTTTACCCTTGTATTTGTCAAATTTTGGTGGTTCATACCCTTGAAGAATTTGTATCTAAATATATTCCATGTTGAATGGGTAGGAACACATCATCTAACTTAAACTTCTTGGTCTATTTCTTAGCTTTAATGGTGAAAATTACATCATTTATTTTAAATATTTTGCCCAAAAACTTGATGGAACATTGGTCTGAGGTGGAAGATGGATGGTCAAAGGTAGATTACCTTGATGGGGGTATGATGGAGGCATGGTTTGTTATGAAATGTTAGTTTGGTTAGGGAGTTTACTTGGAATATTCATCTATATATTGGGATGTGTTTATTGGAATTACATGTGTTATGATGTGATATTCTAGTTTGGATTCAATAAATAGTTTTGAATTGAGGAAATTATGGCTGAGATGGAAGGATATGACTTTGGGTAAAGTATTATGCCTACTGAGGTTGAGTAGGGACTTATTGTTGACTAGTCAAACATGGCTAAATGAGGGGAACTTGTTGTGAAACAAGGCCCTATCATTGAATTTGTGGCACATTTGGGATGAAAGGTAATTATTTCCTAATTGGCACTTACTATATAGTAGTACCTCTTAGTTACATGAATACTTATTGTGAAGTAGATGCTTGTATAGTGTTTCACATTTTTTATTAAACAATGGACATACATTATTTATTAAAAATGTTTGTAATTGTAATGGCATGTTGGTCTATGACTGTTGAAGTGTACTTATCACTACCTAATAAGGTGGAACATTGATGACCCCCTATTGAGGTGGAAATTTTTTTTGCCTCTGCTCCATTGACATACTAGATTGTGCATGTTGTTATGTAATGTTATTCATCACCTATTATGGTGTAGTAAAATTCATCACATTTTATCAAGGTAAGGCATGAGTTTGTATTTGATTACTTAATCCTTATGGCTTCATGCTTGATAAAGTAGTTGGTTTAGGATTAGAGGTAGCTTATTAGGGCATAACAGTTCCTACCCCTACTATTATGAACCACTCATGGTGTTTACTAAAGGCACTTGTTATGGACTAGTTGTTCATAAATTTAAACCACTTTGATCTAGACTGGATGACACTTGCATGTTATCTACTATAGTTGGCACATTTATCTATGTAAAAGCATTAGACACTTCTTTAATAGTTGAGGTAATGAACATGTCTCCAACTGAAGTACTCTATGCAAATGGGTCTATACCCAAATTATCTTGGCCTATTAATTCAATAAATACTCCTATTGAAGGAGCTAACTCAATGAGAGGAGTGGTTGAAATGTCCATGTTATAAAATTTTCACACTAAGTTAAAATATGTCTGATATGATTTAAGAGGCATGTTCAATGGTTTCATTATAAGGTATAGTTGAAGGCACTCTAACTAGACTAGGAAAAATTTTATGGGGGAAGTTTACTGGAAACTTGGCATGTACCTTTGTGGCTCTAATTAAAACTTTGTCATTTGAGATTAAGTGATGATCAAACAAATAGAGTTAATATGTCAATTTCATCTTAATGTAGTATGTTTGTCTTTGAACTTATTCTACAACTAATGGTATACTATCAAAGTATTGTATTATTTGTTCTTGGTCCTACTCTGAGTATGGAGGTATTATAACCAAATAGTAAACTAAATGATCTTGGATTTTTTACCTAGAGTGAGTGTTTTAAGGATTATAGGGAACCATCTCAAAAACTATGTCATCACCATAAGGGTCTTAAACAAAGTCATTTTGTCCGAGCACGTTGTCATATCCCAAATTATAAATGGCTATGTTATGAGTACAATGAGACATATTCAAATTAATGATGAATGTTTCATGAAAAAGGCTTAAAGTTATATAAAATATAAAAAATAATGTCCAAATAATAAATGGTTTAAACTTAGTCTAAATTAATCAAAAAGGGAAGATGTATCTCAAAAAAGGATTATGCTAAAACTTGGTACAAAATAGTCTAACATCAAATGTCTAATGTCAAATGACCTACACAAAAAGGTCAAGTGGATGAATAAAAACTAAAATGCAAAACTCTTGGTATAAAGTGTTTCAAACAAGTCTAATCTAAAGAAAACAAAAGTTAATAGGTCTTTTCAAGAAGGCATAAAATCTAGGCTAAAAATATTCATGTGATAGGTCTTTTGAGAAAGGCACAAAAGTTAGACTTTAAACAAAATAAGGTAAGAGATTTAATCTAAATTTTTTGAGACACTTTGGCATAAACTAGACATTTGGATTTATGCATGGACTTAGTCACTTGGTATAAGGCATGAAACAATAGTCATATGAAAGAGAGACAACTTCCCCCAGACATAGGCACAAATAATATTTTTTATTTGAATAAATAATTAACCTAAGTCACAACCCAAAAGTGAAATATCAATGTCTAGGATAAAATTACATAAGGCATAGGCCTAAATAAATCAATGTTTAGATTTGAACTTGTCAAGGCTAAAAACAAATTCAATTTAGAAAACTAGGCTTTTTGAAAGAAATAACAAGATAAACAAGATTGGATTTCATAATGGTACTAGGCATATATCCAAAAAGCACACATGGTTTTGGTTTTGAAAATGTAACTTGGGACACAAGGCAACAAGTCTTTGAAATGATTTAGGAAATGTAATGATGTTATTGTGCTCTAAAGATATGATCAATGGTTTATTTCAAAACTCAAAGGCACAAGTTTTTGAAATTAAATGGGTAGTGTAATGACACCCTTTTCAATCAAGTGACAAACATAAATAAGTTTGTCTAAAGACTAAGGCAAAGGTACAATATCAAATGGGTGGCATAATGACTCTTCAAACAAAGGAGTGATGTATAAACAAGACTTGTTTTTAGATGTAGTAAGATAGATAGAATATTTTAGACTCAAGACCATGTAAGAAAGGATAAAAATGACATAAAACACCTAAGTGTAATGTCATAAATCCTAAAATTGTCAACATTGCATAATACTATCAAAATCCATCTATGTACTCACTTTGGAGAGTATTTTAATTTTTAATCCAAAAAGTAAAAGTGCATGAAAATTAGGGTTTTTAGGCCCCCTCTTCTCTAAAGAGTTTTTAATACAACATGTAACTTTATGCTACTCACCTTACATCAACAGTATATCTACAACAAGTGGGGTTGTTCTAAGCTATCAATTTTCACACATTTCTAGATGGTCCCAAGTACAAATAATAGTAGATATGTAAGCATGTATTTTGGATCTATATCAAGCAACTTATTGTGAAAATGTCTTATCTTTTTCATAACCATTAAATCCATCACTCATTTAGTGTAGTGTGATGTTCGAGTTGCCCTTGCATTCCAAGGTTGAGTATCACTAACGAAGCTTATTTTAAGCACTCAAAACAAGCATCCTAGTGGGTCAACATCAATTTATATACCCATCATGGAGTGGGGTTGAAATGATTTTAATATATGAATTATTTGGTTAATAATTCCCTAAATAACTCATGAAGAGGTGATGAACTCTTGATCACAAGCCAAAATGTGTGAAAATAAAAATACAAGTGAAAAGACTTTATGGTCATTTTGGGGTCACCCAAACCATATGGTCTTGGTGATGGCCTTTGTGCCTTTATTTTAATGCTTTTGGATTAAAGTTATAAAGGAAAAGAATTATCATTTTTGGTTACCCAAGTTCCCTAAAGGGGATGAGGGGAGAGCATACATGCATCACTTAGTTTTCTTAAAGTAAACAACTTTATAAAAATAAGCATAAAATGAAAAACTCTTAAGAGTTATATAACTAATGTGAAAGTTCATTTTGTTACAACAAAATGAAGTATGTTGTGAAATTTTAGACCCTTTGCATTTTTTTTGAAATATTTAAACAAATAAAAAATTATTTAAACAAAAAGATTATTGAAACATCTATTTTAAATGTAAATTTTACAAGTTAGAAGTGTTTTAGATTTCTCCCTGTGGCCTTTGGGTCCTATAAAAAATATTTAAGGGTCCTTGTTTTAGAATCAAATCATGGATGAATAAATAACTTCCTAAATATTTATCTTAGGTTTCTTGTTTTTTACACATAGTGAAAAACCATATGGCATAGAGTAATATCGTAACTCTCTCTAAAAAACTGTGACTATCAGCACAATACCATAACTTACATCTAGAGTAATAAATGTCATCATTAACATAATGACAAAATCATTGAAATAAAGGAAATATAATTATTATGAGAATAGATATATTATAACTTAACCCAAAATAGTTATCCTAACTACTACCAACTAAAACACAATATCATGAAACTTTAGGCAATATCGTTGATTTATTAGCAATGTCATAACTTTTGAATTTGTGGTATTGGAATATCATGACTGGTAGATTCATGATATTTAAATATCATAAATTCCCCTATTAAAAAAAATGTTTATAATAAACCTAAATAGTTAGACACAAAAAAATAAAAAATATGACAAAACCATAACTGTGTGAGTAGCGATATTGTACCAATATCATGATTCCAGAGAGCAAAATCACAACTACATAGGTTAACTTTGAAACTTCCATAAAAGCATAATTTGGCCTTTTATTTTCACCTATTTTGACTAATAATCTTAAATTTTTATATGAAAATCATTAGGAGAGTGCTCTAAAATGCCTTAAGAGAAACTTCATGGGGTACAGGTCCCACCAGTCATGCCAACATGTTAACAAGGATTTAACATAGAGTTGAGGTTAGTCTTGTGTTAGTCTCATAAAACAAATGAAATGAATGCACTAAATTCCTACCACCTCTAACCTAGACACGAGTTAAATCTTAGGTAACAAAAACTAAATGAAAGCACACTAAAAACATGAAATTCATAACTCTTTTACCTTCTTTGGATCTCCAAATGGCTTACTCATCTTGTGCATCAAGAAGTCTTTGATAATGGAGTTTGTTTGGATCCTTCTCTCTTTATCACCTTGGATTGTGATTTATTAGATTAATATTTGAGCATGGTAACACTACTTACATGAGTTCTATGGATCAAATTTTGTATAATAACTCTAGAATATACAATCTTAAAAATGAAGAGGTATGGCCTTGTATTTATATCTTTAGGAATCAACTCTCACCCAAGGTGAGTTAAGGTTGATTTTAAACATGGAATAGGTTCAAACTAACCCTAAGTGAGTTAAAATTAACTTTAATTGAGTTAATACTTTTCATCTATTATGATTTACTATTACTAGGCATGGCTCTCAAATTATATATTTTTTGATATTTTCAAAGAGCTTAATAACTCATAAAGGAAATGATGAAAGGCTTGGATATTTTGAATTTTAGAATTTCCATTTTTACATATTTATTAATTGTAAATGAATGATTCAACTAGGCACTTAATCTTGTTTAGTTTTATAATTGATTCTGATTAGCCTTTTAGCTCTTTCAAGATTTGACTAAGTGTGTAAGTGCCCAACTTAATAGGTCCATAGGCCAAATTTATAGCCATTATGCTACAAGGTGATTAGGGATGAATATGTGAGATTTTATTATTGTATATGATATACTAACCAAATTAGGTATGTCTCAACATGATTCTGAGTTTTGATGAATGATGCATAAGACAATTTGGGATGTTTAATGATTTCTAGGCTTAATTTGCAATGGTGGTTAGGAATCAATCTGAAGTCTGGGTGGAAGCTAATTGTGACCAAATTTGGGTGTTTATGATATGAAAAATGTCAAAAGTCCTTTGATCATTTAAAGGAATATCTTTCCTGTCCACATTTTTTGTTACCACCAATTCTAGGGAAGCCATTCCCACTATACCTATCTTCCATTGATAAAGCTCTAGGGGCACATTTAGCTTAGCATGATGAAAATGGGAAAGAACATATTATGTACTATTTAAGTTGTGCACTAGTATCATATGAACATAGTTATATTATAATAATAAAATCATGTTTAGATATGGTATTTTTAGCCTAGAAGATGTGTCATTACATGCTTAACAACAAGACCATAGGCATTGCCAATATAGATCCTCTCAAGCATCTACTTTCCAAGACAACTTACTGGGCTACATGGCTAAGTGTATCATGCTTTTGAGTGAATTTTAGATTGATTATGTAAATCATAAGGCCATAAAGGAATATGTACTTATAGATTAGCTTGATAAAGCTCCCATTTAATATACTGAACCACTCATTTTTGTTTTCCCAAATGAGCCCATTATGACCATCATAGAAACACCTCCTGAGGAGCAACACTGGAAGCTATATTTTGATGGGTCAATCACATCTCATAGATTAGGCACATGAATATTATTTATTACACCATAAGGTTATCTCATTCCCAAATCATTCCATATCATTTTTACTTATAATAATAACATGGTTTAATATAAATTACTTATTATGGGGCTTTATCAAGTAGTATAATGGAACATTCAACATTTCATGGTTCATGTTGATTCTCAATTAATAATAAATCAAGTTAGAGACAATTTTCAAACCAAATATGATAATTTGGTACCATATAAGGCCATGGTGGACATTATTAAGTAGTAAATTACCAACATTTAGTTTTAACACATACCTAGGGAAAATAATAAGACAATAGATGCCATGTCTACCTTTGGTTCTTTGATCTAAAAGATAGATAAGGTAAATGACTATCAATTCCTTGTTGGTCATATTTTAGTTCCTATTGATGAACATTCAACCATTTCAATAGGCTATGATATTATTGGTCCTATTTATAGTTTGTATTGAGGCCTATATAACTACCTTCATAACCAAACCATTCCACCAGACCTTTCATGAAAGAAACAAAAATCCTTTACACACCAAGGCTCTTTATATGCCCTACTTACCCTAACCCTTTATCATAGAAGATTAGATGAAACTCTAGTTCATTGTTTGAATTCATTAGAAGACACATTAATATTGAGGGAAGTTCATGAAGGTGTGTGTGGATCTCATACCATAAGGTCCATCCTTTGTAAAAATATCCTATGTGTTAGATATTATTGGACAACTATGGAAGCAAATGTAGTTGCTTATGTGAAAGTATGTAAAAAATTTCAAAGGCATGCTAATTTGATTCATGTTATGGATATAAACTCAAACTGATGTTTATACCATGACAATTTTCAACATGGGGACTTGATCTTGTCTTGTTGGGAAGATTAACCCTACCTCATTTGATATCCATAAACAATCCTTACCACCACAAATTATTTTACTAAGTGGGTTAAAGCTATACCCCTCACTTATGTGACAAGAAAACCAATCTCTAAGTTCATTTTCATTCATATCATTTTCTACTATTGTATCCCATCTGATGTTATATCTGATAATGATAGATCATTTAATAAAAAGGATTTCAAAGCATACTATTTCATGTTTAATATTACCCAAAACTTTTCCACTGCATATTACCCTCAAGGTAATGGTTAAGCATAGACATATAATAAGACTATTGTGAATATTATTAAGAATATTGTCAATGACGTTGGTTGTGATTTGTACTTGCAAATATTTCACACCCTCTAGACACACTTTAATAATTAACATACTCCAAAAAGAGCCATATCACATTCCTTTATTTATGGCATTGAGGCCATTCTTCCCATCGATGTTGAGTTACCCTCTTTGTGTATCTCATTGAAACACATCCTTGATGATGAAGATTATAAAGTAGCTCATCTATAAAATCCAGAGTTACAAGATGAAAAGTGCATGGCTATTATAAAAATCCTTCAAGCATATCAAAATTGGTTACATGTTTAATATAACTAAAGTGTCAAACATAGATAGTTTTAATTTTGTGATATTTTCCTCAAATAAAACCATAGCGAATAAAAAGAATAAATGTAATTTCAAGCCTAATTAGATAGGCCCTTATATCATTAATGCTAATTATGGATCTAGAGCTTATAGGTTAGCTCACTAAATAAAAATGAACTTGATGAACCTATGAACATAATACATCTCTAGCATTATTTCTATTGAGAGACTCAAAGTATTATCTATGAGGATCATTTACATCATACCATATTTCCACCTTATTTGTATCATACTATATACCATTTATTTTATACCTTGATTAAATTTATTTTACCCTCACCACCCAACCTATGCTACCTTGTTTTTGATCCATTAGTTCTTTATGCACCTTCAATGATTGGACTCAAATGACATTTCAGCATTTTATTAATTATTTCACAAAGAGACAATATCTTAGCCCAATATGAAAATGGTTTGGAAAATTTCATTATTCATTATTGTCACATTCTATTTCATTCCTAGTGCTAATAATTATAATTTCCTTTGGTAAAATTAGTATCATTGACCTATGTAATTTTTTCCTAATTATAAATTCCTATGGGAAAATTAGGATAAAAAACTTTACCATTCATTGCTACATCACCTTGCCATTCCTATTTATATACTATGCCATTTGCCTAAACCATAAACTTATTGCAACCTAGTTGAATTCCTCTATTGTAAAGAAGAACTACATTGACTTGAGGTCTCATTATAGAACTATATATCTAGTGATCAATTTACACTGAGGTCAACTTAGTCACCCTTTTCCACACTCTCACCATTTTGCAAGAAATTTTAGTTTGAATGCTCTATTTATTTTACAAGCAACCTACACCATGCTCTTATTGTTTTGAGAGTTGAATTATTTGGTCTCTTGTCACTATTTATTGAGGTGATATGCCTCAAAAATTCCAAAAACATTTATAAAATATCTCTAAATTCCTCAAAATCATAAAATCATGAAAAGTATCTTATAATTTCCATGCAAAATATAAAGCTACCAAATTTTTCTAGGATGGGCCACCTTATTTATTCATTTTATTTCTAGACAACCTTGGTATTTTTCCTCCTATTTCTAGGAGAAATACATTATCCTAGCATTTTCATGAACTATGTAGGTAGAACATGGATACATGGGATATCTCAAGTTAGCTTGATCACATTTTATTTATTTTTTCAACCACATCTTTTCCATAAAGATTCTGTGACTCTTGGCTATTTTACAAGTAACCCCTTGTCCTTTAGTTTTACCATCCTTATTACCCTTAGCCATACACTCTCATCATTTTATGAGTTTATATTATGTGAATTATGTATTCATTTTTGATACACTAATTACCACTTGGATTTTCTTACACTCTCATCATTTTATGATCTATTTATGCTCTCACCAATTTGTGAGCTCTTTTTCCTTTTTAGCCTTAGACCTATTAAAAATTATGAAACCTATTCATGTGTGAATACTTGTCTATTGCCTTTTAGTGTGGTTTTATCTTAAACTATACTCTCACATTCATAAAAATTATTTGTTCTGACACTTTCATGATTGTGAATGTCATCCCTATCTATGTATGTATACTTGATGTTTTGTGAGACCATTCCCATATTCCTATACAAGTCAATCATGTTTTCTAGATCATTATTTTATTCTAACCCATATATTAAGAGAACTTCATTTGGCTTGAAGCTCATGTTAGATATTGTGTCTATAGAACTATGTAGGTAGTGTTCACTTGCCTATTTTATCTAGAGTCAGCTCAGACACCCCCCTTTTTATTATTTTCCCCCCATTTTGTTTATTTGTTTCATTATCTCCTATTTCCTAAGGGTAATGTTTGTCATCTTATTTGTGTCATTATTCCCTATAGCCTAGGGGAAACATTTTTAGTCTTTTGTTCTTGAATTTTTATACTGACATCATTGACATCTAGCTTAGGAGTCACCCTATTGCCAATAATAACACCTCTATTTCACATGCATGAGCAGTTTTTTTTTTTTTTTTTTTTTTTGCACTAACATTGTGATTAACCATTGTTTGTGTTTGTTTCATTTTGTTTTGATTGTTTTGTTCATTGTTTGTTTATTAATTTTTTTTTGTTTGCTTATTTATTTTTATTAGTGTTTTTTTATCTTTATTTTTTTTATTGGTATTTTTTTGTTCATCTACTTATTTTTTACTAGTGTTTTTATTTTATTTCTATTTATTGGTATTTTTTTTTATTTATTTGCTTTCATTGTTTTACCTTGACTTAGTATATATACATTCATTGGGTAATTCTTTGTGCACTATACCTAAGTCCATCCATATTTATAAATCAACATTTTCATCATGGTTTTTATCACTGATGATTTATTTTCAATTATTTATTAGATTAGGTGTCAATCCTTATGTATATTATGGCTAGGTCATCATGGTGTTTTATATCATGATGCATACTATCATGTGCTATAATAAAAATTTGTTTAGTTTATATTACAAGAAATAGTTACATATTAATTATCCTTATTCACACCTAAAAATTTTTAGACCCATCCAACTATTAACCAAATATAGAGTAGTTACACCACAAATGAATTTTAATCCTTGCTAGTTGAGATGTGCATCTCCATACTAGTAGGTATCCTAAATTCATGACCAACATATATGATGGATTATTCTAACTCCATGCCTATGGATTTAATATTTATGCCCCCAATTCTTTCTTTGTCCTATTAGGGCACATACAAATTATATCATGCTTCCATTCACCCTACTAGCCCAACCACAATGCTAATGATTATAACCACCTTTGGAAAAATCATTATGTTTTTCTTTATTTTCCCTATTAGGGTATTTTAGTTATGCTAATGATTATAACCAACTTTATGAAAAAAATTATTTCTACCTAACTGACTAGGGAATTTTTCATTATGTTAATGATTATAACTACTTTTGGGAAAATCATTATTTTTATCTCACTATGTTGATGATTATAACCACCTTTGGGAAAATTATCCTTTTTATCTTCCATATGGAGGAATATAATTGTGCTACTAATTATAACCACCTTTGTGCAAGTTATTATTTCAACCCCATTTATGTTTAGGTCCCATCATTTCCTTCTTTTTGAGGGAACATTTTCCAACCTTATTTTCTGTTCACTCCCTCGAGGAGGCATCCAAAGATCATCCATCACCTTATAGGGCATTAGTAATTTAATGCCTTTTTATTTTAGAAGATGTTACTATGACTATAGTTTAAAATGCCTTTGGAAATAGGTTCAAATTGTAGACACTTCATTTTTGCCATAATTAGCTTCTAACCTGATTGATTTCTACCAAATAGTATAAATTAAGCCTATAAGTCACTAAATGTCCCAATTTCATTTGTACATCAGACATTAGTGTTCATAATCATGTTGAGGCATCCCTATTTGAGGTATTATCCTATATGCAATAGTAACCTCTCATAGATTCATCTCTAGTTAGCTTGTGACCTAACAATTTGATAGATTGGCCTTTGGACCCATTAAGTAGGGCACTTAAACAATTGCTAAAGTGAAAAAATGCTAAGTAGAATGAATTAAAAAATCAAATTAAATTAAATTCTTAAGTTAAATTTTCATGTTAAATTCATGAAATTAATTTTTTTTAAAATAAAATTTTAATAAAAAAGAGGTCTCAATAATGTCATCATATTCAAACTTAAGTAATTAAAAATATATTCCCTAAAGCCATAAATTTAGAAATGGAGAGCCATGCTTGATAAAAAGGATATCTATCCCAAATATTAATTTCATGTCCCATCCTTAACTTAACTAGGATTATTTCAAACTCAACCATAATAAAATATAACCTAAATACACTTAGGTTAGAGTTAATTTTGAAAGCTATAAATATAAGTTCCAAGGCCATTATAAAACAATATCTTGAGCCAATGTTATAATGTTCATTTATTAAGAGACAAATCTTATTTTGTGTAATCTTATTATGATAAAATACCAAGCCAAGCCAAATCTAATTCCAATCCTAACATTACCAAGGTGACAAGGAGAGGTAGTGCAAGAAGCTCCATTTCCAAAAAATATTTGATCACACAGATGAGCACATTAATTCATTACCAACATACAACTCTTGCACTTATGGAAATTAAATATTATTTATTTTATATTCATTTAATAGTTACTTTTATTGTTCACTTGTTCTTTGAGTGTCTAGGATAGAGGTGTAATTTTCATTAATTTTTTTCTTCATACTAACATGATACTAATCTCCCCTCTTGGAGTCCTATTGATCACAGGTTGTAGAAAACTACAATTTTGGTTATTTTTACATACTAGTTATAGTGAGACTATTTTTTGTTATTATTTAGTGATATAAGATTGAATGGTTGTATATTAGTTGTAAAAACATATTTTATTTATCTTACAAATAATAGTTTGTGGCATGGATATTCCATGGTATTGACTTCCAAATCTTGGTGATAGTATTTTATAAAATTTTAATATTGACTTTATTAGCTCTTAATAATGGTTTTTATCCCAATATTTGGTTAAGTTTGAGTGTTATTACTTTTAGCCTAAGTACATTTTCATGAGAATTGAATTTTATTTTTATAGACATGAGTTGTTGATACATTGATTGTTTATTGCATTATATGTGGTATTTTCCCCCTATTTTATTAATCTATAGTCCATATAAATTAAATTACCCTCATTGGAACCTATGATGATTGTAGCTTTGGACACTATTGAGGGAAATCCTTCCTACTTATCTATACTTGACCAATTTTAAAACAAGTTAAGAATTAGGGTTTTTGGACTTTTATAAACCTATAGTGTGAGTTTATCTAACCTAAGGGTTTATAAAAGTGTAAATATAATTAATTATAATACTTCCTATTTAAATTTCTTGAATTGTAATAAAATTTGAACCATAAGTATAGGGTTGTAGTTAAGTGTTGATTGTGTTATTATTTGGCATGACTTATATTTCTGAATGAATGTGTTATGTGAAGTCATATAGGTCATAGACCTTAAAAATATACACAATAAAACTCTATGGGAATCATATAAATTTAAATAGATGTGGTGTTACTTTTGGATTAATACTATATCTATTTGAGTATAAAATAATAAGATTGATCTAGAATGGTTGACATTTTTTTATAGGGTAAACACTTTGAAACTAGAGCTATGAATTAGATAAGTGAGGATTTTGATTACTAGACCCACATCCAAGAAGGAAGGTTTTGAATAATGGTCCCAAAACCAAGAGGATTTAAGGATCCCACAACCATGAAAAATCAAAATAAGATGGTTTTAAGGGTCCCACAACCATGTTATGCACAACAAGAGGGTTTGAAGGATCCCACAACCATAGTAGTTCAATTAATGAGAGGGTTGGAAAAATCCCATAATCATGATAATAGGGTTTGAATGATACCATCACTTTACCAAGAAAAATAAGGCAACTCTTTGAAAAAAATAACATGCAAATAATAGATATCACCCTTAAATGAAGTTTCCCTAAAAAAATAACTGCATAATAAAAACCAATCAGAAACAAACCTTCTTTCATTAATATTTTATCTCCTCAAATAATTTGCATATCTTCTACATAATTTATCATCAAGGAAGATAGCTCCTCAATAACCAAAAGGTGTAGACAATAGTTATCACACTTCAGTAGAGATTCCCTAAAAATTTTCCTATAAAACCAAAGCTAGCCAGGAACAGATAGTCTTCCACTAATCTTCCACCTCCTTGAATCATATACATAACCTCTATGCAACTAAAGCATAACAAGTGGGTATGCATGCCCTTTGAGCCAAATAATAAATAAATCACAAAAAGGAGTTATCCAACTCATCCTCAATAATCTATAAGTAGCTTGATATAAATCAAACATATTCATCACATTATAAATCACCTCTATCTCTACTTTGGTTAATAAGCCTTTAGTAATCTATGTACCATCATTCATCTTCCTATAATGTAAATTTTGATTTCCATTTCATAATAGGCTAATTGAGAATCAAATAATACATAAAGGTTTTAAGATTGACCCTAAAAAATGGAAAATATAGGGTTGAAATCATCTAACATCCACCCTTACTAAAAAGACAAGCTCCCATATAATATTACCAAGATAAAACATTATCATATAGGGCATACAATAACAACTAGTCTTAAAAATGGGTTAGACTTCCCTCAAGGTGAAATGACATAAAGCATATCCTTCAGACTTCTACTTAGGGAATGCTAGAATTTTACTAGTCCTTTGTCTTACCCAGCACAATATAAACCCTATAAATCTACCACTTGGATGTATTTAAACTTACACGCTAGTTTTTTTCCTAGAACCCATATATAAATATAATCTTTCACACTGGGTAAGCATAGGATTAGTTTAAGACTTTCCCATCTAGTAAGTTTTTTGAAAAATAGATAGTTAAAATAATAACTCCAAGCTTCCTCCATTTCTTAATAGTAAAATAATATGACTTAACAGTCATCAAACTATTTGAAATAATATCCCTTATGATAATAAAAAGATAAAACAAGAGCATAAAAAGCAAACTAAAATAACTAGCCTTACACTTAAAATAGTCTCCCCACAAGGTGAAGTGGGTTCTTGGGGATGAAAAAACCATTCTTATAGATGGATATCTAATGAGACATCCTTGAAAATTATATTCAGATAACATTTCACTTCCAACAATCTATTGTCTTACCTACCAAATTATAAACCCTACATATCTACAACCTCCAACTCTCAAAACTTCTACTCTAGTTATTTATGTCATACCCCATCTAGAACATTCAAAAGAAGACCACCATTCTATAGCGTAAATTCCACCATTCTATACAAAACCCATGGATATATCCCTTAGATTAATCAACTCTTATGATCTATATTTTATACTATAATCCACCCATAACCTTTGATAATAGGCCACTATTTTATTGTAAGGTTTATTCTAGTCTATAGTCTTGCCGAACATAGTTTAAAACTTGTAACTATGTTTCTTAGATTATACAAATCTTTCACTCTTTTTTCTTATACCAAACCCCATATATAATTTTCAACTTAAAGACTTAGGGTATGCTAGACTTTTGACCTAGTTCTTTCCCACCCAAAATACCATTCCATACTCAATAATCTAACTAGATATAGGTTTGGATAATCTATTATTATGAATTAAATTATGTGTAAAAATTATGATTTCTTAAAAATTAGATGGAGATTTTTTCATGGACTGATACATAATAAGTTGATAGATATAATTATTTTAATAAAATAATAATTAACTATACTTTCTTTCCAATCGGTGATAATCTATAAACTCGAAGTCTAATTATAATATTTAATCCATAGCTAATAGGAAAGGTGTTAGTAGCTGTTTTATAAAGCATATTTATTGATAGTGTTTATTGTGATCCAAATTTGTGAAATCTAATTATACTATAAAAATTATTTAACTAAAGTAATGTTACAGTTATATACATTGTTTATCCATCATAATTTATAGTTTACATGTTTAATTTAGGACATAATAGATATAAGTGTGCCTAGAGTCTATTTGATTGGTTGCATGTAATAGTGATTTTACATACACACATGTTCGTAGATGTTTTTATATTCTTTCATCATTATTATTTTACCCTTTGTAAAGGGAAGGGCCAATCATAGTGGAGAGGTGTGTGAGATACATTTAGTCTGTGGCTGGAGGGAAAATGCCCATATGATGCTCTCCCTCCATGCAACTAATTTTAAAAATATTATAAAACTTACTCATGGCTTATATATTAGATACTTATGTAAATTTGATTCAAAAATATGATTTTATCTATTATATTGTACCCTACTATATTTAAAAATTGAGACATTTTTGACAATATAAATTAATATATGAGATTTTATTTTTATACCATGACAATAATAGGATTATATTAAAGGAATTTCACTTGTATATTATGATTTATTATAATATTATGGTTGTATGAGTAGCTCATACATTAGTGTATTTTATAAGTGTATTACTTACGGTAGTATGATAGATTATGTTATCTTATTCAATAGTATATTTTATTGTATATACTTTATCAAAAACTTAGTCATAATGGATTATTATGAAATAACATATTATCACATAATACTACCTCTCATCACTACATTTGTTTATTTTTAAACTTACTTAGAATTTAGATGGAATATTTAATTTCACATTTGATTTATTATAACTGCTTATTTATAGATACAAATTGACATGAAATATAATATTTATACATAATAAAATTTATTTTAGTTTAATTCACATGCTATTTAAAATTGATGATGTATTAACATAAATTAAATGTTTAATTCATTCTTTATAAAAACTAAATTGTGCATACTTTAATGATGAACCTAGTGAGATTATAACATGTGGTATTATAGCCAAGTTTAAAAACTTAGACATAATGATTCCTCTAATTTTAACCTATCTCTCCTCTTTCAATAGGATAAAATGGTGCATGAAAGAGAAAATGTTGAGGGAACTTCCCATTAGGATCAAAACTTGATCCCAACCTATTAGTAGCCTAGTAAGTTGAAAAGCTTAACCAAATACTCACATTCTTAATGAAACATTGGAAAAAATGGTATCCCTAGAGTATGAGGTGAAAGTACATGATAAATAAGATAAATAAATGCAAGAGGAAAAATAGGATAATTAGGAAGAGCACCAAGGGTAAGATCATTATAAAGAATAGAAAGATATGAGAGTACAAGTAGTTGTATAACTTACATGTGATATGAAAAATGTGAATCCACCTAATTTTGATGAAATTGTCATAGGTGATATATTTTAGGGTTGGCTCACTAAAATGGAGGAGTATTTAAAAAATTTAAATTACTCTGAGGTGACCAAGGTAGTATGGGGAGCATACCAACTTGTTGGTGAAAAAACAACCTAGTGGGTCAACAAGAAGTTATAAATGGGTCTTTACTCTACCACCACCACTTGGGAGAAGTTTGTTATTTTTTATGGCTCATTGGTTACCATATATGTATTTTAATCATAAATTTATATAAATATAGAACTAAATCAAGGTTATTTACCAATGACTAAGTACTTGGAATAATTTACCAAACTTCTCAAGTATGTTCTAAAGTACCATAAATATTATCATGTCTAAATTATAAAGTTTATCATGGGTCTAAGGCTTCATATTTTGTGTTAAATGGATGTTCATGGTCCTAATACCATGGACTAGGTTTTTGAAAAAGTTGTTAATCAAGAGGAGAGACTAAAATCACTTATAAAAACTAGAAACAAGTATCAAAAGAATTTTGGTGGCCTAAAAATTTATTTAAAAAAAAAACTAGAAGCATAATAGGAATTATAAAAATATATTAAAAATTTAAAATTTTAGGTTTAGAAATGATTTAGAGAATAAGAAACCCAATAATGGTTTCAAAGAAGGATCTAGAGGAGTAACCAATCTGAGAGAAAAGGTCTGCCTAGTAGATGATTCACTTGTGGAGGAGACCAATATGCTAAATATTGTCCTTGGTGGAATATACGAAGCAAATTAAATAATCCTTCAACATCATCCTCACATCAAGAGACATTCTAATAGTAGATTCATGTAGCTGTTAAAAATCATAAAGTTAAGTTTTAGGCATCTCCAATTGAGGTGTCAGGTACCTTATTTGGATATTTTGTTTCAATTTTGATATATACTAGAACAAATAAGTGTTTTATTTGTCTTAGTTTTCTAAACAAACTACCTAGTAAATATGGGAATATGATAAATACATGAACTATGGAGTTTATGAATCACTCTAGGGTTAAAGTAGATAAATGCCTCATAGAATTAGAAGTGGAATTACCTAAATTCACCACTATATTAGACTTATTTATAAATCTATTGAAATCATATGGTGTGATCTTAGGATAGAAATAGATTTAGAATCACAAGGTAAAGGTTGATTACTTCTTAAAAAAAATTAAATTCTTGGATTATTTGGTAAATTAAACACAAATCCAAGGTGATAAGGAGTTGAAGTTAAGACAAATTTCATCCATTTAGTTGAATAAGGCTCAAAATAAATAATGTCAGGTGTTCATGGTCAAGGTTGATGAAATTTAAGAACCTAAGGATCTTACCTTATATTATTATCCCTTTTTTAAAGAATTTTTGGATGTGGTTCTAGAATATTTACCTATATTACCTCCTAAAATGGAATTTAACTTCACAATTGAGATCATATCAAGATCTGATCTTCAATCCAAGGCTCCATATAGAATTAAAATAACAAAGTTAGTCAATTCCCAACTTCAAGATATGTTATCAAAAAGGTTAATTAAACTTATCATTTCACCATGGGGAGAACCATTAGACCATGAATAATAAATATAGTTCTCCTCACTTATGCATAGATTTCAAGACATTAAACAAGAAAACCATTAATAACATGAATATTTTGCCCTGCATTGATAACCTATTTGATCAAATGTGAGGTGAAATGGTATTTTATAAGATTGAACTTAAATAAATTTACCACATTTGATAATTAAAGTGGAAGATATTCCTAAAACTACTTTTAGGATGAGGTATGGGCATAACAAATGCACTTACAAATTTCATTAATCTAATGAATAGTGGGTTTAGGGATTATTTAGATAATCTTGGGTTAATTTTCCTTTATGATATTTTGATTTTTTCCAAGAATGAGGAAGAGAATGTTAAGCATTTACATTTATTTTTGAAACACTTATGGAAGAATGAGATTTATGAACAATTATTTAAGCGTGTTTTCTATCAAATAAAAGTGTAATATCTTGGTCATATCATTTTAGCTAAGGGAATATCAATAGATTATATAAATATTAAATCTAATATGGAATGTCCATCACCCAAAAAACTTCATTAATTGCATAGTTTTATGGGCTTAGCTATGTATTATAGTAAATATATATCCAAATTTTCTAAAATAGCTAACCCAATCAGTTCCTTACAATGGAAAGAGAAATGTTCAATATAGAGTGATAAGTTTGAGTAATCCTTCTAAATATTGAAATATAATATTACCACAACACCAATACTATGATTTCCATATCCAAATGATCATTTTTTGTGATAACATAGGCTTTTAGGGATGTCTTAGGTGGAGTATTGATTCAAGAAGTCTCAATAATAGCTTATGATTCTAGATAATTGAAGCATTATGAGGCTAATTATTTTACACGTGATTTGGAATTAGATGTAATAGTACATGTCTTATAGAATTTAAGACATTATTTGTTGGGTAAACCATATGAACTCAAAATAAACAATTTAGGGATTAAATATATCTTCACTCAACTAAAATTGAATGTTCAAAATAGATGTTGGTTAGATTTTTTGTGATATCAATATTGACATCAGCTATATAAAGGGCAAGGAGAATAGAGTGTAAAATGATTTTATCTATAGAATATACATAATAATAATGGCTACTATCAAAAACACCTTTCAAGATAATTTTTTGAAATTCTTACTAGGAGACAAATTCTATGAGCAAGTCAAGAATCCTCTAGCATAAAATCCTCTCGACCAAAGTTATGAAGGATTTAATTTTTATAATGATGGGATCCTGAGGTTTAAACTAATATTTTATGTGATAGATAGAGAAAATATGATAGTTTGTATTCTGAAGGAGTTTCATAACACTCCTTATTTTGGTCATTCATGTGTAACCAAGCCTATGGAAGATCTAAAACCATTGCATTTTTTAAATGGAATTAAGGACATAATTGATTATGTGTCTATATGATTAGAATATCAATGAGTAAAGGCATTAAACATTAATCCTATTAGCTTATACCAACATGACATTCCAAATTGGAAGTGATAATTCATTAGTATGGACATTATCCAAGGGTTTCCCATGTAAAGGGATAAACATGATATGATTCTGGTGATAGTTGAAAAACACACCAATGTAGCACATTTTATTCCTTGTTTAATTCATGATGCACCAATTTTAGCAAAGAGGTTTGTGCAATAAATTTATAATTTGCATGGTTTTCTAGAGAAAATAAATAATGATAGGTTTGGGCAAACCCTTAATGCAATTTTGGGAATATAATTAAATTTTAGTACAACTTATCACTCTAAAACAAATGGGCAAATAGAAAAATTAAATCAAATATTAGAATATTTGTTTATGATTTATTTTATGGACCAAAAATACAAGTGGGATGAATAACTTCCATTAGTTTATTTTAATTACAATAACTCATTCCAATCAACTCTAAAAATGTTCCCATTTTAATATTTATATGATAAAAAAATGTATAAAACACCTATCAGTTTAGAAAGATTAGAAGATAGAATGTTTTTTAAAACATATATGCTTGTTGAAATGGAAGAATATTGGAAATTAATTATACGAATGTTGGTTGAAGTAAATGATAAACATAAAATCTAAGTTGATCTAAAAATAATAAGGTAATTCTCAATTGGGGACAAGGTTTTTATGTGAGTTAAACCATAAAATAGCTATATCAAATTTGGAAAATCAACTAAAGTAACAACTAGATATTTGGGACCTTTTGAGGTTTTGGCATTTATTAACCCTATTGTATACAAAATTTATTTACCACCAGCTCTATGACAAATTCATGATGTTTTTCATGTATCTTAATTTAAAAATTATGTAGTTGATCCTTCACATGTACTTGATTGGAATGTATTAAAGTTTTTGGATATAGGAGTGGTAATAATAAAACCAACTAAAGTACTTAAGACATGAGACATTAGCTTTCATAAAAAAAATTATCTCAATTTAAGGTCATATGGGACCATTATTCTGAAGATAGTTCCACTTGGTAGGATTACAAGGAATTTAAAAGGTTGTTTCCTCATTTATTTACTTGATATATCTTGTTGAACTTATTACATTTTATTAAAAAAAATTATTTTGATAATAATTTCATCAATATGATGACCTATTTAAGGGTATGAGGATGTCACATCTTTTCATGTCCTTAAAAAGCATCATCTATTTAAATAAACAAGTAACTATTTATTAGCATACTTTTAGTTTCTTGAAATAAACAAATGTATTCTATTAAGTTTTTTATTTGAGATACTAAATTTTATATTTTAAATTTGAATTTAAACCACATTTAATCTATATAAAATTATTATTATGGTTAAATTTTATGATTTAATAATGATTGATACATTTGTTGATGTGCTTGCAAACATGAGTGTATTCAACCTAGATTTATATGTGGATAGGGAGATCATGCATAATAAAATCATAAGGCACACTATGTGTCATGATTATTATTTTGGGCAATATTTCACACATGTATGGGGTTATTCAAGACTCTACATATTTGGACAACATGGGGTTACCTCTAGGCCTGTGGGTTGCCTATAGTAGACATAAACCTCTAGGTTAAAGGACTACCTCCCTTGATATATCTTTTAGGCTCACACCATACTAGACTAATCACTATTGAAGGTGAAAATTTAATAAGGAAACATAATTTAATATATAATAATTTATTTGATACACCAAATATTAGTCCACAAACACACTTTCATATGCACTAAGAGAGAAGACTACCAAAAACGGCCTTAACTTATTATCCTTCTATCATTAGTATTTATCATAAAAGCAAATTTATATGAACATTTAGAGGTGGGAAAAAAAAAGGTCTGATACTAGACACTACTAGTCCATCTCACACTTTAAGACACACTTAACAAACATATATACTTTATGAAACTTATTAGAAGAGATATCAACCACACAAAACATGTAAGAGTAGAATAAAAGTAAGGAGAATAAATTAATCACTTTTCAACCACATAAATCACTTAACACACTTAGGTAAGAGATTATATATATCAACTAAACTTCAAAATATTATTTAAAGGAAAAAAATGTGCCATACTAGGTGTGTCCTAGATACAAATGCCAAAAAGGCTTGCACAAATAGAGCATAGGAGAGGATAGAGAGGAAGATAATTTTAAGAGTTAGAAATACAAGTTTCAAACTATGAGAACCAGGTACAATTTAAGAGAATGAAGTGGAAAAAAAACCATGAAGTGGTCTTGGATAAATTTCTATCTTAACTATGACATCTTCCCTCAATTTTGCATAGAGACTCTTCATGTCTTCTTGAAACTACCTTTTGGTGATGAAGAGTCATTAGACTAATTGAAAATAACTTAGGAATTATTTGACACATATTTCCTATCATTATAAGATGTAATCTCGATGGTAACAATCATCTATGCCTCTCCAGCTAATAACTCCCTCTTTGTGAATTATTATTCACTCTCTAACAACCACTCATTGGTCTTCTAGGCCTCCAAACTTATACTTGTCACTTATGTGTCCTATAAATTCTCAATGAAAATTGTGTAAGAGGTGTTATACACCTTTTTAATACCTATTTTCCTCCAAATCCATTAGATAGACCTCAAAAACATCCAATATCACTCTTCACATCTTCACACTAAACAATCACTTCTTCTCACTATCTCATTTAGACTACCTACAATGAAAATTATAGAAAATGTATTTTCATGGAAAAATAAAGTGATAAATGAGTATTAGGGTTTATAATAAGTCCCCACACACCTTTGAAAATTATTTTCATTCAACAATTCTCTTATGCACGTATAGAACAACTCAAATCCTATAAGAGATAGAGAAATAGGCTTGTCTGTATAAGTGATAGTATGGAATAATTGGATGTAAATTATATTTGGAGAGTTATAGACAATTAAAAATCATTTTATAGGAAATTTTACTAATTTTTAATATATATCCTTTCATTTCTTCTCCATCGGGTTTATACAAGGGTTTTGAGAGGGTCATTAGTGGTCTAGCTTGTTAACAATGATTCATATAGGTTATTTCTTAAAAATATAAATAAATCCAAGTATAATAATTTAGGTACCCCATTAAACTATTTAAAACTCCTTGGGGCACCGTGTATAGTGTTCATATAGATATGAGCAGAAGAGCGTGGTCTTTGAGCTTCTTCTATGCATTCTGAGTAGGCTTGAGAGGAAATTAGGCCTAAATAACTAATTTTGTGTCATTATATATATAAAAATGGGTCAAATTTATTTAAAATTATCCCTTTAAATTTATTACTTGGCTTATAATTTTCATGTATTCATTTGGATCAAGCTAGAGGCCATGAGGGTTTAGGCCTAATTATAGGCCTAATAGGCATGGACTGTGTATCTAACTATATGGCCACCTATGAATGTTTCAAATAGATGTATGTGACATTTATCACTTATTAGCTTCATAATGAATTGTAAAAACCATACAAAAATTAATTCAAGGCTCTACCCATTCATCTTTTTCTCATCCATCTACCTTGTTTGTAGGTTAGACTTCCTGTGGAGTGTTTTCTATCTGAGATAAAATAAACACCATCTACCCTATTCATATGACTAAAATTAATATTTTAATGTATTAATTATGTAATTAGGAAACTATATTTCAATTTTAAAAACTTTTTAATTATTCTAACACCCTTAAACCTTCAAACATCTGAAGACTGGTCTTTTGGTTTGCAGACTACAAGTAGAACTCAGTTTGACTGGGCATGAAGTTAAAACTTAGTTTAGATAAAAAATATGTTTTTTTCCTACCTATAAGGGTATTATGAAAATATGTATCATAAATATTAAATTTATTTATATCATCTTTAACATATATCTCTACCAACCAACATGCATCTTACATGAGGTAGAACTGGTCTACAGACTGTCTCCCAATTATAGGTGTCCATTAGAGGAATATGGGTTTCCTGTAGGAGTTGATTTATGTGAAAACATAGAGTATAAAATCATTTTGTTACTCATAAGTTTATTAAGGTCATATCATATCTAGATAATCATATATTCTTGAAAACCATGTTTTTCATCACTCACCACCAATGTGGTATTTGCCATTGTAGCTACATGCTTCTTTGAGCTCAAAAGCATTATGTTTCATTGAATATCCTCAGTAAAAAATTGATATATTTTTAACCATTAAATCATATTCCTTATCAACCAAACAACCTCATATTTTAATTTACATGCTACTAATATATCAAGGTTACAATAATGGAAGCGTAAGACGTACTCATACCTCATATATTTTCATCAAGTGACCACACATGTCAGGATTGTCATGAATCCATACAACTAAATGAAAATGGCTTGGTTTTCAATTCAAATCCTTTTTACATTAAACCTACAATTATCAATTTCCAACGTACCATCCAACATCTAGCTAATATGTGTGATATTATATCTAACTTTGACACATTTTTCTCTTGGTTGAAATCTGTACAAGTTCATCCAAATGGCCAAAAGGTGGAATTATATGACATGAGACAAACCATATAAATGTGACAAGGATAAAACATATTATTTGACCTTAATTAAGACCATGATGGACATTTTAAGACCTAGGATACCTTATGAAAGTTTGAACTTTTGTGTGAGTTGACTTAATTTGACTAAGGGGTCAATTTAGTCAACATTTTAGCAATTTCCTAGGGGTAGCAAGCATACTATGCTAAGGACCAGTTAGATTCTCCTATCCATTAGGCTATGGTTCACCTATACACCAAATTTAACACTTAAATTCATCTAGATATACATAAAACTAGACCAAATAAAAATAGGAAATAACACACTAATTAAGACAATAAGAAACACACTTGTGTTCACAAGAACTCTTAGGGAAATAAACACAACACAAACAAACTAAGTTATGTACAAACTAACTAGAAGGAATTTTTTCCTCCTAGATTAAAATCAAAATTGGCATCATATCTTAATCCATGAGATAGAGGAGTGCATGAAGAAATATGAATTTTGAGCATTGGCTTTGATGTCTTCAATTTCTTGATGCTTGCCAATTTCTTTGGCATGATATTCAATGTAATCAGGGTAGCTACAAACATATCACCTATGAATGTGAATTGTTCTTTCACTTCAACAACCTCAATGTTCTCATGAGACTCCTCAATTGTAACTTGATTCAATGATGTCTCAATAAGACATGTTTCTTTGACTTCCATGGTACTTTAAATGAGACCATATTTCTTATCAATTATAATCTCTTCAAAGAGTTTTATGTAGTCAATCCAATCTTTGTCATTGTTCTTTATGATGATATCTTGTTCTATCTTCTTGTGCTCTTGGCCTTCAACATTGTAAATCTCTTCAAGTTCTTCAATAAGTTCAATCTACTTCAGCTAACCATCTTAAATTAATTAGTCAAATAAAACATAAGACTCTTTCAAATTATATTTAAAATTACCTAGGATGCTTACAACTAGATGATGTATTCAGAGTCATCATTGGTGTTTTCTTGAATGTTTCCAAAAGCTAATAGTAAGAAGAACACAGTAATAATTCATCTACTCTTTTCGACCTTAGACCCACTAAACATGTTATAATTTTTGTATCCAAATAATTCACCCTTGGATCAGGTTGTTTAGGCCTTTCCACATTTAGACAACATGGGATTACCTCTAGGTTTATGTGTTGCCTATATAAGAGGTAAACCTCTAGGTTAAAGTGTTATCTCCCTTGATTTATATTTTAGGCTCATAATACACTATACTAATCAATATTAATGGTGAAAATGGAATAATTAAACATAATGTAACCTATACTAATGGAGGTAATACACCAAATATTTGTCCACAAATGCACTTGCATATGCACTAAGAGGGAAGACTAACAAAACTAACATTAACTCATTTTCCTTCTAACATACGTAATTACCATAGAGGAAGATTACTATGTACATCTAGAGTTAGGTGAAAATAAGGTCTAATACTAGACACTACTAGTCCCTCTCACACTTCAAGACACACTTAACAAACAAATACACTTTATGAAACCTATTAGAAGATATATCACTCACACAAAAATATGCAAGAGCAGAATGGAAGTAAGGAGAAGACATTCATCACTTGACATCCACAGAAACCACTTAAAAAACTTAGGTAAGATATTTTTTAGATAAAATCAACTTTATAATCATATTCAAAGGAAAAATAATGTGTCAAACTAGTAGGGCTTCACCATACTAGGTGTGTCTTAGATACACATGCCAAAAAGGTTGTATAAATAGAGCATAGGAGAGGATAGATAAGAAGATAAGTTCAAGAGTCATTTATATATAAGTGTCAAATTATGAGAACTAATTAAAACTCAAGATAATAAAGTGTAAAATAGACCACTAATTGGTATTAGACAAGTGTCCATCTGAAGTATGACACTTTCCCTCAATTTGGCATAGAGACTCTTCATGTCTTTCTTAAAACTACTTTTCAGTGATGAAGAGTTATTAGACTACTTGAAAATATATGTATAATTCTTTAATATGTATTTCATTTCATGATAATATGGAATTATTATGTTAATATTAATTTATACCTCTCCAACTAATAACTCCCTCTTTGGCAATTGTTATTCACTCTTTAGCAACCACTCATTATCCTTTTAGGCCTCCAAGCTTACACTTTTCACTAAGATTTCCTATACCTACTCAAGAATATTTTTGGAAGAGGTGTTAAACACCTTTTTAATACCTATTTTCCTTCCACTCAATCATATAGACCTCAAAAATATTCAATATTAGTCTTCTCATCTTCGCACCAGACAATCACTTCTCCTTCTCACTATCTCATGTAGACTACTTGCAGTTAAAAGTGTATCATAGGGAGTTTCATGAACAAATAAAGTGAGGAGTATTATGGGTTTTAAAAAGTACCCATAAACCTTCTATTATTATTTCCATTCAACACTTTATTTATACACCTGTAGAATAACTCAAATCCTATAAGAGATAGAGAAATAGGCCTATTCGTACAAGTGATAGTAAAGAAAAATTGGATGGTAGGAATATTTAGATAGTGATAGATAAGTAAAAATAATTTTATATGCCATTTAACACTTTTTTATACATATCCTTTCATATCTTCTCCATCAAGTTTGCACAAGGGTTTTGAGAGGGTTTTTGGTGGTTTAGATTGTTAATGATGATTCATATAGGTTAGACATTGAAAACCCAAAAAAAATCCATGTAGAACAAGTTAGGTATCCCGTTAAAATCTTAATAACTCATTAAGGTACCATGAATAGTGTTTTTATATATATGAGAATAATAAAGTGGCCTCCAAGCTCCTTGTATGCATTCTAAGTAGGCCTGAGAGGAAATTAGGCCTGAATGACTAATTTTATATTATTGTCTATATACAAATTTTTCTAATTAACTTTACATCCTCCATTGAAATTTTTCACTTATATTATAAGGTTCATGTATTCCTCTATATCAAGCTAGAGGTCATGAGGGTTTAGTCCCAATATTATGTCTAATAAGTATGGACTACGTATCTAGGTATATGGCCACCTTTGAATGTTTCTAATAGATATCAGTGACATTTATAACTTTTTAACTTATAAAAAAACTATAAAAACCATCCAATAATGTATTCAATGCTCTTCCCATTCATCTTTGCTCATCCATATACCTTGCATGTAGGTTAGACTACTTATAGAGTGTTTTATATCTAAGAATAGTGATCATTTTCCCTATTCATATGACTAAAATGAAGTTTTTTAGGTATTAATTAGGTCATGATGACCCTCTATGTCAATTTTCATATATTTTAAATTCTTATAACACTATTAAACATTCAAACTCCTCAAGACTAGTCTTTAGGTCTGTAGACTGCAAGTAGAACTTAGTTTGACTAGGCATGAATCAGAACTCAGTTTAGATCAAACCATGTTCTATTCCTACCTCTAAGGGTATTATGAAAATGTGTATCATAACTATTAAATTTATTTATTCATTTTCAAAATATATCTCTTCCAACAAACTTACATCTTACATGAGCTAGAACTAATCCATAAACTATCTCCCAACTGTAGGTGTGCATTAGAAGAATATGGGTTTCTTATAGGTGTTGATTTATGTGAAAACATAATATATCAACTCCTTTTATTAATCTTGAGGTTATTAAGGTCATATCATACTAGTATAATCATCTATGCTTACAAATGATATTTCTCATCTCTCACCACCAATGTGTTGTGTCATTACAAGCTATATGTTTCTTTGAGCTCAAAAGCATTATGTTTCACTAAATTTCATTAGTAGAAAATTGATTGAGTTTGAACCATTAAATCATATTTATTGTCAAAAAAATAACCTCTTCTTTTAATTTACATATTAATACTATGTATAGGCTACAAGAATGGAAGCATAAGTCTTACTCAGACCTCATAGATCTTCATCACGAAATGGCACTTTATCAGTCAGAGACCTAATTCAGAGAAACTAAGGTAATTATTCCCATAAGTAACTTTATTAAATATACACCTATATGAGTTTTGATTGATAGTGTTCTTGACTAAATTTTATAAACCTTGAGTGACTTGATTATCTCATTAAAGTCTTGATATTTACAACCACTTGTGTCCTAGGTTTTGGATGGTCTTCCATACTCCATACATGCCTACAGGTGACTATAGGTGACTATGTATGTTGGAGTTATTATCAATATTCACTCATGTTTTCATAAACCTATCTCAATAAACTTCCAAGTATCTCAATGCATAACTTTCATGGAGAAACTAGCTTCCATGGTTTGAGAAGTTGAACACAGGTGCATGACCTTGGATATGAAGCCACCGACAGATAATAAAACAATAAAACTATGAAAACATGTTCTATAGACCATAATTTATTCACCTTTATCATATTAAGGTTAAAATAAATATCTTATAATGTTTCTCACATGAAAAACATTTTGAAAAAAATAGGAAAATGAAGAATATGCTATGCCAAAACACACACACCACTTGGAAACATAAGATCATGCAAACAGATGAGGAAACTTGAAGGTGTTGGGAATGTGCAGTAAATTAGGAGGCACTAGAAATATTAGTTTTTTTTCATAAATTATATAATTATATATCATTAAGAGTGATAACATATACCAAATTTATTCACATTGACTCTACTTCTCCTATTTATACCAGTTATAAATTGGTTGACCTTGTTGACCTACCAAAGGAAGTGAAGAGGGAGATTAATTAGTTTTCACCATATTTTGACCTATCAAATCTTATTAATCATGGATAATACTTGTGTCAATCTGAATATACCCTCCTAAATTGACCACATGTGTTATTATTGTCATGAATCTATACAACTAACTAAAAATGGCCTATTTTGTAGTTAAACTCATTCTTTGTTTATTGAACCTATAATTGTTAGTTTTAAAACTAACATCTAGCATATAGCTAACATATGGGATGTTATATTTCACTTTGACACATTTTTACTTTGGTTTAAAGCTATAAAAGTTCATCCAAATAGACAAAAGGTGGCATAATGTGACATAAGACAAACCATATAAATGTGACAAGGATAAAACATATTTTGTGAGATTAATTATGACCATGGTGGACATTTTAAAACCTAGGAGACCCTATGAAAGTTTGAAAATTTAAGGAGGTTAACTTTATTTGACTAAGGGGTCAAATCAATCAATAATTATGATAATTAAAATTTAGGGATAAACTACATCATTTTAAAAAGCTTATCAATAATGTTAGTTGGATAAAAAACAAAAGAATACCAAACTAATATTAATCTCTCTACAAATTTTAGCACTCAATCCAAAGGAAGAATAAATTCAAGGGCATAGAGAGGGATCGACGTGAACCCATTTATTATGTAGAAGTCCAGTTAAACCATAAAGTATGGAGAAAGTTTTAAAATGGAGGACTTACTAGATTTATTCTCTAAATCGGTCATGATGAACTGTTGGTAAGGAATTTTGTTATGGGCTAAAAACATCAAGTTACCTTTATGGGTATTAGGGTGGATGTCATGGAAGAACTAGTTGGGGATGTTATTGGAATGTCCTATAAAGGAACCAAGGCCATCAAGGACAAAAGGTATAAGTAGGAAGTCATGTAGGCATTTTTGAGATAAATTTCATGTTTCAAACTAACAAAAAGGGATTTCTTAGGGCTGACCTTTTAAGGCAATGACCTGATATATATACCTTTACGTAATGCTTTATCTAACCCTAGAAGGAACATTTACGCATATATTTTTGCATCTTTTCTTGTTAAATCATTTCAAAGGTATTTATATAATCCTACCGCACTACCTTTTTATGCCATTGGAATCATCTATTCTATCCTTCAAAGATGATCCCTCTTTCAATTTAATCCACCAAGGGTTTAATTTTCTACTTACCAAAAGAAGGACATCTATGAGGAACATTGACATTAATATTGGGGATATTAGAAAAGGGAAGATCTATGGGGAGGTACATGGCAACTTGGTTAATGATTGGAAGGATGAATCTTCTCCTTCCCCCTACCGAGTTCATCACCCTTGGGTGGTCATGAAGAAGGAAAAAGGAAGTCATGTCACTCTCCTCCCCTAGAGAAGAGGGTAGTAAAGAAAGTAAGTAGAAGTCTTGAGTTCTCTAGCGGTATTAAAAACCTCAATTTTGAAATTTATGAAATGAAATTAGCTAAATTCTAGAATAGGGATGAATATAGTAATATGGCACACTTTTTTGAGGGGTTTAAGCATATACTGGTAGAAATTTTGTGAAAATTTGAATAAAATGGGTAGAAAAATGGTCCCATTGATGGAACAATGGAATAAATATAATCAATAAGTGGATATAATGAGGTAATTTATTGGTAACCCAAATATGGAAGAAGGAAGAAGACTTAGGCTAGAGGAAACCCATAATAGGAAAGTAAAGGACATAATCACTACCACCCCAGTTAGTTCTTATTCCAAGAAAGAAAAAGCAAGAGTATAGAAGGAAAAAGGATTGGTGGAGTGTAGGAGAAACTTGGAAGAAGGCCACAACACTCAAACTAGAGGCATGATCAGCAATGCAAAGAATAAGATTAGAGGCAATAAGAAAGAGGCTCATTTTGAAGAAATTAAGTAGGGTTTTTAGTTGTTACTCTTATTTTTTGGGTCCTATTTTTTGTTGTAATTTTTCTTATGTTTAGTGTCTATTAGGCTAGTGTCGGCTAATTTTACTTTGTCTCATTTATCTAGTTTTCTTGCATGTTAAAGTGTGGTTTTAGGTACCTATAAAACCTAATATTTACCTATCAAATTAAAAATTATTCATACAATTGTATTCATATCAATTATTTTTAATTAATTTACTATATGTAATAAATGTAAATGGACTAACTACCTTCATTTTTTTTGAGGTACATATGTGATGGTTTTTCCCCTCATAAAAATAATATAGATGGAGAGAATTTTATAGGAGGGGATGAAATATATCAATATTTTGGAGCACACAAAGATATTAATAACTAACACACACATATATATATCCCTACTCCTTTATATTTGGTTTGAATTTTTGTTTGGGTATTGGTTATGTTATTTGAGCTCATTTATTACAACTAATGCCTTGTTGTTTATGTGAGTCATATATATGGAATGGTACTCCTGTATTTTATTTAACCATTTTATATTATTGAATAAGATGTTTATTGCATTTAAAATCCTAAGTTAAGTTATTTGGTCAACATTATGACCATGTTTCTTCCTAGTATCACTATGGAATATTTTTGATAATTTTATTATGAATGTCTTCAGTTACATGTTATTTTGTGTCCTCTAAACCATTTTCATTTTAATGGAATAATCTTGATCTATTCTACATATACCTTTGCTAAGAGTATTTGAATACTTATATTATATTAATCTTATATTAAGTGTTAATTTTAAATTGTTTATATAAAAGTCAACTCCATGATAGGGATTATTTGTTATTGAGGTGTATATCGACAACTTTGAAACCATGGTTTGGTCTTGTTTACTTTTTTAAACTTTAAGTAAATTTAAAAAAATTGTAACTTGAAATAAAGAGATAAGAATCATGATTAGGGTTCAATATTATCATGCATATCGATGAGGATTTTCTACAAATAATAATTTAAAAAAAAAGTGATAACAAAGAGTGGGAGACATGACTACATCTTGGAACTCTTATTTAAACCTATTTTTTGGGTGCCATTAAAGTATTGCATGGGATGTTTTGGTAGAAACAAAGAGGAACTCAAGAGAAAATTATTAATTTTGTAACCTAGGGTTTGGGAACAAATGGATGAAAAGAGGGAAAATGGGTGAAAATAGATTAAAAAATATGAGGAATATGAGCTCAAAAGGATTCATTAAAATAGATTAACAAGAAATATGAAAAGGAAAGTGTTGAGATGGAAAGTAATTTGAACTTAATGTTTTCAAATGGAAATTTGGAAATAATGAGTTGGTTATTATTTTCTTTGAATTTTGTATGTTGTATATGTGTGAAAATGTATTGAGGATTTGTGGTTCATTGTAAAATAAACATATAGGGGTTGTGCTTTTCATCTTTCATGAAATTATATTTGTTTGACTCAAATTTTTAGGATAAACAAGTGAATAAATAATAAACTAGTAGATAAAATGTATCGATTTAAATTCAAAAATCCTCAATCTTGTTAGGATTTAAATGTATTTAGATAGAACATGGAAGGACACTTTAGGAAATGGTTTAGTTATCTTATTTATCTATCATTAATTTAATGATATAAGTGTTGTATTTTCCACCAAATCATTGAGCATAAATATATATTGTGTTCATATTATATAAGTAATTATAAGTAAATTCTATTTTCTATTTTAAACTCTAGTATAAATGTTTAGGATGTTAAAAATGGACATGATGTATGTTAGTTTATGAAATTCAATTCCATGCTTAGCAATTTATAAATGTATTTTTAATAATGAATCTATACTAAATGATTAGACCCATCTGATATATGGAAGCCATAATTAATACTAGTTATAGTAAACTATTTTTAATAGTTATTTTGATGAACCAGTTATAGCCAACTATTTTTAGTGTATATTTATAGTATATTAAATTTTCAACCAAATAAATGGTTGTAACCAGCTTCAAAAATCTATTTTATTAATTATAAACTATTTGTATCAAAGTATGCTACTAGGTGTTTTTACATACTAGTTGTAGCAAACTATGCTAGTGTCCATTTTTACATATTAGTTGTGGCAAACCTATTATTTTGTTTTTTTTTGGTACTATAAAATAGTTTAAATTATTGTAAACTATTTTTATCAAATAAATTTTGGTGGTGTTACTAACAATAATTTGTGGCATGAATATTCTATGGTATTGAATTCCAAATCTTGGTGATGGTATTTAATAACATTTTAAGATCAATTTTAACAAGCCTTGAGAACATTTTGAGTTCCAATATTTTTTTGAGTTTGAGTGTTATTACTTTTAACTTAAGTACATATTTGTGAGAATTGTATTTTATTTTAGAAGATGCAAGTTGTTGATAAAATGATTGAATATTTTATTATATTTGGTAGATGTACCTTATTTTAGTAAGTAATGGTCCATATAAATTAAATGGTCCCCATTGGAACCTTCCATGATTGTAAATTTGGAAACTATTGAGGGACATCCTTCCAACTTATCTGTACTTGACCAAGTTTAAGAGAATTTAAGGAGGGTTATTTCCCTTTTATTAAACTTATAAGTTTGATATTATCTCTCCTAGAGGTTTATAAAAAGGAAATATGACTAGGTATAAAAATTAATTTTTAACTTTATTGAGTTGTAAGAAACTTTAAATCATAACTATATGGTTTTAGTTAAGTCTTGACTATGTTATTATTTTTCATGACTCATATTTTTGAATGAATTTGTTTTTTGAAATCATATAGGTCATAGGGCATAAAAAGAAACATAATGGGAATCAATGGGAATCATATAGAGTTGAATAAATGTGGTGGGACTTTTGGATTAATAGTATATTTGTTTGAGTATAAAATAAGAAGATTGATCTAAAATGGTTAAAAATTGTATGATCTATTATTATGAATGAAATTTTATGGAAATTTTATGATTGCCTAAAAGTTAGTTGGTATTTTTTTATGGACTGATACATAGTCAGTTATTGGATATATTGATTTTCATAAATAAATAATTATTTTTCATTTCTTAAAAACTAATGATAATTTATATACTAAGATTTTAATTATAATAGGTTATCCATAGTTAATAGGAAAGGTGTTGGTAGCCAAGTTTTATAAAGTAAAGATTAATGCTAGTGTAGACTAAGACCCAGATTAGTGACATATGATTATACAATAAAAACAATTTATCCAAATTAATTGTATTAATGTATACATTTTTTATACACCATACTTTCTAGTTTATGTGTTTACTTGAGGTCATAATAGATAGAGGTGTGCCTAGAGTTTATTTGACTAGTTTCATGTAATAGAGATTATGCTTTTACACATATTTTTAGATGGTTTTATATGCTCACATCATTTTTATCTACCCCTTTGTGAATGTAATGGGCACTCCTAATTGGGAGGTGTGCGGGATAACATCGATCTATTTTTGGAGGAAAAGTGCCCATATAATGTTCTCCCTCTATAAAAACTTATATGAACTTGTTTTTGATAATTACTCATGGCTTATGTATTAAACATAGATATGTAAATTTGATTCATCAATATGATTTCATCTATAACATTGTATCTTATTATATTTACAAATTGAGACATTTATATTAGTATAGTTGAATGTATTAGATTGTATTTTTATAATATGATATTGGTATGGTTGTATAAAATGCAATTCACTTGCATATTATGATCTCTTACAGTAGTATGGTTGTATGAGTAGCTTGTACATCAGTTTATTTTATGAGTGAGTTGCAATAGTATGAAAAAAAATTTGATCTTATTCACTAATATATTTTATTTTATATACTTTAGCAACAACTTAGTTAAAATGGATTTTTATGAAATATCATATTAACATGTTACATTACCTCTTAGCATTGTATTTATTTATTGGGAACTTTCTCAAAATTTAGATGGCATATTTAATTTTTCATTTGATTCATTATAGTTGATTATGTTTAGACATAAAGTGACCTAAAAGATAATAGTTGTACATAAGAAAATTTATTTTGGTTGAGTTTATATGTTGTTGAAAATTAATGATGTATTAAACTAAATTAAATGTTTAATTCATTATTTATATATAAAAAATTATATGTACTTTAATGAATAACCTAGTGAGGCTATAATAGTTAAAATGTACCTTTCTTCTTTTGGAACATCTTAAATGGATTGATGAATTATTGATAGTTTGAGTTCCTTGATTACAAGGAGGTAAATTCCTCATAGATAAGTTTCGATTTTCTAGTGGTAGTACCTAGTTGGGTAGGTTTCCTATGAGTTTTAATAGAATTTAAGTAAGATAAGTCTTTTTTGTAGCTATAGGTAGTGAGAACCTTAAGTGGGTGTACCTTCCCATTGTTAAACATGCCTGTGATATGAGTATACCTCTTATTGGGAGCATATATCCTAGTTTCATAGATCAAATTGATTGTGATATTCAAAAATTTTGGGTTGTCAACTATTTGAGGTGACCATTCTCCATTTGGGTTGGCCATTGCATCCTTTTGATAATGTGTATTGTGCTTGTTGGACTTATGTTTATTTTGAGAGGCACCATGTTCCATTTTTGTACTTATATTTACTTTAACATTTAAGTTATCAATTTTGATTAACTTTTATGAATGGTTTAAAAATATAAAATATGCACCTTAACTATTTATTAAATTAATAGATTTAAAACTATAGAATATAACATGTGAAGAAATTACTTGATATTTTACATCAAAATAATTTTAGACATGATTGATTAGATAGATATGGGATTAAATGTAATACTCTTGAGTTATCCTGGTACATAGAGAAACATTTTCCTTAAGTTAACTCTTGGACTCATTATTTTAGATACAGTGGAGATCCTTTAATGGTTTATGAGTTAAAAAGAGATAAGATTTATACAATTGTGAACTAGAAAATTAACTATTTACTTCATGTGTATGTCAATGAACTAACTTCATCACGTTTGTATGTATTGTACTCTCCTTACTCATAGTTGTGAACCATTATGGATTGATGTTACTAGGTTGTTATTTTACCTCATTTTTACCTCAGCTAAAACATGTGTATTTACACATAAACATAAAAATTCTTGGTTAAACCCTAAATGGTAGTAGAATTATATAAAACCTTTAAAACAAATTTGGTTTCCATATATAACATAATGGTGTGTAAATGTGATGAGTGAAATGTCAATTATTTTATATAAGTATTTGTATTTATGTTAATGTTAATGTACCGATGTGTTTTTTGCATATTCCATCTATGTGAAGCTATTAAGTTCTATAATTCTAACTTCTTAGTGAAATTTCATTTAATGTACACCTACTTCGTGTCTCTATGTTTGAGTATGATGCAATTATGCACTTTTAGGGATGTGTAGAGCCCTTTTTGTGTTTGTATGACTAGGTTATGTGATAGGAAGTGGAGCTTCTCATAGGTTGAAACCCACCTTTCCCCTTTTGTAAAAAATGGGCCCTAATTATTTTAGGTAACCCCATAATATTCATGCATAATTTTCACCTTATGAACATAATTTCCATCCACTCACCCTTAGTGGTTATCAAAAGAACAACATTTATGAGTATTATTCTATGTTGAGTCATATGGATTTCATACTTATATTATATTGATCTTAGTTATGAGAGGTAATTGAGATTTATTTTATGGTTACATATATCCTTAACCCATTGAGTGGATTACCCAAGCAATATAGTCCATGTTATGTTAATTTTTTACAATATCTTTATGTTAAAACTTTTTTTGATTTGATTAACAACTTAAGTTATTTTGAAACCAACACATTTTTCTTATTTATTTAATAATTCATTCAACCAATCATTGACTTGATTTTTTATAAATTATAGTTATATTTTTGGTTTTAAACTCTTTTGAATCTATGTGGTATTAAAATCAAATTTTTATGTTATTTTATTTATTGATTTCTTTATTTTGATTGGTTGATTTTGAGTTATTCATTAATTTTAAATGTTAGTTTCTTAAACATTAATTAATGTGAATATTTGTTTCCTTTTCCATGGTTTGGGGGAGAAGAATATATATTATTCAACAAGTTATAGGGTAATAATTCGAACTTATATGGGAAATTTCATGATTCCATCCTTCCCTCAATAGATTGGTGTTTTGTTTTATGTATTTTGGTTAGTGAAATGTAGCTCCTAAAGGCCTTTTGCTTAGTAATTTGGCATGGTCTAAGGTTCATATTCCATATAATGACAAAGAGATAGTAGAAATAGGGTGATTTATTCCCACATGCTTATTCTTCTCCTTCAATGGGTCTTTAGTGTTTGGAAGACTTTTTTGGTTACTAGGTTATCATTTTAGTTTTTAAAATGGCACATAGTATTTCTCAATTTTACTCAAAGTGGTGTTGTCATGGAATGTCACTATTATCTTTCCATGGAATGAAACTTACTTTAGTACATTGTAATCTTACATGGAATGACACTTATTTTAGCACATTTTAATATTTCCATGGAATGGCACTTATTTCACCAAATTATACTTTTACATGGAATTTCACTTATTTCAGCACATTATACTTTCACCTTGGAGTGGTCATCATCATTTTTATTATTATGTATAAAACATATTGCCACTCATACTCACATTCTTATATTAGTGATTATTTAATTTTTATTTTTTTATTGATGGAAATATGGGTATTGTTGAGGTCAACATACCCCCCATTTTTGGAAATTAGGTCCCTTGAGATACAGATCATTATTAGAATTTAAAGATCGTCCACTTTGATAGAATTGACCTACTAGTTTATGGTTTTGCTTTGGGTTTGCCTAATTTTGCTAATAATTAGTCTTCATGTCTTATCTTTTTAGGTTTCATGAAGCTATTGTTGATGGATCATGCTTAGATTTTGTAGATTAACTCTTTTTGGGCTTCATTTTTTGAAAGATCTCCTTTAGAAAACCCTAGCTCAAACCGTTGGTTCAAATTTACATTTGGCAAGAACAAATTGGTGGGAACATTTCAAATTACTTTGGACTTAAATTTAACTTTCATGTTAAGGATTTGTAATATTTCTTAATATTACCAAACCTTAACTTGAAAGTCCTACATGGTCCCTTTTATTTCCCCCCCTTTGTTTCCTATATTTTTAACCAAGTCTAATGTTATGCTAACAGGATCCTTTTATTTTAGCATGGTTCCCTTTGTTGAAACTTTAGCCTAAAGTTTTAACCAAAAATCCCCATTCATATTTATTAACATGAGTGAGACCTTATCCTTAATGCTCTAGCTTAATTTTTATTTCTAACCAAGTCCTAACTTAAATATCTTGCTTCTTTATAGATTCAATGGCTCGCACTTAAGTAGGACTGAAGATCAAAAGGCATGAGGGAAGCTCAAAAGTTGGATGGGAACCTATATTAAATATAATATTAATCATAAGTCCTTATTGTATATTTTAATGCAACAAGACCTTAGTTTAAAACTTAGGTTTTCAACTTTAATTAATCAAAGGAACCAATCACATACAAGTGCCTATATCATGATCCATGATTTGTATTCATGCATGGATTTAGATCTAATGGAATGAAGACAATGTCAAAAATTTGAAAGGCCAAGGAATCCCTATAGATCCTCCACATAGTGATCTTACATACAAGAACTTCACTAGACTAAAATTGACATTCTCAAAACCATTATTTAATATCTAAAAGGTTATCATTAATGTCCATGAGACCATACACTTTAATCCCATCAAACCTAAAGGACTTCACAAGATTAAATTTGACATTCTCATAAACATCATTTTATGTCTTCGAGGCCATCATTGGCATCCATGAGGCCATCAAATTCAATCACATCTAATATTTTTACTTAAACAAAGGGACATGTTTTATATCATTCAAGGGGTCATTTGACAATATTCTTTAAAACATAGCATAAGATGCTTTAACCTAAGTCTGTGGTGTGTTAATTAATATGAAATAGACTTATTTAAAGGTATTTTAACCTAAGTTCCTTTCTATAACCATGTATTGATTAAATCTTGTGCAGCTGGTAAGACTAACAGCTTACATGTGTTGGGCCCTGATAATCCAATGGCATAAGATCACCGATGACTTTTCAATGGTTCTACAAGATCCCATGGGCTGGACACATGGTAGATTCTCATTTTATATATTAGTGGTGTAGGTTACAAAGCTCATAGAGATGCCAAGTATCACAACCATGGGGCTTGATGCAAAGATGGTTAATGACATACGAAGGCCCAAATCATGATTAATGGCCCACATTGATCCTTGTATTATAATTAAATGGTGTGAAGGAAAAGGTAATTTTTAAATGCCAATGACTAGTGCTTTGAAGGAATTTATGAAAAATGCCATAAAAATTGATAGATAGACACTAAATAATCACCACACAAACACAATATGACAAAAATTAATATTATGTGCTAAAAAATGCAAGTGTATAAAGGCAAAGGTCAAAATCAAATCTTAAGCAAGAATGAGCCTATGTCCTAAAGAGATACCACCAATAAATCTTTAAAATCCATAAAAATTACATAAAATGATTTAAGTGAACTCGAATTGATCATAGTAAATATAAAATAAGTTCAATCATGATTTGAGCACAAAATAATCAACCCAAAGACCATTTTCAATCCAATCATGAGTAATTTGCAAGTTTGGTAGCCATGGTATCTTAGGGGAAATAAATAAATGATGAGACATAATTGTATATATCCATAGATATTGAGGGAAGAGTTTTTAAAGACACAAACATAAACACTATAACATTGAACATAGGTAATAGGAATTGGTTTGAACACTTTTGGACCATTGAAGAAATGTAGCCCATCTCAAAGGAAGAACAAAAGATTACCACCATGAATAAGAGATATTATAACCTATTTGTATTCCAAATGGCCAGTCTCCATCATGCCACTACTAAACCCAAGGTACTCCATTGTATTGACATCCTTGTTCCCATTTTCAAAGATTGTATAATTAAACATGATTGGATAATTCATGAAGGTATCTCTAGGAGAATTGCATACATCTCCCATTAGATTTTGAAAGATATTACAAATTAGGAAAACCCCATAGGGACTTGACCACTATCAAGGAATAGACTAAAAATAATAACTTAGACACCATCCTTAGGCCTTGGTTGCTCCAAGGGAACCATGTAGTCCAAAACCTTGAGGGAAGAATCCCAGCTACCCAATTTAGGGAAGGAATTAGTGTAATTATGACCCTATTGAATAGAATATATTGAGCCCCTTCAACCACATATGCTAATAAGAGTTAGGTGTCTTATGTCTACTTTATGGTAGAAAAGGAGCTCACTCCTCCAATTAGAGAGATGATTTACATCCACCTAGGGAGACAATTTATAGCTATCAAGAAGAATATTAATAAGTAGTTCTTTATGATGTCCTATCTATTAGATTCCCTAGTAGCCTCCACCAAGATTCCCTAAATTAAAAATTGTTCACCTAAGGGTAGACTTATAATTTCCCACCATTATTAAAAGTTACATATTTTCAAATATAGACACAACATGCAGTTCATTTGTGATTGTGTTTATCCTAATTTAGTAGAAGCCATTATAGGGTTACCGATGCCCAAGATTAACCCTCTAATCAAGAAGTATGTAGAGCTAATGGTAGACATCTAGTTGTACCTAGATTGTACTATGATCAAGATTTAAGGGATTTTTATTTGACCTTATAAATTTCCCATCTATGTTCCCACCAAGCTAGCAGAGTGAGAAATTACATGTCAACTTCTTCATGGTGTTGATGGAGTGTATAGGGAGAAAAGGAAAGTCCTCCTCCATCCTTGTCCTTTGATAATTAGTAGAACTATTTTACAAGATTGGAAACATGTGGATACCATTGCCAAGAACATAGAATTTTTGGATTTTAGTTTAATGACCTAAGGCATTGGGATCCTTATGAAAGGGTGACCAAACATTTAAAGATCAAACAACTACCCAAACTAGTTTATGAACATTAGATTGGTCCCTATTGTTAGGTGAATATTCTTTCAATTAGCTAACTGATGAGAAAAATAGGTCTCTTCAACCACAACATAGGGAAATTGGTCAGCCAGATGTGTAGGTTTACTACATCAAAAGGGGACAAATCTCTCCTCTCATCAAGCGGAGGTTCCTTGTAAGTATTAAGGGGCTATATGTGTGTGTGTGTGTGTGTGTGTGTGTGTGTGTGTGTGTGTGTGTGTGTGTGTGTGTGTGTGTGTGTGTGTGTGTGTGTGTGTGTGTGTGTGTGTGTGTGTGTGTGCGCGCGCGCGTGTGTGTGTGTGTGCGTGTGTGTGTGTGCTAATCTACAATAAATAAGCTAAAAATAACACTCAGGGGTAGGATAACACCATCCATCTCTCTTTTTTTAGAGATGATGTTCACCAATCAAAGGATAAATCTTGATGAAATGATAGAAGGCACTCCTCTTCTTTCAAAAGTGTTGTTCAGAAGACAATAGGAACCTTTTGGGTAGTGACAAGTAATTGTAATAGGGCGCAATAACACAGTAGGATGAAATGTAGCACAAAGTCTCCACCTTAACTACCAAAGAGTGAAATACGAAGGATAATGAGGGCATAAAGTCATCCCAAGATCCCTTACATAGAAATAGAAAATAGATAAACTAAAGATAATTGTGGCAGCACAAAGTCTCTCCATAGCCGGCTTCAAGACACCTTCCTGATTACTTTCACTAATTATCTTATTTAATTAAATAGACAAAAAATGTATTAAGGAAATAAAAATAAGAATAATTTCCCCAGAAACCAAGCTATTCCAACACAAAGTCAAAAAATTCACTTGTTTTTTATTCAAATAAGGAAATATGATCAACAATCTAAGCTCAAAGTCTCAGTAATGCCTTTCAATTTGGGTAGAGTTTTGTTTTTGATAACAGAGAGATCCCCTTAAAACAATAAGAGAGAGTCCAATAGATAGTGCTCCAAGAAAGACTTGGGAACTTTATTTCACAAAAATGATGGCCTATGATGCATTGAATGCTTCAATGCATTTTAAATTCTATCCATGGGCTATGTTAGAATTGAGTGTCAGTCTTAAATATGATCTACCTGATGTGTTTCCTAATGTGTGCACAGCTATTTTCACTTTACTCAATGCAAGAGAATAGGCCATGCCATTGAATGTTCATGCTATTTGATGTCCACTTGGTTGGTTGCTTCACCTTCTAGAAACATATCCCATGCATGGATATTTTTTGATCTTTCTCCATCATTTCCCCTTTCCTTATTGTATTTTGGTCTCTCAGGTTAATTATTCTTGTTGAAGGGACAGGTGGTGCTTTCTACTATGAAGCAGGCAAGGACACTTGGAAGCATCCATTTATCTTATATAAGCTTAAGATATCCTTTGAGAGTCCTATAAGAGATGACACATGGTGGCTTCCACTAAGCTTTTAGAAACACTATAGAAACAAGCAAGACTCATTTAGATTCACACAGATGATGCCACTTGGTGTGCTCCACTTACCTTAGCAATTCACCTAGGACCCACCACAGTCCTTACTCAATAATGAGACCAAAGGAAGAAATGGTGGACGTTGACACTTGGTGCTTTCCACTAAGTTTTACAAGGGACACATGGTGAATTTCACTATATTTTGTCCTTATTTGTACGATCTGAGCTCTTGGGCTGTCTCTTTGGCTGGTCACTAAATTTGTTCACAGGGTCTACACCGTATTTGAAAATTGACAGATATTTCATTATCTTAAATTTGACATCCACAGGGATGTCAATGGTTCAATTGCTTCCCTAGTTTAATCACTTTCCTAGTTTAATCTCTTCTTTAGTTCAATCACTTTCTCGATTCAATCACTTTCTTAGTTTAATCACTTTCTCAGTTTAATCACTTTCTTGGTCTTTGATTGAACCATCCCTTTGTCTAGCACTTTCTTTGAACTGTTGAACCTTTGAACCTTCAAACTTTGAACTTTTTTGGTTCAAGGTTCAATTAGTTCATTGGTTCATCCTTTGTTCCATCGCTTCTCTATTTTTCTAAGTCCCTTGATCTCTTTGAATCCATTAAAATCATTGAACCCATTGAACCAATTTGGTTCAAGGTTCAATGGTTCAAAAATTCATTCCTTTATTATTTGAAGTCTTCTTTTCTTCACTACCCTCCATAAGGGCACTTGGTCTCTTCACTTTGTCACATTCCTTTGAACCGACTGATTGAATCGATCGATTGAACCAACTATGGTTCAATGGTTCAAAGGTTTTAATAGTTCAATCTCTTTCTTCTTGTGTTCCACTTGACTGCTTGAACCAACTACTTTAAACCAACTGCTTATTTAACCTTTGAACCTATTAAACCTTTGAACCATTTTGGTTCAAGGTTCAATGGTTCAATGGTTCAAGCCTTCTTCTTTATCACTAAGTCTTTTGAAGCCATTTGAAGCCATTAAACTTACTGAAGCGGTTAAACTTTGAACTTTTACTGAAGTGCTTAACTCTTTAAGCTTGCCGACATCATTGAACCTTGGTGTTGAACCAACCTTGAAATTGCCTAAGTGTTGAGATCTTGTTTCTTTCCTATAGAGTCCATAGATTTAAACCTCTAGAGTTTGTAGATTTAAGCTTGTAGAGTCTGTCGATTTAAGCCTACAGAGTCCATAGATTTAATCCTACAGAGTCCATATATTTCTTCTAGTGAAGTCCATTAACTGAAAAAGATTAAAAATGGAGAATTTGAATGCCCAAAACAATTTTTGAGAAGGGAAGAGGGAATTTTTGGCCTGTAAGACCAAAATAGTTCATATGTTGTCCCAAAAATGAGTGACAAATTTTGGGAACAATAGCTAGCTCCAGTTGGGGAACTTCTTTCAGTTGAAGACTTGGAACCGTTGAGGGAAGTAGAAACCAGAATCTCCAGTGCCTTGAAGTGTGCCATTGGGCTATGGAGTCATGCTATCCAAAAATAAAGGTACCAAAAACAAAAATGAAAAGCATAAAATGGAACTAAAGACTATACAAATATATATATGTACAGATGATCTTATCTGATGCCTCAAGATTTGAAGCACTGTAGATGTTGCCCACTATGAGATAGTGAAAATGGCATTCCATCCTGATAAACCAGTAAGAAAACATTTTCTCCCCAGAATTGGTGATGGGTGAATGGAAGTCTCCACCAAGAATCACATTTTTTGCGCACTCCTTTTGGTTCTCTCTTCTTGCCCCATGGCAAGGTGTGGTCTCCAATCTGAAAACCATAAATCTTTGCTCTCTTGGCAAAGTGTTCTTTTTCTTGACTTTGGCATGTAGTAGTATGGTCCACTACCATAGCTTGTTGATCTTCTAGTTTATTCTAACACATTATTTGATTGTCCCCATTAGATACTTGACAAACCATAAACTTAGCATCTCCTTTGGCATGAAGGAGATTGACACCTTTGTCTTGAGCAGCCTTCAACCCAAGTAATAGAGATTCATACTTGGTAGCATTGTTGGTGTTGCTCAAATGTAACTTGTATGAATAAGTAAAGATATCTCCTTGAGGATATATCAACACAGTCCCAGCTCCAACACTGCTAGAAGAGTAGTTGCCATCAAATCCTAGTATCCATACATCATCAAAAATTGCTCCTTTCTCAGATTTTTCTTCATTTGGAGAGGAGAGTTCCTTTGGGCTTGCACTGTGCTCTCCTATTCCTTCTATTGTTTTATCTAAACCAATTCTTAGATTACCACCTACAGGAATTTCATTTGCTATAATAGGAATGTCTTCAGTAGATAAATAATAGTTACCCCTACCTAGAAACTCAAACAAAATTTGAGCTTTAGGGATCAATGCTTGGGTGACAACATATTTTGCCTCCTTTTCAGGAAGTAGCCTCTACATGATTCCTTTGATCAGGATCCTTGTTTCAAATAGGTCCATGCTTAATTCTCCTCTAGCATCCTTGTAAAAAAATTTCCCAAGAAGAATGTTGTATGAGGCTGGGACGTCAGCCACCAGGACTGTCATCTTGATTCTCTTTTCTAGAAAGGTGACAAATGCAAATTGGGCATCCTTGATTTATCCCAGTAGTGGCACTTGTTTGTTCTCCATGGAGAAGCATCTCCCAAATGTCTTGGCTAGTGTGAGACCAAGGTATTTAGCTACTTTGGTAGGCATGACATTTTTTGATGCACCTGAGTCTATGATGCAATTGTTCAGCTGATGTCCATTTATCAACATGGAGACATATAATGGTTTGGTCCTTTTGAAAGTAGCAAGAGGAGTAATGACAAGGTTATTTGGGATGGACATGTTCCTTGGGGGATCATGAGTTACCTTTTTAACATCTTGTCTTGTAGGGATGGCTTTATTCTTCACACACTAAACTAACCTATCCAATTGCTCAGGATTGGATTACAAGAATTCAAATTCAGACATTTGAATTTTGTTCTTCTTGACATGGTCGATTATGTCAAATGACTACAATTTACTAGGAAAAGAGGAAGGCAGTTCATCTTTCTAGTTTTTAGGAGGGGTGGTACTAGTCTGTGGAATTAAAGTTGAAGATGGAGGAATGCTTGATGTATTTATCTTTTTATTACTCACTGGGTCCTTGGACTAGAAAGGCAGATAAGTTCTTCATTTGGTAATTGAAATTGTAGGCTGAGAACTTTCCCCTATTTTTACTTTATCAGCTTGTTGGGCTAACTAGTTCTAGGACCAGATGAATACATCATATGATCCATCAACTACTTCACCTTTATCTCTGGGTTCATCTTGGTAATTTAGAAAACCAATGTTGGAGTCACCAACTGATTCTTCTTACTTTGCTACAAAAATATGTACATCATTTTCTTGCTCAAACTTAGGTTGGAAAGAGAAATCATGTTTTATATCTAAATATCCAACTGCTAAGTTAGCTGGTGTTACTTCAATGGTAAGTTTCCCCTATGGGGAAGGTAGACTAATTTGGTTGCCCTTGACTTTTGGCAACATTGTCTTGATATGACTAGTTCTGAAATGTCCTCCTTGGCATATCCTGATAAAGAGGAGTAGACATACCTTGGGCCACTTGTCTTTTCAAGGCTAGAAATTCATTTGCTACCTTTTACACGATTTGATCAATGGTGCCTATAGATGAATATTCAGAAGATGAAGAATATTTACCTCTATTATATCCTTATCTTTCCTACCAAGATAAGGTCATCTTCCACCTCAGTGGCCAAATCTTGAGCTGTAGTAAGGTCTACTTGTCCAGCACGTCTCAGTAAAAAACTCACTTCAGGCAGATGAGAGTTGATGAAGAAACATTTGAGATTCTTAGCTATAGACTACGCAATTACAAGAATCCTATTCCTTAGCTTGTCAAACTTGGCTATGAAATCCCTCATTGGTTCATGAGGCTCTTTCTTCATTTGTGTGAGTTGAGCCAGCAGGGCATGTGCATCTTCTGTAGGCTTGAATGTAGCTTCAAATTTGGTTTTGAGAGTGTTCCAATCAGTCACAGTCTAGGCCTACAGATGATAGAACCAATCTACAACATCACCTTGTAAAGTTTCAATGAATAGCCTGATTGCTACATCCACATACTCCACACCTATTATGCCACAGGCTATGCTAAAGGCTGCAATATGTTCATTAGGATGGACCTTCCCATCACCATAAAACTTAGGGAAATTTTTCCTTAAACTGCATGGTAGGTCATGTAGAGGTGGATTTAAATTGAGTGGGCCAAAAGACTTACCCTAAGGGCCTTGAATTGCCATAGTATGACTATGGAAATGTGGAATAACAAATCTCAGAGGGGTAAGTATTGATAAAGCTTTATTAATAGAAAAAATGGATGCTTTGCCTAATAATGGAGACTTGACTTTAGTAGGAGGAAAGCTCCTGGTTCATTGGAGGTGAGATGGTGTAGGAAATGGATCAAAATTACTTTTCTATACCAACTCGAATATAGGTTCAACAATACCTTTAGCCCTTTTGGTTCACATATACCATGGATCTGCCAAATTGTAAAACAAAAATGGGAAAGAACTAGCCCTATTTTAGCTTGAAGCTTGAGGCTTCAAACTGCATGTTCTATCCCAGTTGACGTGGAGGTGGAGGGAGATGGTAAGGCTATAATGATAATGGGTAAGACAAAGAATGGAGTTGCTAGAGTCTATAATGGATAAGGGTAGGGACTGCTTTAATCTAAAACTTGAGGCTTCAAATTGCACGTAAATCCCAAGTGGAGTCACCAAAAACTATTGGGTGAATATTTTGTCAATCAGCTAACTGATGAGCAAAATAGGTCTCTTCAACCATAGCATAGGAAAATTTGTCAGCTAGATGTGCAAGTTTACTACATCAAAAGGAGACAAATCTCTCCTCTCATCAAGGGGTGGTTCCTTATAGGTATGAAGGGGATATATATATATATGCTAATCTACTATAAATAAGCTAAAATTAACACTCAAGGGTAGGATAACACCATCCATCTTTCTTTTTTTAGAGATAATGTTCACCAATCAAAGGATAAATCCTGATGAAATGATAAAAGACACTCCTCTTCTTTCGTAAGTGTTGTTTAATAGACAGCAAGAACCTTTCAAGTAGTGACAAGTAACTGTAACAAGATGCAATAACATAGCAGGATGAAATGTAGCACAAAGTCTCCACCTCAACTGCCAAAGAGTGAAATATGAAGGATAATGAGGGCACAAAGTCCTCCCAAGATCCCTTACATAGAAATAGAAAACAAAAAAACTAAAGACAATTGTGACAACACAAAGTCTCTCCATAGCCAGCTTTAGGACACCTTCCTGATTACTTTTACTAATTCTACTTATTTAACTAAATGTACAAAAAATGTATTAAAGAAATAGACATAAGAACAATTTCCCCAACAACCAAGCTATTCCAACACAAAGTCTAAAAATTTACTTTTTTTCTTATTCAAATAACAAAATATGATCAACAATTTGAGCTCAAAGTCTCAGTCATGCCTTTCAATTTGGGCAGAGTTTTGTTTTTGATAACAGAGAGATCCCCTTAAAACAATAAGAGAGAGTCTAATATATAGTTCTCCAAGAAAGACTTGGGCACTTTTTTTCACAAAAATTATGGCCTATGATGCATTCAATGCCTTCAATGCATTTTAAATTATGTCCATGGGCTATGTTGGAATCAGGCATTAATATTAAATATGGGCCACTTGATGTGTTTCATGATGTATGCATAGCTATTTTCACTTTACTCAATGCAAGAGAACAAGCCACACTATTGAATGTTCATGCTCTCTGATGTCCACTGAGTCAACTACTTCACATTCTAGAAACATATCCCATGTGCAAATATTTTCTAATCCTTCTCCATCTTTTCCCCTTTCCTTGCTATGTTTTGAGCTCTCAGGTGCTTTATTCCTGATGAAGGGATAAGTGGCACTTTTTGCTATGAAGCAGGCAAGGACACTTGGCAGCATCCATTTACCTTATAGAAGCTTAAGATATCCTTTGAGAGTGCTACAGAAGATGACACATGGTGGCTTCTGCTAATCTTTTAGAAACACTATAGAAACATGTGGGACTCATTTGGATTCACATGGATGATGCCACTTGGTGTGCTCTACTTACCTTAAAAATTCACCTGGGACCCACCACAGTCCTTACAAAATAATGAGATAAAAGGAAGAAATGGTAGACATTGACACTTAGTGTTTTCCACTGAGTTTTACAAGGGACATGTGGTGACTTCCACTATATTTTTTCCTTATCTATGCGATCTGAACTCTCAGGCTATCTCTTTGGCCGGTCACTAAATTTTTTCATAGGGTATGTGCCATATTTAAAAATTGATAAATATTTCATTATCTTAAATTTGACATCCATGGGGACATGAAAGGTTCAATCGCTTCCCTGGTTCAATCGCTTTCCTAGTTCAATCACTTCCTTAGTTCAACCACTTTCTCGGTTCAATCGCTTTCTCAGTTCAATCACTTTCTTGGTCTTTGATTGAACCATCCTTTTATCTGGCACTTCCTTTGAACCATTGAACCTTTAAACCTTTAAACATTGAACTTTTTTAGTTCAAGGTTCAATTAGTTCATTGGTTCATTCTTTGTTACATCGCTTCTCTATTTTTCTAAGTCCCTTGATCTCTTCGAATCCATTAAACTCGTTAAACCCATTGAACCAATTTGGTTCAAGGTTCAATGGTTCAATGGTTCATTCCTTTGTTCTTCAAAGTCTTCTTTTCTTCACTACCCTCCACAAGGGCACTTGGTCTCTTCACTTTAGGGTATTCCTTTGAACCAACCGATTGAACTGATCGATTGAACCAACTACAGTTCAACAGTTCAAAGGTTAAACGGTTTGATCACTTTCTTCTTATGTTCCACTTGACCACTTAAACCAACCGATTGAACAACCAATCGATTGAACCAATTACTTATTTAACCTTTGAACCTTTGAACCCATTAAACCTTTTAACCATTTTGGTTCAAGGTTCATGGTTCAACGGTTCAAGCCTTCTTCTTTCTCACTAAGTCTTTTGAAGCCATTTGAAGCCATTAAACTTGCTGAAGTAGTTAAACTTTGAACTTTTACTGAAGCACTTAACTCTCTAAGCTTGCTGATGTCATTGAACCTTAGCATTGAACCAACCTTGAAATTGCCTAAGTGTTGAGAGCTTGTTTCTTTCCTACAAAGTCTGTAGATTTAAGCCTCCAAAGTCTATAGATTTAAGCTTCAGAGTCCATAGATTTAAGCCTGTAGAGTCTATAGATTTAAGCCTGTAGAGTCCATAGATTTCTTCCAGTCAAGTCCATTAGCTAAAAAAGCTTAAAAAATGGAGAATTTGAATGCCTAGAACAATTTTTGAGAAGGGAAGAGGGAATTTTTGGCCTATAGGACCAAAATAGTTCATATGTTGTCAAAAATGAGTGACAAATTTTGGGAACAACACCTATGACACTCTATACATCAAGGCCAAAAATTTTGAGGAAGTATTAGCTAGGTTCAAGAAATATAATGTTAGATTTAAACATAAACTGACTATTAATGAAAATCCACTAGTGGACATATGGCAAATAGGACTTATGGAATACCATTTGTTGTCTAGACCTTTTAGGCCACTTTAGGAGCAACCACAAATGAAAGTGCCACAGCCCAAAACATAGGTTGCATGAGGTCATGGGAAGGAAAATTTAGAAGAGAGGCCATGTAAGGGACTCTCATCCTCAAACCTACCTCAAAGGCCAACATTTTCCATTGAGTACCTAGATATGATTGCCCTAGATCTTGATGAAATAGTGGAGGATGCCCTGAAAGTCCTTATTGAAGTATATGGATTTGATGAAGAGGAGGAGCAACCTAAAGAATCCCAAGCCTAATCAGAGTAGGTTGATAAAGAAAAAGGGAAATAATTTTCCCTGGACCTAAACCTAGTGTCACCATTAAAGAAGAGAAAATTAGAATTGACAATTGTCTCAATCGGACAAAAGAAGCCAAATTTGACTTTCACTCACCCCATGAGTGAACTCAACTTGTTTAGTGAAGAATTCCCCATCTATGGACCAAGCATCCCTGATTGGTTGATCTTTGATAAAATACATAAGATCCCATCCTTATCCCACTCATGGGCCCTAACCCAAATTATCAACATTGATGTGCATGATGACATCAATCCATGGATAAGGGATTTGATGAAGGAGGAGGAAGAGAGAAGAATAGTGACCACTCTAGGGTTAGATAAAAAATATATGGATACTCCAAGATAATTAAGTATCATAATAATGGAGGCTCCTTATCCTCTAAAATACACAAAACTAACTACCAAGGGCAATTTAATCTTGAGATAACAAGATTAGAAAGAGTGGCAATAAGAAGGTCCATGGTGGTAACTGATGAATTCACTTTTCAAAGGGTTGAGTGATTTGTAGGGTTAACTCCAATTAGAGGTCAGTAGCCTATTGAGCATCCCATCCATATAGAGGATATTGAATAACTAACTACGGCTCACTTAGCTCAAGTTAGGGTAGGCATTAGATGCATGAAACAAAGAATATCTAACGTAGAGAAGAAAAATGATGATTTGAAGACATAGGATATCTTATCAGTGCCTAGGGCAATGGTCAATATGCTTGAGAAATATTTCTTTGATATGTTTAATGAATTTAAAATAATGAAGCTAAGTTATATTCCTAGGCTTAAAATAATTAGTTTGAGACATTTGAATTCCATTTAGGGAATTATTGTTGAAAATATCCAAAGTTTGAGTGCATGGTCATATTAAATAGAGAGACTTCGAAAAGATGATGGAGAGATAGTAGGAAGAATTGAACAATTACCTGGGACCATGTTGACCAATCCTACATAACCCACTACCTTAGGCATCATGAAGGATGATGAGCTCAAACATAGGGCTACCTTTTTTATATAGGAAATAAGAACTAAGAGTTAAGGCTTGTCCAAGACAAATAATAGTAGGATCGTATATATGATCCTTAATGTAGGAGAAAGGATAACTAAGGCCAAAAGCATCAAATAGGCCATGATAAAAAATGATAAAGAATTATTTGATCTAGTTGACAATGAGGAGTGTCTTTTAAGACCACTTGTAGACTTGGAGCTACTCAATGAGTAGTACCAAAAGGCTATGAACATCCTCTAGCACTAGCAAGTGAGTTCTTAGGCACAGGGCCCACCAATTAGTTAATATTCAATTTTATAAAAGCATCATAATATTTTAAAAATTAAATATTCCATTGTAAAGGCATATGTTAGTCTATTAGCATATTTGACTCTATGTCAGTCTATTTTTAATAAGTAAATATATTCTAGAACCTTATATAAAAAGGATAATTATTCTTACTTATTATGCATTTGTATCTTTAAACTGACTGATATACTACCTAGTCCTTATATAAAAGGTAGTACTACCATTTTGTAGAAGGGAGAGTTATTAGAACTAAAATTAATTTATAAACTTGGAGCAAGCAATACAAGTAAGGAATTCTACAAAGATTGTCCAATATTTTTTTGTGTTTGCTATCATGGCTTCTCTCTCATTTACTTGTTTTAATTTCTAGATTTCAATTGTTCTTATGGATTCTTGGTTTTCACCATTGATTTTAAATTTGTTAACTTTTTCCAATGTTATTTTAACTAAAAGTTCTTAGGTTCATTTTTTTTTCTTTCTCTTCTTGCATTTGGGCTAATGTTGTTTGCTTATAGGAGTAAATATTTAAAGTGAGCTTGGCTCTTATCTACATCTTTCCATACCTTAGAATTTTGCCAAATGTGTGATGTGATTTGGGATAATTTGTTGCACTTCACATGTTGATTTCAAGTTCATGCTTGGATGAAATTTGAATTTTTCCATGATGTTTGGAATGAAGATCAGTAATATCTTTTTCTACCCTACCCTTCTTTTTGTTCTTTTTTTGACCTAGATCACCTTGGTTTAGCTTTTCATTGTAAATGTCCATCCTAGATTAATTCTTAACTTTTTTATTGATCATAATTCACTTTTATTTTCATAATTATTGCATATTATACATAGATCTTTTATTTGGCCATGGTGGCTCCCAACCACCAACTAATATAAATATTTTGAAACAGTCACTTGTTCTACCTTTATTCTACCAATAGGTAACTGGATTACCTCAACCTTCAACTAATGCATTGTATTCTTAGGAATTTAGAAATGAGAAGTGTTCACTAAACACTCTGAGCACCTATTGTATACATTTAGGCATCAATAAGGATCTTCATTAGTGCTAAAAGGGGGGCCCTAAACAAAATCTTTATAGATTTGTAGGATCTTTGCTAGTTTTGGTGCATTTTGATCAAATATCACTCTATTATTTACATATTTGTGTTTATTTTAGCATAAATGTGTAAAGTTTGGTGATATTCATGGTTTTAAACTAGTCTTTGGGCTTATTTTTACAAATATTGACATTCTTTGAATACATATGATTAGTTGTGGTAAAGATAGCTTTAGATATATGAATCCAACTAGTTTGAGGTTAGTAATATCTATTTTGATCAAATATTCATAAATACTTTACAAGTTTGAGTTTATTTGGACTTGAACATGTAAAGATCATTCATACTAGTGTATTTGGACACTTCTTTGAGCTAACTTAGTTAAAGAGTGTTGTCCTTTATTGTTATTTATACAAATATTTTCAAAATTAGATTAATGTGTAATATTAATCCTTATTATTTATAAATATTAACTTGACACATCATATTTAAAATAGGATTCAATTTCTCAATCTATAACTACCCAAGGCAAGGTTTTGGTGAGCAAAATTTCCAACATCTCAAACACTTCACTAGTTCAAGGTACTCATGTGTACAAGGTATGGCTTAGAAAGGTGGTTATTCAATCAATGTGTCAGGTATAGTACATGATCTTCCTTGAAATCCTAAAAAATATTTTCCTTCATATATTCCTAATAATGTTGTCAAAGCTAAAGATCATGTTAAAAGTTTTAAAGCTGATCTGAGATTGTTGATTGTGTTTCATGAAGATGTAGCCTATAGGTTATTTCCATTTAATTTTAAAGATTTTTCCTATGAATTATTTCTTAACCTTTTAGATGATTGCATTGTTATCTCAAATGACTTTGACAATATCTTCATTGATCAATTTGGAAAATTATTAGTCCACATGTCTTTTATTAGTAGTTTACCACAATTAAAAGGGATGTTAATGAAACCATCAAACTTTTAACACTCAATTCCAAAAAATATATAGTAAAACTACAACCCCTTTTAGACCCAATGGGGTTTTAACCTTATAGATTTATAAGGATTCTATAAATCTCTTGACCTTTATGTTCCTAAAAGGATCTCTTCCAGTCATAAACACATTGACTTAAACCTATTATAAACTTGTAGTCATTAATGGCCAAATGCAACCTCAGGGTCGGATGGCATATTTTTTGCCTAATGTCAATGCAAATTGTCCCATCTAGAATGTTATCCCTATTATTCCTACTTTAACACTAGTTTATAATCATTTTCCCTTAATTTATACATATCATAGCCAAGACCTAGGGTTCCCAAATGGAATTATGAGTGGATCTCATCCACAAAATCTTAGAACTCTAGTACCCATAGGTAGTAGTAATTCTCCAATTCATGGGCTTGAGACACCAAAAAATTTAAATGATGTAATATTATAGATGATCCAAAAATTAAGCACCAAATTTATTCAATTACAAAAACAAGTAGGAAGTATTAGGGAAGGATATAACAAAAACCACTCTTCTTAAAGACTCAAAAAGCCTCCAAATGGGTTTAATGATAGCAATAGTAATTTATCATCTAAAAACATATAAACGAGTTTATGTGATATTGTTATGGTTGATTATTGAAATATTTTTGAAAGATCTAAAATTTTGCCTAATCAAGCCTTTGTTGTAGGGACATTTGGTTTTGAAAGAACATCCCAAGGTTTTATGCAGACCTTTGATTTCTCATTTGAAGGTGAAGATGAAAATGAAGATGAGCCAATCGAAAAAATTAAATCTATGGGAACTTATATTCCTGAAGATGTAAATGAGATTGGAATTCAAAATCAATAAGACATCATCATTATTCACCTATAGATGGAGAGGAAGAGTTTATATAAGTAGATATGGATCAAGTACATGTTCATCTTTCTTTAGAAGGTAACCAGAAAGATAACCCACACACATGTATATCTGAAATAGAGAATACCCCTAAAGAAGATGATCACTGGTAGAAGTCATTACATGATTTATTAAATGGAATTAAAGAGATAGAGATGGTAGTTGATGGAATAAAACAACACATGGACGATTCATTTGAGGATTTCACCAATGATCTAGGGTTCCCAAAATATGATATTATTTTGGAAGACCAAAACCAAGATAAGATAGAGCTTGATTGGATAGAATATTTACCTTCATTCATTGAGGGTGAATATGAATCATGTGAAATAGATCAAGAATTATCTTGTGACTTCATCAAGAGGTCAATGGTATGGGACCAACCTGTTTCTCATGATGAGATTCCAGTTAGACATCATTTAGTTGATCAAGATGAGGAACCCTTTGGGATAACTTGGAATATTTTTGTACAAACATTTGAAGTCTATGTCCACCTCCAAAAAAACCTAATGAAGACATCAATTTGATAATTCAAGTTGAGATACCCTTATTTATTGAAGATAATATAAGCTAATACCTATCTATGTATGAAGTAGAACTAGTACTCTTGATGAAAATACTGATGATTTGGGAGGTCGATGATTAGGTTTTAGACTCATTTATTTGATCCATGTACTTGAGAATGGATATGGGAACCCAAGTCACACCATCTTGAAGATCTAGGCATCCAAGCACCTCTATCTATAGGAAGATGTCACTAGAAAACACTCAGGTTTCAAGGTTTTATACTAGACTAATTAATTTTCCATTTGATCCTAGAGCTGAGTATTTTATGAATTTAGTATAGGGCTTAGATTATTTTCTTTCATGTTCTTTCTTTTTTTTTCCTTCCATATCCCTTATTTGTATATAACATATGTACATATTTATTTACCTTAGGTGCTTTGTTCCTTACTTATAAATAAGTCCATTTAGACAACCCTTAGTTCAAGTTTTATTTATTTTGCTTAAAACTCCTAAAACTCAAGAATGTGGGTATAAACCTAATATATATACTGACCATGGGTCTGAAATGTGAGCCTAACATTATGATTTAAATAAAATGGTAAAGACCAATGGAAGAGCCCAACTTCTCCATGAGAGCTTAAAATTTTTCTTGACCTAAATTTGGTTTTAAGAAGATTTTCACTTGTAGGATGAAATCTTAATCTGTTCAGGCATAGTCATGCTTGCACATGAAAAAAATCCTTACCTAGTATAATGGTTGTAGCCATAGGTGATTTTTTTTAGGATAAAACACTTGACCAAATCCTTAAACCTAACTACCCTAGTTGCCAACTTTGTTAAAATCATAAAAGATCTAAAAATATAAAAAATAAGAATTCATTACAAAATCATAATCTTTTCAAGCATAGGTGATTCTGGTAATCTCCACCAAGGATATGGATTCCTAACTAGTAATGGAGAAAGGGCAAGAGTAGAGCCAAAGGCATATCTATTGGGGATATAGATGTTTGGTTGGTAGTAGAGTAATGCCCAAGTCTTCCTTAAACTAAAATCATGATTCTTAATGAATATCTAAACATTTTCAAAGTTAATTTTAATGATTAAAGATATGAAACATGGAAGTTTTCTCCTAAATCCTATGGAAAATAGTAAGTAGAATCAAAGCACACACATAACATGGATATGTCTTGATGTGTGACCATAACTCTAAAATTAAAAGGTTTGTTTCAACCATAAATTGATCTAGATAATGGCATTGATCAAGTGGAGTGGATGACTTGTTTGTTTGTTTGAACTAGATTCTCTAAGTTCTAACATATTGTTATGTTTCCCCCAGAAATCACCATTTGTTAAGTTCAACATACCCCCCATTTTTGGAAATTGGGGCCCTTGAGATAATTTGAGTCCTAAAAATTGAAAACTCAATGTGATTAGATCATTATTAGAATTTGAAGATCATCCACTTTAATAGAATTGACCTACTAGTTTATGGTTTTGCTTTGGGCTTCCCTAATGTTGCTAATAATTGGTTTTCATGTCTTATAGTTTCAATTTTCATGAAGTTCTTGTTGATGGATCATTCTTAGATTTTGCAAATTAACTCTATTCAAGCTTCATTTTTTGAAATCTCTCCTTCAAAAAACCCTATCTTAAGCCTTTGGTTCAAATTTACATTTGGTAGGAACATTTCAAATTACTTTGGACTTAAATTTAATTTTCATGTTAAGGCTTAGTCATATTTATTAACATGACCAAACATTAAATTGAAAGTCCTACTTGGTACATTTTATTTTCCCCACATTATTTCCTATATTTCTAACCAAGTCTAATTTTATGCTAGTAGGATCCTTTTATTTTAGCTGGTCCCCTTTGTAAATAACTTATCCTAATGTTTTAACCCTAAGGCCTCATTTGTATTTATTAACACAAATGAGACCTTAGCCTTAATGTTTTAGCCTAAGTTTTATTTATAACCAAGTCATAACTTAAAAACCTTGCTTGTTTATAGATCCAATAGCTTGTGCTTAAGTGGAACCAAAGATCAGATGACATGAGGGAAGCCTAAAATTTGGATGGGCCCCAGTATTAAATATAATCTTAAGCTTAAGTTTTTTTTGTAAAGCCTTATTGTATATTTTAATACAACAAAACCTTAGTTTAAAACTTAGGTTTTTGACTTTAATTAATCAGAGGGACCAATCATGTGCAAGTGCTTAGATCATGATCCATGGTTTGCATTCACCCATGGATTTAGATCCAATAGAGTGAAGACAATGTCAAAAAAACAAAAGGCCTATGAAGCCTTTTAGAACTACTACATGGTGCTCCCACATATAGGAACATCATGAGCTTAAAATTAATGTTATCTCAACCATCATTTCACATCTATGAGGCCATCATTGATGTCCATGAGACTGTCAACTTTATGGCCAACAAACCTTAAGGACTTCAAAACCTTAAATTTCATGTTCTCATGAATGTCATTTGATGTCTGCAAGGCTATCATTGACATCCATGAGCCCATCAAATTCAAACTCATCTAAAATTTTTACATAGACAAAGGGAAATATTTTATATCATTTGAGGGATGATTTGATATTATGCTTTAAAAATTATCATAAAATGATTTAACCGAAGTCTATGGCATGTTTATTTATATGAAATAGACTTAGCTAAAAGTATTTTAACCTAAATTACTTTATATAACCATTCACTGATTAAATCTCATGCCCCTTATAGGATCAAAAACTCATGTTATGTTAGGCTCAGATGATCTAATGGCATGAGATCACTGATAACTTTTCAATGGTTCTAAAAGAGCCCACAACCTTAACACATGGTGGATGTTCATTCAATATATGACTAGTGTAGGATACGTAGCTCAAAATTATTATGGAGATGTTAAGTGTCACAACCATGAGGCTTGATGCAAATATGACCAATGACATATGAAAACCCAGATCATGATCAATGACTTGCATTGATCCTTAGATTTTGATCAAATGGTGTAAAGAAAAAGGCAATTTTTAAATGCCAATAGCTAGTGCTTCAAAGGAATTTATGAAAAATGTCATGAAAATTGACATATCGATGCCAAATAAGTACCACACAAGCAAAATAAAACAAAATGAAGATCTTGTGTGGTTGAAAATGCAAGTTTATAAATGCAAAGGTCATAATCAAATATGAAGCATGAATGAGACTAAGTCCTAAAGAACTACCACCATTAAATATTAAAAATCCATAAAACATGCATAAAAGGCCTGAAGTGAACTCAGATTGATCATAGTAAATCTAAAATAAGTTTAATCATGATTTGATCACAAAATAATTAACCCAAAGACCATTTTCAATCCAATCATGAGTAATTCACAAGTCTGGTAGCCATGGTAGCTTAAATTCAACACCTAAGGTATGAGATATAATTGTATCTATCCATAGATAGTGAGGGATGTGTTTTCAAACACATAAACCTAGACACTTGTTGGGAAATACAAAAACACAATTGATTACCAAATACAAGCAACTTACATGCAGAATTAAACTAGAATCACAAGTAACTAGAATTCAGAAATAACACAGAATATGAGAGACAATACACAACTTGTATTAATACTCATCTAGAAAATAATACAATAAAGAAGATGCCACTTTTCTTCACACCTCTCAGAGGCTTCCCACACCTCAAGTGTATAGGACTTCTTTCCTCAAATCTCTCTCTCTTACGGTCCCAACACACAACTTAAACACAGAGTTGGTGTTCACCTCCAACCAGTCAGTATCCACTACTGCCAGTACTCCATTGCTCCAAGCACTCCAAAAGTGCTCCACGCACTCCAATTAGATCTCCCCTAAAATTGCAACAACTTGCAACTCAAATGATCTTACTTATGGAAGGAACTACCTTGCCTTCCTCTCTTACTCTAGACCAAATACACACTGTACTCCAAGTTGATCCCACCTGATCCTACTCCCTATTGTGTTATTGTCCTCCCTGATCTTCCACACCTACAAATCAATCTAGTTCTACACACCTACAAACCTGGATCATGCACACACATACACCTGCAGATCAATGATCTTACTTACCCATGCAGATCTCCAAACTTGGCCTTGTAACACCTGCTGACTGAGATCCTACACACCTGAAGAACCATTCTGATTCTCCAAAACTAGCACCCACACTTAGCACTACTATGGAACTAGGAGGAACACCCTTGCTCACTTCACACACATAAGGAGCTAACTTTTCTCAACTCAAACTAGAACAAATTACAATACAACCCATGAGTCTATTATATAGATCTCATGCAAACAATAATTAGACACCTAATTACAATAATTAGATCTGTAGCTCGAGACTATAATTAGCCCTCAACATGCAAACACCTATTTTGTTAACTAACTGTCTGTGAACTGGTAGTTTTGAACTGCACAGGCGATCGACGTCGGTCCCTATCTGCCTAGAGGTGACCGATGTCAGTTGAATACTATTGATGTCAGTTGCCTTCTTTTCTACCCCTAACTGACGTTGGTTGGCCTGACTGACGCTGATGACTATGATACTCAACACCCTCCTTCCCTATTTGTATCAGTGAAGCTTTTAGCTCCACAACTTAACAATATCCCGCTTGGAGATAAATAGTTGCACTGTACCTGTACCCCATCTAATCTATTTCCTATCTTGTATCCCTCTTCAAGCTCAATCCTAAAGACCACCCACCACACAACTTGTGGTGCACCTCTTGTCATCCAAGTAACCTACCACATCCGAACCAATAAACCCATGTGAAGTCCTGACCCTACATAGCATGAATCCCTACTGCTGGTCCCTCTCAAATACCTAAGAACCCACTTCCCTGAATTGGCTCCAACTCTCTAACAACACCCACTACTTGGGCAAACTTAGGTCTATACCAGACCTCATGTGATTTCAGACACTGAACTGTCTAGCCCTTGGTGTGCTCCGATTCTGCATCCTGTGTATTGAACCTCACCAACACCTGATTCATTTCAGCTCCCACTGGAGACAAAATCAACCTATGATTTCCATGTCTCTCATGCCAAAGAATTTTGCTGCTCCAAATTACTCATGACATGCCATTGAACTAACCTTACCCTTAGCTCAACAAAACCCTATATGTCTGAACCTGCTAGCTAGCATACCATCCACATATAGTAACAGGATAATGTCGCGACTCATCATCCACCTAGTAAGACAAACACAATGGTTACAATGACACTGACTAAAGCCTTGCTTTATCATCCACCTATCAAAACCTGTACCACTGTCTTGTAGCTTCCTCAAGACCATATGACTTGGCCTTCCATCTCACATATCCATTCTCTCTATTCTTCAACTAAGGAATCCATTTGCCTCTCAGTGTTTTCTTCTAGCTGGCAACCTTACCAAATCTCCCATTTGGTTCTACATCATATTCCTGCCATGCTCCCAGTATTTCCTAGATCCTTCCTACTCTATAGTGAGCAATGAGTATAAAAAAGAGGAACAATGAATTTGAGGCTTACTTACACTTTCAGTCCTCCCCATGGGCATTTTAGACTCCTTGACAGCTTGCTGTCTACCCAAAATCTGTTATAGTGACCAACTTTAGTCACCACATAGTTTGCATCTGACCAATGTCAGTTCGATGCATCTGTCCTGACTACCAACCCCACCGATGTTGGTGTCTACCTACTGTAAACATCGGTCCTCCTTACTGACGTCGGTCTTACTATCCCTGATGTTGGTCCTCGTGATCGACATCAGTCTTACCCTGTTTGACACCACCAACTCTAGTCTACACATGACCGACATCGGCATATGTCTGTTTGACATCAGTTCTCCCTGACCGATGCTGGTACCTATGTTCACCTGTGAGTGATGAATTTTTACCCATGAGCTTTCTTTGAATCAAATCCCTATCCAAACTGCTCTGCTCAGAGTTACTCAGCCTTCTCCACTAATCTCTATCCACCATCTCCTCCATAAACACCAAGGCTTTCCAGTTCTTAACTCTGTCAAAAACATCTAACTTCCTCTTAAGAACATGCATCTCCTTCTTTCTCATGTGACCAAGCCTACAAAGCCACGTCTCTACAATAGAATAAGAATTAGTAATATAAGCAAATAGATAAAGAGTGCCTGCTTTCTTACCACCAGTTAATTCAAGTGCATCTATTGTGAGAGTTCTTGTGAATCTCTCATCACCCAACTTTCCTAAAGCAATTAGCCACATCTCCAAGACTGGGACCTGCATAACCTTCTTCAACACCCATGTGTTGGCCACCTACAATTTTAGCTTCACTTCCCCTTTGCCAATTCTTTGGCAAGGCACACCAACCCCTAAATAAATCTTTCCAAAGTCTCCAAAGACCTTACCATGGAAAAATACTCTATTTTGGATTGCATGGAAAGAGGCAACAGAATCTATAAAACAAGATTCTACTTTATCCAAGAAACCTCCCAGAGCATCCTGTGTAACAACACCTATAATATCTGCTTCTTCAGTTCCTTCATGCTAATCTTCCACAAACCAACAATTTTCTTTTCCCTACTCTTTCTTTCCATAAGACCGTAATTGACCATTCATGCTTTTCAATTCCTCCATCCTTAGCTTACTTTATTTTGCCATTGCTCTACTCCCACTCAATCAAAAACCCCTTAGAGTGACCTGTAATCAAACACAAACTTGCTCCCTATAACCTTAGCTCTGATACCACTTGTTGGGAAATATGGAAGCACAATTGATTACCAAATACAAGTAACTTACATGCAGAATTAAACCAGAATCACAACTAACTAGAATTCAAAAATAACATAGAATATGAGAGACAATACACAACTTGTATTAATACTCATCTAGAAAAGAATACAATAAAGAAGATGCCACTTCTTCTTCACACCTTTTAGAGGCTTCCCACACCTCAAGTGTACAGTAATTATTTCCTCAAATCTCTCTCTCTTACGGTCCCAACACACAACTCAAACACAGAGTTGGTGTTCACCTCTAACCAGTCAGTATCCACTACTGCTAGTACTCCAGTGCTCCATGCACTCCACAAGTGCTCCACACACTCCAAGTAGATCTCCCCTAAACTTGCAACAATCTACAACTCAAACAATCTTACTTATGGAAGGAACTGCCTTGCCTTCCTCTCTTGCACTAGACTGAGTACACACTATACTCTAAGTAGATCCCACCTGATCCTACTCCCTGTTGTGTTGCTATCCTCCCTGATCTTGCACACTTACAAATCAATCTAGTTATGCACACCTACAAACTTGGATCATGCACACACATACACCTGCAGATCAATGATGTTACTTACCCATGTAGATCTTCATACTTGGCCTTGCAACACCTGCTGACTGAGATCCTACACACCTGAAGAACCCTTCTAATTCTCCAAAACCAGCACCCACACTTGGCACTGTTGTGGAACTAGGAGGAACACCCTTGCTCACTTCACACATAGAAGGAGCTAACTTTGCTCAACTCAAACTAGAACAAATTACAATATAGCCCATGAGTCTATTATATAGATCTCATGCAAACAATAATTAGACACCTAATTTCAATAATTAGATCCATAGCTTGAGACTATAATTAGCCCTCAACATGCAAACACCCAGTTTGTTAACTAACTATCTGTGAAATGGTAGTTCTGAATTGCATAGGTGATTGACGTCGGTCCCTGTCTGCCTGGAGGTGACCGACGTCAGCCGAATATTGCCGATGTAAGTTGCCTTCTTGTCTACCCCTAACCGATGTTGGTTGGCCTGACCAATGCCGGTGACTATGACACTCAGCACCCTCCTTCCCTGTTTGCATCAGTGAAGCTTTTAGCTCCACAACCTAACAACACTATGGTATTAAACATGGGTAATAAGAACTAGTTTGAACTCTTTTGAACCATTTGAGAAATACTACCCATATCAAAAGAGGAAAAAAAATATTTCCACCATAAATAGGATATGTTATGACCTATTTTCAATCTAAATGGCCAATCTCCATCATACTACCACTAAACCCAAGGTACTCCATTATATTGGCATCTTTGTTCCCATTTTTAAAGGTTGTTGAATTGAAAATTATTGGGTAATTAATGAAGGGATCTCTAGGAGAATTACATTCATCTCCCCATTAGCTTTTGAAAGATATTAAAAATTAGGAAAACCCCATGTGGACTTGCCCACTATCAAGGAATGGACTAGCAAGAACAAATTAGCCACCATCCTTAGGCTTTGGTTGCTCCAAGGTAACCATGTAGTCTAGAACCTTGAGGGAAGAATCCCAGTTGCCTAATTTAGAGAAGGAATTAGGGTAATTATTACCCTATTAAATAGAATATAAAGAGCCCCCTTAACCACATATGTTAATAAGAGTTGGGTGTCTTATGTCTACTTCATGGTAGAAAAGGATCTCACTCCTCTAATTGGAGAGATGATCAGAATCCACCTAGGGAGACAATTTATAGCTATCATGAAGAAGACCAATAACTATTAATTTATGATGTCTTATCTATTAGATGCCTTTCTAGCCTCCACAAGGATCCCCGACATCAAAAATTGGTCACTTGAGGGTAGATTCACAATTTATGACCATTATTCAAAGATATATATTTTAAAATATCATCACCACATGTAGTTCATTTTTTATTATGTCTATCCTACTTTAGTAGAAACCATTACAAGGTTCCTCATGCCCAAGATTAACCCTATAATTAAGAAGTATGTAGAGATAACGGGAGACATCTTGTTGTACCTAGATTGTATTATGATTAGGATTGAAGGGACTCTAATTCCACCTTAAAATTTTCCCATCTATGTTCCCATCAAACTAGTAGAGTAGGAAATTTCATGTCAACTTCTTCATGTTGTTGATGGAGTGTACAAGGAGAAAATGAAAGGCTCCTCCATCCCTATGCTTTGATAATTGGTAAAAATATGTTGCAAGATTGGAAACATATAGACACTATTACTAGGCACATAGACTCTTTTGGAATTCATCTAGATGACCTAAGGAATTAGGATCCTTATGATAGGGTGGCCAAGCATTTGAAGAGCAAAAAACTACCCAAACTAGTTTATGAACATCAGCTTAGTCCTTATGACACTCTACACATCAGGGACAATAATTTTGAGAAAGTAATTTATAGGTTAAAGAAACATAATGTAGACTTGAACATATACTAACTATTAATGAAAAACCACCAGGGAACATAAGGTAAATGGGACCTCTCCAATACCATTTATTGCCTAGACCTTATAGTCCACTTCAGGAGCAACAACAGATAAAAGTGCCACATCTCCAAACATAGGTTTCATAAGGTCATAAGAAGGAAAATTTAGAAGAGAATCATAGTAAGGGACCCTCATCCTTAACCCTACCTCAAAGACCAACATCTCCCATTAAGTACCTAAACATGATTTCCCTAGATCCTAATGAAATAGTGGAGGATGACCTCAAAGTCCTTGTTGAATCATCTGGACTTGATGAAGAGGAGTATCAAGCTAAATAATCATAGGCCCAAGTAGAGGAGGTTAAGAAATAAAAACGAAAATAAGTTGTCATGGACCTAGTCCTAGTGTCACCATTAAAAAAGAGGAAGGCATAATTGGCAATTGTCCTAGTTGGACAAAAGAAGCTAAAGTTGACTTTCACTCATCCCATGAGTGAAATCAACTATTTTAGTGAGTAATACCCCATATATGGACCAATAATCCTTGATTGGTTCATCTATGATAAAATTCAAAAGATCCCCTCCTTATCCTACTCATGGTTCCTCACCCAAAATATCAATGTTGATGTGCATGATGACATCAAGACATGGAGAGGGGATTTGATGAAGGAAAAGGAAGAGAGAATAATAGTGACCATTGAAAGGTTAGATATAAAATAGATGGATTCTCTAGGAGTATCAACTAGAATAATAATTAAGACTACTTAACCTCCAAAATATACAAAACCAACTACCAATGTCCAATTCAATCCTGAGACAACAAGATTAGAAAGAGTGACAACTAGAAAGGCCATAGTGGGAGATAAAGAATTCACTTTTCAAAAGGTTGAGCCATTTTTAGGATTAAATCCAATTAGAGGTCAATATCTTGGTGAGCATCCCATCTATGTATAATATATTTAATAATTTATTGATGTTTGCTTCTCTCAAGTCAATGTAAGCATCAGAGGCATGAAACAAAGAATATCTAACCTAGAGAAGGAAAATGAGGATTTAAAGGCATTGGTTGTCTTATCAATGCCTAAGGTAATGGTCAATATGAATGTGGAATATTTATTTGATATGTTTGATGAATTGAAAATAATGAAGCTAAGGCAGAGTGCATTGGTGTAGTAGAAGACAGTGGCTAAGGTTCTAATAGCCCAATGGTAGGATTCACAAGACAAAATAGATGGATTAATCAACATCTAGGTTTGGAGGTAGATTCCTAGGATTAAAATAATTAGTCTTGAACATTTGAATGACATTTAGGTAATTACTATTGAAAAATATCTAAAGTTTGAGTGCATGGTCATAGGAAATGGAGATACTCTAAAAGCTGATGAGGAGCTAGTAGGAATAATTAAATAATTACTTGGGACCATGTTGACCAATCCTACACAACCCATGGCCAAAGACATCATGAAGGATGATAAGTTCAAATATAGGGCCACCTTGGTGATATAGGAAATAAGAACTAAGAGTCAAAGCCAGTCCAAGTTAGACAATAGTAAGATCCTAGATATGATCCTTAATGTAAGAGAAAGGATAGTTGAGGCCAAGAGCATCAAGGAGTTGATGATTAGAAATGATATAAAATTAGATGATCTAGTTGATAATGAGGATGAATGTCTTTTAAGACCAACTATAGACTTGGATCTAGTCAATGAGCAACATCAAAAGGCTATGAACATCCTCCAATAGTAGCAAGTGAGTTTTTAGGAATATTACCCACTAATTATTTAATATTCCATTTTGTAAAAGCATCATAGTATTATGAAAATGGAATATTCCATTGTAAAGGCATATGCTATTCTTTTATCATATTTTCCTCTAGGTCAATCTATTTTTAAAAAGCAAATGTATTCTAGAACCTTTTTTTTAAATGACAATTATCCTTCATGTGCATTTGTATCTTACAACTAACCGGTATACTACCTAAACCTTATATAAAAGTCAATAATACCTTATATAAGGGAGATTTATTAGAGGTATAATTACTATGTAAACTTGAAGTAAGAAATACAAGCAAGGAATTCTATAAAGATTGTCCAGCATTTGTCTATGTGTTTGTTATCATTACTTCTCTCTCATTTGCTTATTCTAATTTTTAGATTTGAATAGTTCTTATGGATTCTTGTTTTTCACCTTTGATTATAGAGTTGTTAAATTATGATAATGTTAAGTTAATTTAAATATCTTAGGTTAATTTCATTTTATTACTCTTCTTGCATTTGGGCCAATGATGTTTGCTTATAGGAGTAAATATTTAAAGTGATCCTGACTCTTATCTACAACTTTACATACCTTCCTTAGAAGTTTTCTTAATGTGTGATGTGATTTGGGATAGGTTTTTACACTTCACATGTTGGTTTTAAGTCAATTCTTGGATGAAATTTTAACTTTGTCATGATGTTTGGAATGAATATTAGCAATATCTCTTTCTTTGCTACCCTTTCTTTTGTTCTTTTTTTGACCTAAATCACCTTAGTTTAGATTTCCATTGTAAATTTACATCCTAGATTAATTATTTAATTATTTATTGATCATAATTAATTTTTATTTTCATATTTACTTCATCTTTGACATAAATTTGTTGTTTGGCCATAGTGCCTCCCAACCACCAACTAATATAAATATTGTGAAATAGTCACTTGTTTTGCATCTATTTCACTAATAGGCAATAGGATTACAACTAGGAACTCATGCATTAGATTCTTAGGAATTTAGAAATGAGAAGTGTTCACTAAACACTCTGGGCACCTATGGTGCACATTTAGGAATCAATAAGTATCAATTGTTTCAAGTGGTATTTCAAGAAGATTGAAGATCAGGTGTTCTATACTTCATCATAGTTTTTAGATTAAGGATGATGCTTATTTAAGAGGATGATAATGTAATACCCCTCATGTGAATATTTTGATCTTAGATTATATTAGCATTTATTTTATGTTAGAGGCATTTTTTGATTCCCTTGTGTCCATATTTTTTTAGCCTTACGTTGTTGGCTATCATGAGCAACATCTTTTCTATTGCATAAGAAGGTCAATTTTTTAATTGACTTGCCTTTATTGAGTTTTTTATAAAATATATCCATTTTTCCTTACCTTGAAAACACTAATATAATTTATATTAAAATTAATTAAACATAATTGGATGGGGATGTGAGATACTAAACTTTAACAATGCTTATCATTAAACATTTGGTGTTGTACACATGCCATGTTGAGACATTCCTTATGTTTTATTGAGACACGAGATGTTATTGAGTCCTTAATACTGATAAAAAATTATATATGTTATGAAATTTGATATTTTGATTACACAAGAATAATTATATGATTTTATTAGATTATTTGTATATGCATTATGAAATCAGTTTTACTTACACTATTTTGGTTGTCCATTTTGATGAGTATTGATTGCATACTACTAGATATTTTGTTCTTAAACATGCATTTGATCATGCATATGTTTATATTAATGGTATTATTTTATTACCATAGATATTCGGTTATTTGGATATGTCATGTGCACCTTATGCTGATTGAGATCACTTGTGTTACTTGCATTCTACAACTTTAACTACCTAGGCTAGGGAATTTTATGTGCATAATGTTGGGTAGGTGATATGAAAGGATGACAATGGAAATATGACTATGATATTAATGAGAAAATAATGGTTATAGTGGTGATATGTCTACTAGACCTTACCATTATCTAATATAATCCTTGTACCTTGTTGTGGACCTAGTCAAAAGCATTGATGTCCTTAACCCATTTTTCAATGTTCACCCCCCTAGACACTATTTAGACATTTTATTTAACCTTAGGATTTAATTTTTAAGTTTTATTTCAATAAATTATGTTTAATCCACTTAAGTGGCCACGTTTGGCTCAAAACTCAGAGGGATTGAGATAGCCAAATTTAGAGTGAGTCACAAAGTAGGTTTTAGATATTTTATGTTGATATTTTTTCCCTAAGACTAATAGGAAGATAGGAGGGTCTTTAAGAATCCTTATTTTTTAGGCAACCCATGTTCCATTTATGTATTGGGATAGTGATTTTTTTAATGAGGCATAGAATCTATTTATTTCCCACATGGACTTGAGAGTGGAGTTATGAATAGGGGATACTTTTCGACCCTTAGCCAAAGGATGAAGAAGGACACTTGTCACTTTCCCATTGGCTTTTGGAGGAAATATTTTAGTCTATATGAGTAAGGTAAGTCTTATTTTATGGGACTATTATTCTCATTTTTTTTAAATTTTAAAAACATGATTGGAGGAGATAAAGATAAGATTGGAAGAGGAGCATAGTGAAGAGGTGTTTGTTAGTGTTCAAGACTTGTAAGTGTAGTTATTAAATGGATTCGATGGGTGGGTCCATTTTAGGTTCATTTACCCATTTTTATTTAAATTTATTCTTGTTAAAATTATCTTATCCATACTCTTAAGTTTAGTTTTCAATATGGATAAGGTAATTTATCTTACCCTCTTCTTTTATTTATTTTCCATGGTTGGTGATAATGCCCACCATTTAGTTTTAATTGTCTTCCTAGCTTAGATATGTAGCATCCATCCTAGATTTTTTGGTTGTTTATAAATCATTTATCTTAACCTAAAAAGGTATTTTTATGCTACCCAAATGGGTTTGTATTTAATTAATAATGTTTGTATCCTTACATGGGTTTAGGTAATTGAATGTTTCTAAGTTTCTCATCCTTCCACCCCAAGTGTAGAGATTCTAAAATCTCATATAAAAATGAGTAAGGGACTTATTATGGTTGTCTTATCAAGGATGTTTGAATGTCAATAAACCATTTATGAGTGTTTTTCCCTAATGATTTATTTTTTAGTGAGCATTCCTTTCCTAATATGGTTACTACCTCCTTTACCAACTTGTCAAACCATGATGTGGTTATGCTTAAATATTGGAGTCTTAGTCTTAGGGGTGCCTAAAGAAACATCCTAATAATGGAAAAGGGATGGGAGTTGTCCCTCCTTTGGTTGGTCTTGTAAAATAATTATGAAGATCGCTTGGATAATTTTTATGACCTAACAATTGTAATTATTGTTAAAATTAAATTAGATATGAGAAATACTTAAATATGTAATATTTTCTATTAAATTAGCAATAAATGTGAATTTATCATCATTATATACTAATTTAAACTTTTAGGGTTTTACATGGGTAATTACATATATTTGGCTAAGGGGATGAGATATCTACATCAACTAAATAAATTGAAATAATTAAGTATTGATTTGTTATGACCTTGACCATATTTGAATTTTTATAAATAGGGATAAACATAAAATTAGCTTAAAATTGACTATTGTGGATGATCTGGGTTTTTAATTTTGAGATCTAATCAATAGTTTGTATCATCAATAGGCTTTTGATGTTCATCTTTTCACTAAATAGTAGCACCTAATTTGGATAGTAGTTCCATCTATGTGTAGTGTCCCAAATTTGGCACTAATGTCCCCTTTGTGAGATTATTCCTATTTTTTTAGAGCATGTACGTTTGTGTCTATATTTTATATTCTTGCATGAATGAAACTTGTAGCTATGTATTGTAACTAGAAAGCTTGATTTTATGTGCAAACCCTAGATCTTTTTGCAAGTATGATATAAGAAATAATTGAGCATGTGTTAGTATAATGGAATGGACATCCTAAACACCCCATTATTTACAGATTTTCCTACATACCAATACTCTGAAAAGGGATCAAGTCTGATGTAGTTCTCCCACCTAGTGATTGATGTATATGCAAGTGAAAGCTATAATGAGAGTGACCTTAGATGCCTTGAATTAAATTGATTTTTGTAATGCTTTGGAATTAGACTTAGGGTTGTTGTAGATGGTAGTATGCATAAATTAGGGAAAAATATGGATAAATTACCCTAATTTTTCACAAATTTGTCTTTGGTTTGAATAACTTTTGCATATAATTTCCATCTAGTGAATACAAGTGGATTAGACTTATATTTATAGGGTTATGTTTCTTGTGTGGATAATAAAATGAGCTTAGGTCAACCTTAGGAGGGGCACACATTTTAAAAATTATCCATTGAGAGGAGATGGGGTTAAGGACAATAGCACCCAATTAGGAACACTAGCACCATGTGGCTATAGTGTCCCAAATGTCCTTTTGGTAAACTACTAAGTAATTTGGATTGGAGTCAGTGATGATAGTTCTGAGACTTTATATTAATTGGCTATAGGTGATTATGGTCTATTTAATGATTAGAAATATAATTCTAAGGCTCTAGAATAGGTCTTTGGCTAGCCTAGGGATAGGTTAACTCAAGCGACACTCTTATCATCCAATTAACTCTTTTAGGTGATTAGATTACCCCTATTTATTTTAGTAATGCAACAAAGTGAAATGATTATTATAAATGAAAAATAAGTGTACCTTGACTTAACTTGGAAGTTAATACCATGTAGCTAAGTTTGGATATATGAATATGGATTTGCATATGTGAAACATAATCTAAAGTAATGTCTTAAAATGAAAAATACAAAAATCTATCCTTACTTAAGAGACAATAAAAATCAAAATACTATGTTGAAATTAAACAACTGAGTAAAGAGATAATATGTGTATGTATGTATGTATGCATGCATGTATGTGTGTGTGCATGTGTGTGTATATGTATATATAAATGTATATGTATATATGCATGTATATACATAAATATATGTATGTGTATGTATATGTATATGTGTGTGTGTGTGTGTGTGTGTGTGTAATTTTAATAATTTAAGAGGAATGTTTATGTGTGTTTATCTAAGATATTTTTGAAAAAAATTGAGATTAAATATTAATAATAAGAAATGTGTGTGTTTTATTTATTTAAGATTTATATATATAATTTATTTTTTTAAGATTGATATATATGTAAAAATGATAATATATATATTTATATTTATATATAATAGAATAAGGTTAGTCAAACATAGTCAGCCAATCAGTTGTCAAGGGAGATGGGCTACATTAGCACCTTGTGACTGTGTGTTTAAATATTTGAATATATGTTGGGGGGCTTGACCCACACCAGAACTATTATTTTTTTGAGGTGGGCCTTTCTTTTAGTTTTAGTCACATGAATACATACATCAATCACAAAATAAAAATATGCATGTATGTTAGTACCTGTGTTGTATTGATATATACACATAACATTAAAAAATGTGTGTGTTTGTGTGTATATAAATACAAAACTTTTAATGCAATGTTTTAGGAGTATAATTATATAATAAATAAATAAATACATCTAAGAATATACATAATATGTATTTTCTTAAATAAATGGAATGGAACTTATAAAATAATGGAATATCTTTGCATCCTCTTCTCCATGGAGGTAATAATAATAATAATAATAATAATAATAATAATAATAATAATAATAATAATAATAATAAATGCTTTTTTTTCTCATAGAGGTAGTTAGGTAAAATTAGGTTTTCCTTAATCTAATAGTTAGGATTGGATTTCATCCAAGGGTGGAATATAAATCCTTCAAATTACCCTTTGAATTTTCTCCTTTCCTTATGCCATTTTTAGGGCATACATTTATTTACATTGAAAACAAAAATAAATTAATTAATTAAACTTTTCTAAATACAAGATTTATTTTAGGAATGCCTTGGTGTGGGATTTAACTTGAAGATTATATTTTATACTTTTGGCCTCAACATTAGTTTAATACAACTTGTTTTAGATTTTAAATTTTTACAATGGATATTATTGGAACATTATAGAAACTAATCGATTCTCCTAGGGACACCATTATTTTTAAAACTAGTAAAAACCTAGAGTATTAACATATAAATCCACTTATCACTAGTGAAACTAGCCCAAACAACCTCAGTTTATTAACCAAAACTATCAAATTAAAATAAAAACAAAAAATATTATTCTACACATTTTAGGTAGTGAATTTTTGGTTATGAAATCCATGTTTGTGTCTTTGGTCTATCTATATAATTAATTTCATTAAAAAGTGGTATTAGAGATTTAAATTTCCTAAAGTTTTATGATGCATTAGATAAATATTTGTTGGCTGGTGGGTCAAAAAAAACTTTTGATCTAGAAATAATTTAATTTTTTCATTTACACTATAGATTTCACATTTTTTTTCAAAAACATGTGTATACATATCAATTTTTTTAAGACTTTCAAAATAGATTAGTAATTGGATTCATCCTAACAATAAAATTATAATGGTATAAGACTTTGTCAACATTTTTTGTCCATTTTCTTACCTTATGCAATATATCAATTATTGGATTCTTCTTGGTGACACAATCTCAATATTATAATCACTTGATAATAAAATTAAACCTTAAATCCTAAAATATTTTGCATGGAAGGACCACATACTAGAGTCCAAAGCAAGATTTTTTTACACTCTAGGAAAACTCATAACAAAGAAGATATGGAATTAGAAACATGAATTAGTGGATCTTTTCCTCCACAATTTTTTGTGATAGATCATAGAGTGAGCCAACTTGATTACATTATAAAAAACATGCAATTTTAAATAGATAATAAATAATATTTGTTTCAAATAAATCACCAAAAAGGTCAACTTAGGATCATATTTATTTAATTGTTTGCCTTGCAATAAAATATGCAAAATTAGTAATGGCTCATGACTACACAACCTGACCCCAGGTGGATATTCTAGCCAACCTAATCTAAACCCAAATACAATGTAACCAATATTTAATTAGTTTTAACTAGATGAGTCTAATTAATTGTATTAAAATATTAAAATGTTAAAATAAAGTAGAATATAATAAAATATAGACAAATTTATAATTTACAGAAATCAAAAACTTTCTAAAAATAGTAAGTTAGACGAGGGTTAGAGAGTGTCCCTAAAAATTTAAATATATTTGACTATGCAATCTAACTATAAGTGTAAATTATGGAAAAATAACTTCAAACACGTGTATTATAAAATAATAATTCACAATTTGTTAGGTTAAGTCCACTAGATATGGACAAAAGTGAATTGAGGCCTTGTCTAATTATTGTCACCACATCTTATTTAATTGTATTTTTGATTTATTCATCTAATTCTATGTGACTAATTGACAGGGTTAGTTTTTGATCTATGTGTATTGATATGATGTGCACAATATATACAAAATAAAAACCCTAGGTCCTACATAAGAAACATAATAATAATAATAATAATAATAATAATAATAATAATAATAATAATAATAATAATAATAATAATAATAATAATAATAATAATAATAATAATAATAATAATAATAATAATAATAATAATAAAATGCAAAATAAAGGATAATAGGATTAAGTTAATATCCAAGTGTAGATACTAGAAAACTACACATAATGGTTCTAGATGTCAAAATTCCTCAAGACCCTTAGGGACCACCTAGCTTCTCTCAACCATAAATGCAAGTTAAAAAACCCACTAACTAACCCATCAGACCCTAAGTCAAGCTAGCTAACTAGCTAAACTAACTCACTAACTTTCCCTTTTGACCTAAATTTCTAAAAACCCTTGACCATCAATGGTCACCTTGACTATAGACAGTCACCATGACTATCGATGGTTAAAATTAACCACTAATGGTTGGGTCTTCCCCATCTAAACAAAGACAACTTGAGTTGTGTATAAGCTAACACATAAAAATTTAATATAGACGGCAAGCTAATGAATCATGAAGCATCGAAGCCATCAACCAAACCTCCTATGGAAGCTTATACCTCCATCTCTCTTTGCCTATAAAATGAGGGGAGTAGGAGGTGAAAAAGGGATCCAAAGATCTAGGAATTTTAGCAATCAAGAAATCAAGCTATCAACCAACAGTCATCGGGATCTTCTAGCATCAAGAACTTATTGATAGGTCTTCCCTTTAGAAATTCAACAACTACAATAGAGACCTAAACCTTTTCCAAAAAAATTATTCAAGCAAAGTACCATTACTCCACCCAAATGAATTACCAACTATCAAACAACTAATTAAGTATATTTCTAATTTTTAAGTTCTAATTATTTAGTTTCTAACCTAGACCCTTTTACATCATATCTTATGACCTCATATCTATAATCAAACCTTTAACAACCTACTACCCAATCACTAACCTCATTATCCCAAGCTTTCTACAACACTTCTCAGAACCCATAGTAACTATCAATGATCATATTTGACTACTAATGGTCACCTTAATCACTGATGGTCACCCTAACTATCGATGATCACTATGGTAGGAAATAATAACAAGCTATTTCCACCTACTCACTTTTAACCAAATTCCATTTTCTATCTTCCTACCTATTCATAGAGTCCCCACCTATTTTCTTAACCCAACCTAAACTATTTAGCATTAGTATTGACTTGCTTATTTCTTTGATTAGTATATTTCCTTTATCAAACATTTATTTCTTCTTACATCCCTTATAGTATTATATATCATTTGATGCAAGTACTTCATCTTTATTTCTTTCAACTTAACTACTCTAAGAGAGTAGATTGATAGTCTCCTAGTAAGCTCACGCTTCTTAGATATAGCTTGTGCTAGGAAATCCACCTTGTTATCCATCTAACAACCCCTTGGTTTTAGTATTTTATTATCTATAGGTCATCCTTCCTGAGATAAAGAGGAGATCTTCACAATCATCTAGATCACATTTTCACAAACAAATAGGTTATTTTACCATACCCATATCTAGTTTCTTACTTCTTATTTTCCAAGAAAATAAACTAAATTTGAGAGAAACATTCTAGCATGCCCGATGGGACCTAGTATGATATGGGTTCCCATTTCTTCCTTTTTCTATGCTCATATAAAAAAAATCAATATTTTTTGGGTATAAAATAAACCTTGCATACATTGATTTCTTGCATGTTTATCTCATGTAGTTAAAATTAAAGTCTAAGTAAATCAATCATAGGTTCACCTTTGTTCTCACACACCAAAAACTAAATCACTTATATCAACTAAACATCATAATAATTGACATAATGCCTATCTAGGTTTTCATCTCTTATCGGTTCACCTTCACCCTTTGGCTATCTTACTTGAATGTTATTACCAAGAAGAGAAACCAAAATTGAGCTCTTTGGTTGAGTCTAAACTTTGGAAATCAATATATACTGGCTAAGTAACCACCACCCTTATCATTGTGGTGTGTAAATGGAGGGGGTAGTCCCTAATAGGAAGACATATATTGATTTCCAACATAGATCCTTTTGATAGCCTTAAATACCTTTAACAAACCATAGACTTTTTTTATAGTACCTATTATACAAACCAAGTTATTTTTCACACTTTACAACTAAGGCATAAGCCAAAATCTAGATAAAAGGTACCTTAAGATTTTAAATACACTATAGTGTATGTTTTTTATTTCCTTAAGATATTTTTATTTTGTTTGTTTTGTGTTTGATTTTGAGTTATGAGATTTCCTTTATTCCTTTCTATTCCTCAAATGGTTTTTACTAGACAATAGTTGAGGAACCAAACTAACCAAGAGCCACCTTCCTCTTATTCCTCCTCCATGGAGTATACCTCAGATGTTGAGGGTTTTCCCCATCCTTATACCAACCCTACCATTCCTTGAATAGTTTTCTAAGGTGATGCAAATTTTTCCACCTTCTTTGATAACAACCCTATGGACCTCCAACATTACCTCAATAACCTATCTTACCACACCCCTACTTTTGTTCCTCCTAGTGATCCACATTATGGGATGCCTCCCTGTCTTAGGGGAGACACCTTTATTATCACTACCTCTACCCAACTTATGATCACTCAATCATATTCTTCCACTATTATCCATCTACTACCTCCATCCAAACTCAATCAAACAACCCAAACAATAACCAAACACTCCTTACACCAACCAAAAACCCCTCCAACATAAGTGAAACCTCACCTTTTTTTGCACATACTCCATCCAATATGGGGATGTCTTCTACCCATATTTCCACTATTACCTTTATCACTACCAACCCACAAATCTCTACCCCACTTCAAAATGTGGTGCTTTATATACCTTCTACCCTTCCACCTATCCATACTATAGTTATCATTCACCCCTAACCAATTAACCCAATCATACCTCCAACCCAATCCATATCAATTTGAACATACCTTTAAAGCAACCAACATCAACTCCTCAACAAATACCTATGACACCCTACCCATGCTATGTTCCTAATCCATAAGGATGCATAGCTTCATCTTCTCCCCAATCTCTTATGCCCATTAACCCATATGTGACATCTTCTACCTAGCCTATTGTGCCCATTAACCCTTATATGGTATCATCCCAACCCTTAATGACCACATACCAACATGTGGCATCTTATTAACATTATATCAGTTATTCATATATTACATCTAGCCAACCCCAACAAAACTTACCATATAATTATAAAACTCCCCAACCTCAAATAGATTTGTTCAAAATGTTGATGGACAAAATGACCAAACTAGAGTCATATGTCTCTAGGTCTCAAAACCTCTTATCTTAAAAGCAAATATATAATGAACCTATTCACCCATCTGTCCCTATCCATCCTTACCCTCCTCAATGGGAAATACCCAAATTTTCTAAATTCCAAATCAATAAATATCCCCAACAACACCTAAGAGCATTTTGGCATTCTTGCTACTTGATTTATTATGATGATGCTCTTTTGTTTCACACCTTTCCTATGTATTTATCTAGACCAACATTAGATTGGTATAGTTCTATCACTAAGAACTCCATATTTTTGTTATCCCAACTCACCCAAACCTTTTTAGACCACTTCTTAGTCAATATATCTAAGAAGGTCTCCATCATTGACCTCTACTCCATTAGGTAATTTGATGATGACTCAATTATCAATTTCATATCCCAATGGAGGGTTATTATTAACTAGCTCTCTTTCTCTTTACCCCAACCTGATTTTATTGAACTTTTCTCTTGAGCTTGTGCCAAACACCTTTCCCCTACTCTACAAGGTCAAACCTTCAAAACCTTTGATGAGGCTTTCACCATGTCACACAAACTAAAAATTAGAGCCATTGATGAGGGAAATTTGAAACTAATAAATACAAAATCTATCTTCAAATCCAATGACCCTTCCCCATCTAGAACCACAAACCAATCTAGCTACCCTAACACTAAACCAAAGGAAACAACAAACATGATTATCCTTTAAAATTCTCTAGCTCCAGTTGTTAACCAACCCAACCAAAAAAACTCCTCTAATTCCTCCAATCAAAAAACCTAAAATCATAACTAGGATAACACAAAATAATACACTCCACTAAGGGAGTCATATACTTTAGCTTTGGATAATTTTCTCAAAGTTAACATCATACAAGTTTCCCCCATCAAACCTCCCTAAAAATTAGATGATTTTTTCCATATACCCATTTGGTACAATGATATTGATCTATGTGCTTTCCACTATGTCATTAGACATGACATTAGTAGGTGTAACACATTCAAAACCATTTTCCAAAACTTCATTGATAAGGGAGAACTTGTATTGGATAATCTCAATACACCCATGAATATGTCACTCAACATATTTCAATAACCTTTTCCCAATCATTCCCCTTCTACCCACCATGATGAAAACAAACTAGAATCATCTCATGCTCATGAGGTTCATACAGTCAATGTAATTATCAATGAACTTATCATTGAGTAAACCACTACCTCAACTACCTCTTCCTCCACTCTACTTATTGAAGTGGTAGAATAACCCTCCATTCTTTGGGATACCCAAACAAAGGAATAAACCACCTCATTTTATTCACTTGATGAGATAACAAACTTACCCACCTCTCTTTTGATAGAAATACCAAAGGAGGCAACCATTTCTATCACACTTTCCTTCTCCATCATGGAATCACCCACTCTCTCTTTGAAAACCATTCTAAAAAGAATGATCACCTTACCTAATCCTTCCATGGAGGAAACATCCTCCCAAATATTAGAACCTTTAATCAGGGACAAGGGTAAATAAACCATTCCCTTACCTTAACTTATGGGATTAATATTTGAATTTGATGCCCAAGGAACCAAACCAATTTATAAACCCTTCTCTAGACTAGTCTAAATCCTAGAATCCTCTTCTCAACCCAATATCAATCAATCCATCTTTTGGCACCATCTTTGGATCCCTTATCAAAACAAGCATGAACCTCCAACCTCACCTTTATCCACCCCATATTTAATCACACCTACCCTTAAACCTATAATTACCTCAACCCCTTCATCAAAAACCTTTTTCCCCAGAACTATGGAAGAACCATCCAAACCATCTCCATCCAAAATTATCAAATCACCTTACACATTTTTATCAAACCTATAAAGAACCTAGGGCTAATCCCCACTCCTAGCTTTATCCATCCATATTTGAAGTTGAAGTTAACCCCATATAGTCCACCAAATAAAACCTTAACCAAACCAACCAAGAAGGTGGAGCTACCCAAATTCCCACCTAGAACTAGAACCATACCACCTACTTCCCTCTTACCTTCTATCTTCAGACCCCATCCTTCTTCCATCCTAGGAGCTCATCCTTATATCAAGAAGGGGAACCCTCCCAAAACTACCTAAAATATAATTCCTCATTTTATTCTACCTTTACCTACCCCCTCCAAAACATCAAACTCCCCATCATTTTTAACTAAACTATCTACCTCTACCTACCCACCTATCTCCAAACCTTGATCATCTCAATCATCCACCTCAAAATATTTCACCTTTAAACCTTCCACCTCAAAACCATCCAATTCTAAGAAATCTTTATCAAACCCACCTATTAAAACCATTTAACCACCCACAACTTCCATGGTGAAGCCTACTTATAAGAAGGTTCCCACCCTGAAAACCAAAAGCCCATAACCCTTAATACCTTTGGTCAAATCTTATTTAACCATTTAAAAAAAATTGTTATAAAATTATTCCTTAAACCTACCACATATAAAACCCTTTGACCCTTTGAGTCCTAAACCATCTTGGTTCAACAATAATTTGATCTTATCATATCACAAGACACCTAGACATGACACAAAGAACTACAAATCTCTCTGAACACTTGTCCATAACGTATGGGAGGAGGATGATCTATTATCAAACAAGAATATCTTAATCCCATTGTCAACCCAACCACCAAAAAAACCTATAAAACACTTACCCACTCCCACTCTCTAATCTAAGAGTGGGGAGGAATTGAAGTAGCCTTCTATCCCAACATTAAGACAATGATTCCATTCTCACCTATTTTGGTGTAAGGAATTATTATATCTATAATTTCCTTCCTCATGAAAACAAAAACATGTTGAATTAATCCATTATTGATGTCAATGTGGGTACTCAAGATAACCCTCACATTATAAAGATCGATCAATCCTTAGATTCCTCAAAGCAATAGGATTACCCTTCCTTTATTTTTGACCAAATTATATCATTTGCTTGGTCTTATTAAGATATGCCTAGAATTAACCCTTCCATATCTTTCCATAACATTATCATTCATCCTAACACTAAGTCTGTTAGGTAAAAGCAGAGATTTAGCACCTCTTATCTTTTGACTCCATACATCTTATTGACTATCCCCAATGGGTTTCTAATATCATTCCCATCACCAAACCCATAGGGGGACTTCACTTCTATGTTGAATATCATGACCTCAACCTTGCTTGTCCAAAGGATGGCTTCCCTTTGCCTAGCATCGACACAACTTGTTGATCTTATAGTCAACAACAATATGTTATCTTGCATGGATAGTTTATTGAGATATAATTAGATCTTGATTTCCATTAAAGATCAGCATAATACTTTTGTTATCACCACATGGGTAACCCTCTTCTATAGGGTCATGCCATTTAGTCTGAATAATGCTGGATCAACTTACTACCATGTGACCTACATCTTCCATGATCTCATACATAAAAACATGAGTAATATGTATATCATCTCCTTAGGAAATATAAATATCACAAGGATCATATAAAAGTTATCAAAACTATCTTTGAGCACTTAATCCATTTCCATGTTTGACTCAACCCCAAGAAATGTGTTGGTGAGTTCTTATTTGGAAAGCTTCTTGGATTTATTATCTCTCTTCAAGGAATAAAAGTAGACCCTACCAAAGTTAAAGTGATATTCCACATGCCACCTCCAACCCACCTTAAAAAACTCCATAGCTTGTAGGGGAAGCTCTTAACCATCTATCACTTCATCTCTTAGTTGTCAGATAGATGTCAACCCTTTCACCATCTTCTCAAAAAGGATACATATTTTAAGTGGACTAAAGACTATCAAAATGCCTTTGATTCACTCAAAGAGTACCTTCTTTATCCACCCATTTTTACCCATCCTAAATAGGACAAACTCTTCTACCTTTATATCTCTACCACTGACCATTCCTTAGGGGAAATGCTCACTCATCATGATGAACAAAACAAAGAACAAGTTGTCTACGATATAAGTTAAACACTTATAGAGTATGAGACTCGATACACCCATACCAAGAATATTTGCCTCACCTTAGTATTTTTGGCTTACAAACATCATCATTACCTCCTTAATAACAAAACCTTTGTCATCACCAACACTGACCCACTCAAGTACAAGCAATCTAAACCATACCAAAACTAGCATACATCAAAGTGGCTCATGCTCCTAGTAGAGTTTGAAATTGAGTTCCTATAATAAAATTTGATTAAAGCTCAATTCATTACAAATAAATTGTCCAAAAATCATTTTCCATACAACCAACCACTTCTCTTGCATTTCCTGATGAGTCCATTGTGACTCTTTCTCCAAAGGGCATCACCTAAAAAATGACCATGTTCTTAGACATTTCAAAGTGCCAACACAGTGGGGATGTTAGAGTTATTCTAATTCCCTTCAATGGTGAACCTCTTCTTATTTCTTTCAAACTTTATTTTGAGTGTACTAATAATATGGCTGAGTATGAAGCCCTAGTAATAGGTATATAAACTACTCTAGCCTTGGGAGTTAAGATGATCAATGTCTTTGGTAATTCTCAACTTATGGTCAACTAGATAAATGGATCCTAATAATGTAATAATGATGTATTCTAATAGTAAAAACACCTAATATATGTATTCTTAGCATCATTTGATCATTACCTTATCCAATCTATTTCATAATTTACCAGCAAGTTTATGGATACAATGGCTTCCCTTACTTCCCAAATCCCATATGCACCTTCCAATCTAATCTCTTTGCCTCCATTCATCATTTTATCACACCCTCTTATATCCAATCTAACCTCCCTAGCATTTATAGTGTGGATAAATCTCCATCAAACATTTAGTATAGGCAAACCCTTGACTACCTTAACTTAACATCATTCCTCCTAACCTATCTAGGAATGCTTGAAGAGCCTTTGTTCAGAGTACCACTCATTATACCATATTAGGGGGAATACATTAAAAACATGGTTTTGATGGCCTCATTCTCCATTTCCTATGCATTCATGAAGCTTACCATGATATCAAAGAAACATATGATGGGATCTGTGGGGGACACTTAAGTGGTATAGCTTTTGCTAAATGTATCCTTCACCTTGGCTACTATTGGCCCACCTTCAACCAATACTACTTTGATCAAGGACTTTTATCCCTTCTCATAATGGGGACTAGATCTCATTGGATAAATCAATCCTCATTCTTCATAGTGGAACCACTCCATCATCACTACCACTGAGTATTTCACCAAGTGGGTGGAGGCTATTCCTCTCATCTTGACCAAATCTGACAAGATAGTTGACTTCATCAATCATCATATCATTTGTCATTTTGGTGTTCCCCATAATATCATCACCTATAATGAAAAATATTTCAAAAAAAATTCTAAGGTCTTTTTGATGCATTTGGAATCAATTTAATCTTTTCCTTGCCTTATCATCCATAAGCAAATGGATAGGTAGAAGCCTCCAACAAAACCCTCAACAAGATGTTAACTAAAATGGTTAATGTTTCTAGTCAAAATTGGCACTTGCACATCCCCTTCACTTTGTGGGCCTATTTCACTAAAATTTGAACCTCTACAGGTGCTACTCCTTTCTCTATAGTCTTTGGAACATAGGTGGTCTTGCCTCTTGAAGTCTAGATTCCCTCTCTTTGCATATCCTTAAAAGACATCATTTCTGAGAGTGACTATCATCAAGAGAATCTAACATGACTTGACCTACTTGATAAATAGTATCTATCTATGCTTAACCATTTTTGTGTCTATCAAGAGTTAGTCAAGTGTGGTTATAAAACTCACCTATAGGAATGAGAATTCAACATCCAAAATGTCATCCTAAATAAAATTTAACATGTGACCAATATGGAGAAAAGCAATTAAGGTATGTTTTCTTTCAACTAGCGTGGACCCTTCATCATAACCCATAAGTATGGATTAGGATATTATCATTTTTCCTCTTTTTAAGGTAAACTATAACCTAAGCCCCTCAATGCTTCACATATGTGTCCTTTCTTTTATTAAAAAGGGATCAAACCCACCTTTTGTCTACCTCAAGCTCAACCCTTGATTTATGATATTTTTACCTTCATCACACCTTCATCCAGTCCCTTTGAGGATAACTAATTACAACATAGAACCCTATGATTAACCATTATATTCATATCCTAATCCTAAACATGGGTACCATGGCTCTACCCATGACAATGTTCTCATGGATACTTTTCATCCCTAATTAGATGGAATCCCATGGTCATTATCTCTCAAAACCACCCCTTTCACCTATCATTAACCTTCATGTTCTTTAGGTTTTTCCATCATACAGGTAAACCTCCAAGCCTATATATACTTTTCCATGTCTAACCAAGCATTAAAACAATTTAGGATACCTAAATATATCTTGGGTCAAATATCTCTAGCATGAAGACTACTCCCTTGAAGGACAACTACTTGAAACTAAATTGCTTAAAAAGATAGACTATTCCTTTGAAGGATAGCTACTAAAATGAATAAATCCAAACTTATACCACTCCCTTAAAGGATGGCTAAGTCAATTTTGTCAAAATCAATCACTTGAAGCTTCCTGCATCAATCAACTTCATAAACCTATCAAAACAAAACAATAAAAGATCCCATATCAAAATCAAAATAATTTATCCCAAAGAAAGATGCAATTAGCTTTCATATATAACATTAGTAGACTTCATCGATCAGTCTACACCTTATATTAAAACATTAACTCATCTATTATGGTTCTTAGGTCACCTATAGAAGAGGCAAACCAACTCATAAGAGGTTACACTAACCTTCACACCACCTATCACCTATCTCCCCTTTGTACCACCTATAAATCAATGGATTCTTGAGCTTACTTGACATGATGTGATCAAAACACCTTTTTCCCAACCAATGCATGCTAATGTGAAGCATTCAAAGGGATTATATTTCTTAAGCCAATCCAACTTTGGTTTTTTTTAGTCCTTACTAATGAAGAAACATCATTCCTTTTCATTATCCTCTCATAATTGGTTCATATATTCATTTAAACATATGTCTCGTGATTTTCATCTCATTTTCCACATCTATTTTTTTATCTAACTTAATTTATGTGATATCATCAAAAAATAACTATAAATCATAAAAACACCATAATCATTACATCATCATAACATCACATTCATAATCATAAACCACATTACATATATAATCATCACATTACTAAGCTAGTGAGTCTACATATCATAAGCATAATCTTAAGAAATATGAACATCAAAACCATGAATCATAAAACATAAAATCACATTTATATATCATCATCACATCATATAAATCATGTCTCATCAAAATAAAATAGTACATGTAATAATATACATCTCTCTCTCTCTCTCAAAACATATACATCTCACTACACCAACTCACAGGCTGGTATCAAAATCACATACACTTATACATATCATATCATAACCTATGCCCCTATGGCACTACTACCATCTAGTTCTTACCCCCTAAGTTACTTGCCTATCCAGCCATAGAAGTAGCCCATGGACCTAGAATTTTTATGCGTATACTACCTACCAAACTAACTCTATACTCACCCCATCAGGGCTCATCAAGACAATGTGCTAGGACTATGGGCTCATAATAACATAACTCCTTAATTATGGCTAAGTAACATGCCAAGGGGATGCTACCTAGTGGTCTTACTAGTGTTATGGCTCATCATCCATCCTATCTCAAATTATCCCTCTCTTGGGTCACTAAGGCTAGTGTAGCTCTATCCCAATCCCTCTCACCTATCACAACCACCACTTAACCCTATGTTTATACTAGCTAACCTTGTAAATTAGTTATTGTGGCCTACACCATAACTAATGATTCTCAAGATTGATCTCTCTCTATGGCCACTACCTGCACATTGGGGCCACCTCCTTGTACTTATATCTATAGACCCCTACTAGCTAGGTCTACATCGATAGACTATTTACCCCCATCATCCCATCCAAAACTTGGCATCCTCCCACATATACCTCAGGAATGGATGTATAATCCCCTGTATCAAACCAAACTACCTAAAAACCCTATCAAAATAGATGAGTTTAGTCTCACCCTCTCTCCTCCAAAATATCCACCTATAACTCTATAATAATAAAATGTGCCAAGTATAGTGGGATCATCTCAGAAAGCTAACATACGACCTCCAAACCACTTTTTTAACCATCAAGGGATCTAATGGCCCTCTAAATAAATTAATATATTTTATACCCCTTCCAATTCTTATGAGTGCATAATCACTCCACCACATAAAACCTACCCTGAAGTCCATCTAGGCATATCCCTTCCATGGAAGCCCCATCAGCCTCAGAACCTAGATGTGTTCATAGGCCCAATAGTGTAACATGAACCCCACACTGATGTATCTCTTGTGAGATAAAAATACCCATAGCTCCCTATATATACAAACCAATAGTATAGGTGCCCAACCAAATACTATGTGACCTAGTAACATCTCCACTAATACACCTAGCAATAGATATGAAAATCTCCCACTAATCAAATCTAAAACTATAAATAATGATACTACCATCATCATCATGGTCATCAGCCTCCTATCATCTCTAGCCCTCTGATATAAATGTGTTTAGTTGAACCCACCAGCATTCCACCTAATGAACTCATAAGCATCACCATATAGTTACTCCATCAACTCATGTCTCTTATCTCTCTTAATGTGATATATTAGTTCCCCCAAAATTAGTAGTCTATATATCCTCTAGCAAGATCATCATCTCACCAGTTAATAGTTGAAAGGCATTCATTTCTAGATCCCATCTCTTTATGAGGTCCATGACCATCACCACATCTCACAACATGTGTTAGTAGTGCATCATCACACAAAGGCTAACCTCTTCCATGTGTACCTAATCATCATCCATCATCCCATGGTGGACCTTCATAAAGATCTAAAGAACCTGATCTCATATCTAGATATGTTCTTATGCCAATAAAGTTTAATATAGTAAACACACTTAGTTTTCTATAGACTACTTTACCCATGGATTTCACCCCTTATTTTACCTCATTTATCCTACCTATTAACACTTATTTTTTCCTATATAAACTACATCAACCTCTTTTTAAACCTACCCTCCCAACCTAACTACATTTAGCATTCCAATGCTACAACATTCCAACTCACCTATTGGCTTAGCCTTTAATCAAAAAAAATTAGTCATTTAATCAACCACTAATGGTCACTATGACCACTAATGGTTGACTACCCATTTTACCTATGCTTATCGACTATCGATGGTTGAGTATGACCATCGATGGTTAGGTATGACTACTAATGGTCACTGTGTATGATCACTGATGGCAACCCCTCAAACCTACCTACCCAAAAATACCCTAAAAACCATTTAATCATTAACTACACCAACCTAATACTAGTACTACCCTTCCTCAACCTACCCCATCCTTCATAAATTACTTTTCACCCATAAATCTAGCTAAAACTGACATGTAACATAATACCTAGGACAAACCCAAAACCCTCCCAAACCACAAATAAATTGAAAAAATTCCACTATAAAATGCTAAAATCAACCTACTCTAACAATTAAATACAACCCCTACCTCATTCCTCAACCATCATCAAGGAAGAATCCTAGGGCTAGCTATTTGGTCATGTTCTTGTCCACCTTGCATCTTTGGTCCCACACTAGATCAAATCTATATATTTAACCACTTAGAAACCACCTCATCAATACTCTTGCAAAAAATTCCAAGGACATCAGTATGAGTGCTCTCCATCATAATAATCAACAATCACAAATGCCTAAAATAACTCACCATTTTCACTTTTGACCTCTACACTTTTAAGGTTTTGTCCTTGACCATCGACGCTTATGGTAACCATTGACGGTCAAGTTTGAGACCCTTGACCATCAATGGTGAGGATGTCAACTTTTTTATAATTGTGGCATACTCACCTTGGTGCCCACCTTTGGATATTACCTTCTCTACCTACCCTACCATTAACCCCATCTGCCTTGATGTTGGCCATTTTGGCTTAAACTATTTCATATTTTGTGATGACCTTGACTTGGTCCTTTTTGACCACACCAACCACATTTCCATATTGAATATTTGAATTTACACCACCTAGTGCATACCAAACCATTTATGTTTTTCCTCAGAGTATTTACTACCTTGAATACCTATGAAAACACTAACCTTATCTAGGATACTTGATAGGAATAACTTGATTAACTATGGTTAATGTTGTGGCCTAATTACCCCATCACCTATCCTTCTATAACCCACCTTTTAATTTTTACCAACAATGGTAACTTAGTCTATGTGTGATCTTGGATATCACACTGAGTCACATTTTTGTACACATGTTCTCATTTCAAATGCCCAACCACCATTTTCACTAACCTTTTGGTTCACCATAAAACACTTATCAAACTTGCACTTGACTCTATTTCACCTCATCAACTTCTAGTTTGAGGGGAAACACCTTTTCCCATGCTCAGGTCAACCAACCCAACAACTCACAATCCATTTTTGTTTTATAGCTTGTTGATACAAACTACATAATAAAAAGGAGCAAAATGTAGACACTAAAAAACCACACACAATGGTTCTAGATGTTAAAACACCTTGAGACCACCCAACCTCTCCCAACCATAAACACAAGTCATAAAACCCACTAACTAACCCACTAGACCTTGATTCAAGTTAGCTAACTAGCTAAACTAACTCACTAACTTTCACTTTTAACCCAAATTTATTTAAATACTTAACCACTAATGGTCACCTTGACCACTGATGGTTACCCAACTATTGACAATCACCATGACCAATGATGTTTAAAATTGATCATCGATGTTTAGGTCTTTCCCATATAAACAAAGACAACTCGATCTATGTGCAAGCTAACACATCAAAATTTAATATGGATGTCAAGCTAATGCATCATAAAGTATTTAATCCATGAACCAAACCTCCTATGGAACCTTCTACCTCCATCTCTCTTTGATTATAAAAGGAGGGAAGCAAAAGGTTAAAAAAGGATCCAGAGATCCAAGGATTTTAGTGAGTAGGCAATCAAGGTATCAACCAGGAGTCATTAGGAGATTCTAACATCAAAAACTTATTTGCATGTCTTCTCTCCAACAAGTTATAGACTACAATAGAGACCCAAACCTCTACCAAAATTACTCTTTATTAAAAGTACCGTTACTCTCCCCAAATCACTCCTAGATTAGGTACCAATTATCAAACAACCAATTAAATATATTTCTAGTTTTTAGGTTTTGATTATTTAGATTTTAACCTAGACCCTTCTACATCATATCTTCTAACCTTTCATCTCTAACCAAACCTTTAATAATATACTACCTGATCAATAACCTCATGAGCCCAAGATTTTTTCAATACTTCTCAAAACCCATAAAAACCATTGATGGTCAACCTCAATCATCGATGGTCACCTTAACCACTAACAGTCACCCTGACCATCAATGATCACTGTGGTAAGAAATAATAAGTTATTTCCACCTACTTACCCTCAACAAAATTATATTTTATATCTTTATACCTGTTTACAGAGTCTCCACCTACTTTTTAAACCCAACCTAACCTATTTATCATTAGTATTGACTTGTTTATTGCTATAGTTAGTCTATTTCCTTTATCAAGCATTTATTTCTTCTTGCATCCCTTTTAGTCTTTTTTATCATTTTTTGCAAATACTTCATCTTTATTTCTTTTAAATTAACTATTCTAAGAGATTGGATTGATATCCTCCTAGTAAGATCATGTTTCTTAGATCTATCTCGTACTAGGAAATCCACTTTGTTATCCATATAACAACCTCTTGGTTTTAGTATTTTCTTTTTTATAGGTCATCCTTCCTAAGATAATGAGGATCTCTTCACAATCATCTGAATCATGCACACATGAACAAATAGTATCTAATGTATTACTTCTTATTTTTCAAAAAAGTAAAATAAAATTGAGATAAACACTAGCTATCCTTATAAACCCATTATGATTGAGTATTTATTACATTACTCAAATGAGCCTTAGGAAGATATAGTTATCCCTCCTAGAGTGCTTATGTGATATATGATTGTATAATTAGATGCTTATAGTTAGATGATTTGATTCCAGTTATTGAAAAATAGATGTTATTGACCTACAAATAAAAAATATTTAAACTTGACCTACTAGTAATAAGATGATTCATAGTTGAAATAGGAATTAATAACACTATTTTTTCTATTTTTGTGTCAAGTGATTATTTGATAAATGTTAGTTGTATTTGGAGAAGCCTTTATGTGATTATATAAATGATTATTTAGAATGTTTTAAATAATAAAATTTAGAAAATGTGTGGGAATTGTAATATTAAATGACTCAAATTTTAAAAATTACCTTTGGAGTGTAGGGTATAAGGTCACACTCATTAGACAGGTTTGTAGTGCAATATTATCCTCTTAGTGCATAATTGTCCTAGAAGACTAGAGATTATTAGGATATGATTATCAAAGGTCATTGAGATAAATGTGATATAAATAGGGACGTGTGTATGATTTTTAAAAATCTTTAAAAATAGAAAATGCTCCCATATAGATTACAAGTTAGAAAAAAAGTGAATAGACTAGGTAGGGGTAAGGATGTCAGGAATAAACATTGTCAATCCCTTAATGATTAATTTTTCATGTCTAAAATTTCCCTAAATTTATTATAGTGATAAAATAAATTGAAATGACAAAAATAAATTAGATGAAAATCCTAAGCGTGTACACACACTTTATCTTTGGATGCTAATTTTTTATCATGTGAGATGCTTAATGTGAAACCTGCAACAATGCCACTGAATTAGTTATTGTCAATATTTAAAAATTAAATTTTTATTATTTGAACTTTGAAATTGAAACTAAAGAAATAAAAGTATACACTGGAATAATATTTAATATGATGTCCATTTAACTTAGAATTATATAATTGTTTACCTCCTTGTTGTAGAATTTGGATATTTACTGAACTTGTAGTTAACTAATAGTGATCAAGTCTCAATTTGAAAACCTTTAAATGATTTTGAGTCAAAAATATTGTATGATCCAAATCTCATTTAACTACATAGATTACTATTTAAAATATTTGAAGGAGGAAACTATTTGCATGTGAATAACACATGCTATATTATTTACTCAACTCCCCAAGGTCTAGCCAAGGTAGCTAACATAATGGATGCGATAGGGCATTGGTTGATGGTTTGGTGGAATGGGATTTAGGATAGGTGATGGCAATCAGTTTTCATGATGGAACCAAAATAATTTATTATCATCTCAATTCTCATTAAAATCATTGATATTTATGAAAATAGAGATCCAAGGTCCTTTAGTCTCTAATATCACAAGAAGTTAATGTTATTTATCAATGTTAGGTTTGTAAAAATGAGGGATATTAGGTTGGACAACTCATCATAAAATATCTACTTTGTTAGGTTGAATCTACCCAATCAATGTCATACACTAAGTGTAAATGATATAATATGAGGTCATACCTAAAGAGAAGTAGGATGTAATAGAGACTAGTCTTGGATAACATTGTATTGACATTTTTGTTCTGAGAGACCATAACTATAGGTGGATTGGGGATGAATTATTTCTCTTTTATTGTAGTTAAATAATCTATGATGAGGTGAGGAATGAGAGTGGGTATAAAGACCTCACATCTCAACTCAATGATAATGTCATATTGTATTATCATGGTGGGACTAGGTTATCTAACTCTATGGAATATAATGTGTTGTATAAGCCCTAGTGTGTCAGTGAGGGTCATTTGAAGAAGAATAGGCAAAATCTAGGGAAAGGCATATGAGCTTATTTAGGCAATAGCTTATAAAGTGTGCTTATTGGAATGTTGAAGTAAGGATTGATATAATATGCTTGTGTAGATATTAAATTAATATGTAGGATGTGGTTTATTTCACATTTATCAATGTTTTTGATGTGGCTTGTGTGTGTTAGCAAGGCTTTTGACATTATTTTTGTTATTTTTGGACTTTTCTTCGTTTTGTAGAAATAAATGCTTGTTTGAAAAAAATGAAGTGTTGAAATTAAAATAATAAAAAATCATAAATTAAATGAAATAAATTTTTTTAAATCATTTTCAATCTTTTTAATTCATGCAAATAGTGAGAGAATAAACGTATGTTATATTGCAAGATGCTGATTTTTCCTAGCTCTACTTGTATGAAAACTAGATTAGTTTTTTTTTTTTTTTTTTTTGAAATGAAATAGATGTATAAACTGAATATATGCATGCAAGTAATTTTATATTATAATATGATTTAAAATAGTAGTAATAAAACACTTTCTATATATTTTATTATTCATAGACAAACTTGACTAACTTTTCAACCCATCTAATTTGATACAAATAAACCCCATTTTTTAATGGATTGATAAGATGAAAAAAAGATATGTGAATTATAGATTTATGCTTTTTAATATTAAAATTATATTTATTTTAACCCTTCAAAAACAAATAAGATCAAAAATCCACTACCTTTGTGTATGCACCTATGGTTGTCTATGTTTGTCTAGGTAATTCTTTAGAAAACAAGAGACTTGTTTAGATATTGAAAGAGAATGGTTGTATTTGTTAGAAATAATTTAAATAAATGATAATATATTTTTATGATTATTTAAAAAATGTATTGGTAATTTGGAATTAAACTCATCTACTGAGATGCAAGCATAAATCAAAACTAGCTATATTTTTGTAGCAAAGACAAACGAAAAGGAATATATCTCTTTCACTATAAATTTTGCTTATTTTTATGAATATGAAAAACTAATATAACGTAAAAACAAACTAAACTAAATATAATCTAATAAATTAAACAAATATTGGAAATCAAGAGAATTCCACCCTGATTCTAGCATAAATTAGTTTAAGTGCATGTGGTGTGTAATAGAAGAATCCGCAATATGCTAGATCTTGTATAAATTTTGGAAACTCTATAGATATAAGTTTCAAAAAATATATAACAAGATGATAAAATACAAGACACAATCCATAAATTGAGAGTAGCTAAACTGAGGATATCTAATATTTTGGCTTGTAAAATATGAGTTACTTTCACCAAAAACACTTCTTCACTTATAGTTGTGTATTTGACTCAAAAAAAATAAAGGGTGAATATTTTGGAAGTTTTATCAATTTTTTGGCTATAAAATATTCTTAATAATAACTATTAGATGTTTTAGGTTGTACCCTAGCTGAAAGTAGAAGTGTTCAAGTCCTTCTCTCAAACCTAGTCCAATATGGGAATGACCCTAGGCTATGGGTTACCTAATTTAAGGTTAGACTTATAGGATTTTAAATGAGGATAACTCCTCAGATATGAAAACATAGTTATTATCCTAAACCTACACTTATACAAAGTAAGAGTTAAAGGAAAGAAATCTAAAAGGAAAAAAACCTAGTCTAAATGGTGATGCACTAAATGTTCAATGATACACTCTCGGCTTAGACACTTTTATGACTACTAATGAATCCAATTAGGACAATAACTGATCAAATTCTATGATAGGGTTAAAAACATGAGTATTTTAAATGAATGTTAAAAATAGACCTGTAACTTGAAGGATAAAAGGAGATAGGTCTATGTAAGACACTATGGACTTATCACACTTCAAGAGAAACCTCACTAGCTAACACTTCACAACCTACAAGAAATTAACTATCTTAAAGTAAGGTATATTAAGGACCTATAAATTATTAATTGACAACATACATTCTATAAATCAAAATTCAATTAAGTACATGTATCATTAAACTAGAATCTAAAATTATCGTATATTGCTTCAAAGAGTTTGCAAAGTGATTTTAGTATTAGTTTGATATACCTCATCGAGGGATATAAATAAAAAGTTTAAATTTAATATTTATAAGAAGAAAGAAGGAAAGAGAGAGATATATTAGCACTAAAGGGGTCATTAATAATCCCAATTCTACTCATAATAACCACCACCATAATCCTTCTTGAGCTTTCCCATGTATTAATGTCATTGTGTCTTTCTCAGGCATGATGGAAAATGTGAACATCAAGACTAGTTTCAAGAATAAATCCCCACCATCACATGAATTCTTCTCAAAATCATACATATTAATGCCTTTAATTGTCTTCTTCAATCATGATTAATGTTATTCACACTATAATATAGTTACTTGAGCTTGTTCATGATGTTCTTTCTAACATTCCTTGTGCAGTCACCATTCTACCATTACTTCTAAATCCTAAATATAGATCTATTATGGATGAACACTAATCACCCTATTGGTTTTTATATATTCATGATTACAAATTAAGATCCAAATGGTAGGGTATCTTGAATTTTAAATAGACATAAAACCTAATTCTAAAAGATCTCAAAAAGATTTATATGGTTTTAATGGCATTAGATGGCTTTACAGGGCTTGTTCCTAGTAATTTAGATCATGTTTGATCTTGTATTTATGTATTCTACCTAATCAAGGTGGAAAAATCCTCTGTCCAATTTGTTTGCCTTCATGGCATCCTATTGAAATGTTTTCTCTAGTTCAACCTTAGGTCACATTTGCTCTTTATTGAAGTCCTTTAGCTTTTAACTTTAATGTCAACCATCAATCTCGATTTGGGATTCTCATAATGTGCCAATTGTTAGCTCTTCACTCATTCTCAAGATCCTAATATCATTCCTTTAATTTCTTAAACTCACATGCACCATCAATATTTATTGGTATGAATAAACATGAGACACAAATCTTTTTCTAATTTAATGTAGTTGAAACACTTGTCACCCATGCATTTGCTCTTATGATCCATTGACCTTTTGACTCACCACTCACTATTGATATACTTTTTATGATTGTATGTGCTCCAATGATCTATTTAATCCCACTAGCTTGGTCAGTTTATGTGCACCATTATATCTCTATTATAGTACCTATGATCTTGACACTTGTCATCAACACATTTAAGTAGATTTTTTGACTTGATGCTCACTGTTATCTTTGATGCATGGTCAAAAGCACTGTATTAGTTATTTTGGATGAATGGACACTATCCTCACCTATACACCATTAGATTTGATCCAAAATTACATGATATTGACATTTTTTAGCTTCACATTCAACCTTAGAACATTTGAATCCAAATGGCTATTTTAAGAGGCTTAAACTTGACATTTGTGTGCACGACTCATTTTACAAGTTTAATTTTGAAGATTTATATCTTGAGATAGAAAGATCATCAAGACATAAAATTTGTAGAGGATGATTTTAGCATGAAGATATTCATGTCCATGCAATCTTTTTGCCTGAGAGGCTCCCCAAGAGAATTTATTAAATGTGCAATTAGATTGACATGTTTATTTTTACATGATGTGATGATGATGGTTTGGCTATTTTATGCTTGTGCAAGAACTTTAAAGGATCAAAATGAGTTTGTGAGACTTGTGAATACTTGTTCCATGATTCTAACTACATTGATCACCATGAGAAATTACTTCCTCAAAATTTAAGAAACTACACTTTAAGTTTACTTAAAGTGTTTCAAAAGCTTTGCAAGCTACATGTGATCTTTGGACTACTCATTCCATCCAGAACTCTATCCAACTCATCCATTCAGATAGAAGATTTGTATGTGATCCAAATTGGTAACCATTTATGGTGAATTTATTAGATTGAACATCTTATTGGTCATGAAACCTAGAATTTGATCATGCTTGCTCATAATGACTAGACAAATGAAGTGCTAATTATAAAAGGATTCTACTTGACTCTAAGAAACACTTTGAAGAAAATAAACACACAAAAATAATAATAAATAAACAAAACACACTAAACAACTACCCAAATAGTGTAAAAGTAACAAATAGAGTAATGTCCAAGAGAACTTAGAGGTAAAGGTAGACCTATCTACATATATACAAAGATCATGAGACCCATTAGTAGTATAATTTAAGATACCTCCCATTAACAGGGAGGGGAAGGATATCTCCATTCAACCTAGCAAGATCAAAGGTATTTATCTCCTTAAAACCTATGATAATATAAGGCCCACTCTAAAGGCTATCAAACTTGGAGTGCTTTCCTAGTTTTGCATGGTCCTCAACCCATTTGAGGATCATATCACCTTATTGAAATGTCTTTGAGGGAGATCTCTTATCAAATTATCTCTTTACTTGGTGCTTATTAGACCACATAATGTACATAGCAGTTTCCATTATCTCCTCCAACTATCTTATCTCATTCAACCTTATCTACATGCATCATCATCTAGGAGCTCAAGTTGATGTATAATATCTAATGTAGGAAGTTCAAGAGATATAGGAAGTTTGGCATATTTACCATAGATAAGAATGTATGGGGAGTTTCCATTATATTTTTTAGGTTTCACTTTGTCTTCCCATAGCGTAGTCATTATTCTAGTATGCCACTTCCTCTAACCATCTTCCATAGTTCTCTTCATAATCCTCAACAAGTCCTTATTTGTGGACTCTGCTAGTCCATTGTCATATGGGTAATAGTTAAAGGATGCCTTTAAATAAATTCCATGATAAAGAGCCCACTCACATACCTAGTTTATTATGAAGGCCAATACATTACCATAAATGATTGTAGAAGGCACACCAAATCTGGTCATAAGGCTATCATAAATTTCCAAGATAGAATCTTTGTTAGCTTCCTTGAGATCAATTGATTAAACCCATCTTATAAATTAGTATATAGTTATAATGATCCATTTATGTGATATAATTGAATGGGGGTGCATCATCCCTATGAAATATAATCCCCATTACATGAAAGTTTATTCTACTTGTATGGGTTGCAAGGGAAGGGCATCCATTTTCTTCTTGCCAACAAACATTGCACATTTTGGACATTTCCTTACCCAAGAGTGTGCATATCTAAACATTGTGTGATAAAATTACCTAGCTATAATGATATTATAGGTTTTGGTATCGGCATCAAAATACCCACCATCTGGACCATCATGTAGATACTCAAGTAACTTGTCTATATGGCATGAATATACACACCTCAGAAGCATACCTCTTATGTCTCTCTTGAAAAGTACTCCATCTATCAAGACATAAGGTATCATTTGAAACCTTATGTACCTTATATTATATCTATCTATTCCCATAGGACATTGGGCTAACTCTAAAAATTTGAGTATATCATGTGTCCAACTGAAAGGTGTGTTGTTTATAACTACCTGTTGGTTATCATGAATTGCCAACACTTGATATTTATCTTGTTTTACCTCTATTACAAGGTGTTAAAATAACCCTCTTCTGATTACAATTTTCATAACTCTAAATTTAATCTCATACTCCATCACCAATCCAACTCTTTTCTCATTGAGGTCTCTATTGAGTATAGACTATTTAATACTTGAGTGTATTACCATGAGTATGATCTTACTATTGGAGACCATGTGCCTGAATTTATTCAAACCTATCACTAATGTAAGTAAATGTTTCTCTAAAAATCTATAACTCTCTTCATACCCCTATAAATATTGATTGAAAAAATCAATAGGTTGTTCCAATAATTTCTCATTTTATTGCATCAACATGGCAGAGATTGCATCTAATGTAGAGAAGGCATACACGTAGAATTATTTGTTAAAACAAGGATTAAGAAGTGTAAGGTCATGATATATGGCCTCCTTAATAGACTTAAAACTCATCTTACCTTATTTTTTCCATGTAAACTCTTCATATTTCTTGACATGTGGGTAACAGGTTTGACCAACTTTGCAAAGCCTAGGATAAACCTTCTTATAAAATTAATCCTTCCTAAAAAACTCTATAGACCCTTCTTATGTTTGTGCAAGGGTAAGGGTAATATGGACTTAATTATTTTAGGATCTATGGAAATACCATCCTTGGAAACTACATAGCCTAATAATGTACCCTCATCAACACCAAATATATATATCTTTTAGGATTCAATGACACACTAAATTCTTTACATCTTTCAAATACTATCCTCAAGTGAGCCATGTGATCAGTTGGGTCCTTTGATAAAATAATGATGTCATCTAGGTAGATGAGCACCATGTCATTGATCAAACATTCAAAGGCAACATCCATTTCCCTCTATAAAGTTACTCCAATATTAGATAGTCCAAAGGGCATTTTCATATATGCATAAGTGCCCCACTTTATGGTGAAGGAAGTTTTATGCCTATCTGCTTCCTTTACCATAATCTAATTATAAATAGAGTAGCCATAAAGCAATGAGAATCTCTAATAACCTACCACCTTTTGAAGAATCTGATCCATTGAGGGTAGTGGGTAATGTTATTTTAGGGACACTTTATTGAGGTCCTGAAAGTCAATACATAGATGTATTTCCCCATTCTTCTTCCTCACTAGCACAAGGTTTGCCACCCATGAGGAATGTTTAATGGGGAATATTATCTTTGATTCAATCAATTTAAATATCTCCCTTCTCATCAAGTCCTCCACTTTTGGGTTGATAGGCCTTTGTTTCTAAGTGACTAGTTTTGCATTACTCTAGTTTAATGGTATGTTGTGCATATTTTGGATCAAAACCCTTAAAATCCTTGTATTCCAATGAAAATAAATCAAATAACTCTTAGAATAAAGCAACAAATTTATCTCTCTCTCTTCTATTATGTAAATTTTTCCTAATTCAAAGAATTTATCTTTGAATATCTCTATCCTTTCATAATGTTCCTCCTTGGCTAAGATACATGATTTGCAACTTCTCACTTGGTCATCTTCATTGAAGATAATTTTCAATGTCATAGGCCCTTTAGGTAGCTTGTTATATCTCAACTACACTAACTGATCATCATATGGATGTTGGAATTTGTTTTGATTTTTATCCCAAAATTCTACTTGCATTAAAAAACATATAATTTGGTCATCATTATCAAACACCTACCAACTCATATCATTTATAGGTACATCTGGCTTGCATATGACCTTTATCTTTTCTTGACTTTCATTACCTTTGACTCCTTCTATAGCTTCATACTGAGTTCTAATGGCCACAAGCCTATCTACATGTTGATTTGCCTTTCTTGGTATAGATTGTATATTGAATGCCAAGAAATCCTCTATGAGATCCCATACATGATGCCTGTAAGATTTAAAATTCTAGTTCTTGATTGCACTTATGCCTCTCACTTGTTGTACAACAAGCTCACTATTACCATTAATTTGAATAAGTTTTAAACCTATTCTTCTTGCCTCTTGTCAATCATGTAAAAGAGCTTTATATTTAGCTATGTTTGAAGTGAAACTAAATTAAAATATCATAGTTGAATAGTATTTTTGATCTGAGGGTGAAACCAACATGAACCTAGCTCCTCTACCATTATTTGACCTTTGGCCATCAAAGAATAAAATCCATATACCATCTTCCTCTTGAGTGGTGTTAGTTAGGCAAGGCATATTAACACCTTACTCATGCATATAATACACCCCTAAATATGCTTCTTCAATATAGATATAGGGATTAAATCCATGATTATCATATACTCATTCATCTAGGTATAGGTCTGAAATACTTTCAAGATGATCATGAGGCTCTTTTTCACTAATATTTTCATCCTCTTCAAATATGGTATAGTTGACATTTGTAAGGTTAGGCATATAGGTATCTAAATGGAACCTAGATATAGGTTATAATGTAATAGTGACCCTATTCCTATATTTGGTCCTAAAAACCATGTATGACCAATTAAAGGATAAATATCCCCCAATTTTGTAGTAAATTCCATATATAGGCATAGGGGAAAATATAAGGATAGGTTTGTAACCATTACATCCTGGGTGATGACATAATTCAATAAAAATACCAATGTGATCTTAATATCTTTAGATATACCTACTATTTTAGTGGGGGAACCATCCGACTGGAGAATGTCTTTTTCATGAGGCACATACTTAAGTTAAAGCTTATTTTATATGTCTTTAGGCATAATTAAAGTTAAATATCCTGAATATATCATATAATTGTGCACTAATTAGTCCCTTATAATGACCAAAAAATAAAATGGATGGGGTTTGAAAAACTTAGGGGGATGAACAACATTATTAACTTGATCTTGACTAGGAACTTGAATTTGACTAGGCTAACTATTATTTGTAAAAATACTATTCACCTTATTAGATATCTAGTTCACATGAGAAATCTTAGAGAGCCCTTGATGAATAATATCTTTCTATCCTAGAATAGATAGAGTATCATACATACACATAATTATATTATCATTTTTCATTTGATCCATAATATTGAAACAAAGAATAATACCTTTGAACTGCACCTTAGAAGTATAAGTATCACTTGGCACTTGAGTGACATGAGGAACAAAAGAATACTTCTATTTTTGTCCATGATGTTTAGGTATGTTTTAAGTTATAATATATTTAAAAACTATATTTTAAGTGGTAGGTTATTGGCTAACTTGTTAGGGTGTTGAAGAAGCCTTAGGCTACCCCAAATTATCATCTAATATCCTCCTTTTAAACCTTGTAAGGGATGCAACTGGTTCATCTACCCTTTATATAGTCTACTCCATGTTTACTAGTAAATACTCAAATATATTCTCCCCTTATTGAATTTTTATGCACATGGTGTCATTATTTGCCTTACCCATGTTCCCTTGCTATTAAATTTAATCTTATAATGATGTCATAGTAGGCAGGTTATCTTGATTCATTGGAAGGCCTTGTGGTGGTGGAGGCATTGTGGCATGGCCTTAGAATGAGGAGCATGCTACAAAATAGGATCCTAATGCATTTCTATAAATTGTATCCATTACCATCCCATTGGACTACCCTCTTGATTGTCATTGACCCTCTTATGCAAGGTTGTTTTATGTGGGGACCAAGGCTCTTGAGCTACTTACAGTTGTAGGATTGTAACTATTATAAGACCTACCTTGAGTATTTTGGGATTGAGTTTGTTGATTTGATGGATAAAAGGGTCTATTTTAGGATTGACCAAGGTATTGGTTTTAGAAGGGACCTTGGTATGTCCTTTATGAATTCTATTATTGTCTCTCTATAGCCACTAGCTTTTTGTTTTGTGCCTTCAAAAAGCTCTTAATCCTTAGAAATTTGTCCACTTGACTATCATTAGGTTGGGTTTGATTTTTTAGATTGTGTAATAGAGAAATGGTATGTGGGTTTGGTTGAATCTTAGGAAAAAGTGGCATGAGAGGTCATGGCATGACTTTCCCTAGTTATATCAAATAGTTTTCTACCCTTATAGATATATCATAAGCCCTAGCTAGAGTTGTCCTTTCCATAGATTGGATCATGACTACAATGTATAAATTTAATTCTCTAAAATAGTAAATAAAAGCATAATTTGGTGTGGGTTTAATGATGATAGGCATCCTATCCCATGTATTTTGAAATCAACCATAGATTCTTGGGATGCCCTCTTGATTGAGGTGAGTTATTCAACAAGTGACACATGGTCACTTCTATCATCAAAATGTTTACATAGGCACTCACCAAACTCATCCCAAGTATTGATTAAGGAAAGAGCTAGACCCATATACCATTGCAAGGATTTTCCTTTAAAAGATGTGGCTAGTAGTCTCATGGCTTTATTCTCTTGCATAATGTTATGCACTAAACAAAGGTTTGCAATGTTAGATATGTGCTCTACAAGATTGGTGGAGTTTTATCCTATAAATTATGGTATAATCCTTAATGAGGTAGTAGGGATATCATCATGTTGTTGAAGTTAAATATTTCTACCACCATTAAAGGGTACAAAAGCTTGCATTTTGGGCCTTGCCATTTGCATAATGGGGGTTGCATTGCTTAAAACAATAGGATTACTAGGAGATGACTATTTATTTTGGGGATAAGGACCTATCCTATTAAATATTACTCTTTTATATGAATTATAAGCTATATTAGTGAATTCATATGGAATACCTTTACTGGTTGACCTTCTAGTAACCTTTGACATGAGAGGTGATGTCTAGATGATGTTATGAACTCTGGAACTTGGAAGATCTTCATCTTTTGATGATGGTGGATGTCTCCTTCTACTAAAAACAATTATTCTCAAATCCAAAATTTTAGAATGCCAAATATAATATGTCCCACTAGGTGTACCATAAACTATTGTAGGTTCTAGGTTTCACCCTAGCTAAAGTAGAAGTGTTCAAGTCCTACTCTCAAACCTAGTCCAATATGGGAATGATCCTAGGTTGTGGGTTACCTAATTTTGGGTTAGACCTCTAGGATTTTTAATTAGGATAACACCTAAAATATTAAAATATAGTTATCCTCTTAAACATACACTTACACCAATAAAAATGGAAATCAAAGAAATCTAAAAGGAACAAAACCTAGTCTAAATGGTGATGCACTAAATGTTCAATGATGTAGTCTCAGCTTAGACACTTTTATGACTAATAATGAATAAAATTAAGATAAAAACTAATAATATTATATGATAAGGTTCCAAACATAATTATTTTACATGAATTTTGAAAAGAGAGCTATAAATTGAAGGATAGAAAGAGATAGGTCTATGTAAGACACTATGGACTTATGAAACTTAAATAGAAACCTCACTAGCTAACACTTCACACAACCTATAAGAAACTAATAATATCAAATAAAGGTACATGAAGGACCTATATATGATTAATAGAAAAAATACATTCTATAAATCAAACTTTAATAAAGTACACTTAGCATTCAGCTAGAATCTAAAATTATCTTATATTACTTCAAATAGTTTACAAAGTAATTTTAGTAGAGGTTTTTTATACCTAGTCAAGGGATACAAATAAAGAGTTCAAATCTAGTATTTATAGGAAGAAATAAGGTAATATATATGTTTGGATATTGATGGTAGGTGTTGTCATTAATGTCTATAAGTCATGTGAAATGACAAAGTGGTCTAGCAAGTATAGTGAGATGGAGCATGGTGGTCTAATATGCTTGGTGCAGTGAGATGCTTGCATGAAGGTTATTTGGATGAATGTATGGTGGCATGGATCATGGTATGGTATTTAAATACATGGTATTGAAATTTTATATGTATTTTATATTTATTTCATTAGGTTCTCATGAAGTATGCAGGTCTGGTAGGTTTGACCATGCATGGTTGCCTATAGGGTTTTGAGTCTTATGGCTTATATGCCATGGTATGGAGCTTCATATGATTTAAATATGAATTTTGGACATTTATATGATGCTTAAAGGTCAGATATATGGTTTTAAAGAGGTGGATAGTGGTCTACAAGGTTATTTGGCTCTTGGCCTAGTTGACCTAGGTGGGCTTATGAGGCCTTATGAAGGGTCAAAGGAAGTTTTCAGGTTCATGAAGCTTGTCTTTGCATGGGAGATGGTTAGGAAAGATTTTTAATTAATTTTTATGATTTATTAGGTTATATAAGGAGAGATAATTTTATAAATGATTTCATGTTCTTTAGAGGGTGCTTGAATGGTGCATTTTGAGCTCGAGAGGAAAGTTCTCACATTATTTAGCTCATGTAGACTTTGAATGGGTATTTTATACTTTTGGATATATTCATGAAGTTTATTAATAATTTTTTATAATAAATATTTCATGTATTAATTTCATATTCTTTATTAACAATTGCTAAGAAGGTAAGTAGGTTTTTATGTGCAAATTTCCTAGTCTTAGACCTAGTGTTCAAGATCTTTATTGTTAATGCTTAATAAGGAGGTGGATGTATATAATTATGTTTTAAGGTTTTATATGACTCATATATTATTCTAAGGATGTGTTTTTTCATTCTTGTCTATTTTTGGGTCCCATATAAAAGTGCTTCTTAATAGTGTTTTTGATAATGTGAGAGATTTTTGAAAGTAACCAAGGGAAAAAATGAGTGTGTGATGAAGATTATAAATTGATTAAAAAATTCATGAAAAATTTAAATAATATTAATTTCTCTATTTCAAATTTCTAGGTCCTCAAATTTTTCTAGTTGATATGAAGGAAAGGGTGCCATGAGTGAGAAAAACTAGTTAGAGTGAAAAGTGGAATTGGAAGGCCTTATTAGTGAGTAGGGATGGGTCTGAGAACTTTGAGATTATTTAATTTATTTATTACCTTTTTTTATACAAGTTTTATTATTCCTAGTCACTTATATTTGATTTAATGGTTGACTCATAGTTGACCATGATGTTTTTGTTAGCAAAAGGAACTTGGTTTGGATGATTGAGTTTGTTTGTAGGGTAAACGATTAGATAAAGTATTAATAAGGATTAGAGAGTGTTTAGGACTCATTAAATTACTTTTTTAATATATTTTTAAGTTTTTAATAATCTTCTATTAGTCAAATATAGTCACACAAGTGGATCTATGCTTCACTTGTGAGGTATTTTATGACATGAGCTCATGGTATGGTATAGAAAGCTTGTGTAGAGGATCATGGCCAAGCTTGTATATAAATATGCACCTTATGTGAAATTTGTTTTGGGTCTTGGAAACAAATGTTTGTATGAGATTAAGAAGAGAAAATTTTCATTATAATTATAATAATTTTTTGATTCTATTGATTATTTTTACCAAATTTATGAGTGCATATTTATATATGAGCAAAAGATTTGTGAATGGGTTATTGCTTGTGTTGAAGAGATAGCTTGGTATTGGTGACTTGTGTGAAGTTGAAAACTTGGAAAAGAGTGTTATTTTAGGGTTTATTTATCAGATTGAAAAGCAATTAAAGTTTAATAATTATTCATTTGATAGGTTTTGTGTTGGTGCTCAACATCTTAGGCAAGTTGGTGCTTGTCATCTTTGGGAGTTTGTGTTCCTTGTGAAGTGGGTGCTTCACTAATGCCTCATGTTTGTGATCATATTATAGGACTATAGTCCTTTTTTTTTCAAAATTGAGAGTGGGTTTTCTCCCCCATGAGGGATTCCCACATAAATCTTTATGTAATGGTTACATCTTTGATTCATCGATCTTACATATTGATATGATTGGTTAAGTATCTTGAAGAGTTGGGAATTTTATTGCATTATTGATAACCATTGATTCATCCCCTCCCCTCTCGATGGTTTTTACCTTTATCAATTGGTATTATAGTAGGTCTTTTTTAAGGCTTAATAGCTTGAAAGGTGATTCTAAGGTACAATGGCAAGTCAAGGAATGCAAGGTGGTTTTTCTTCCAAACAATCTACATTATTTAATGGTTCTAACTATGCATTTTAGAGTTCAAATATGTATAATTTTATCATGGCTCTAGGATTTGATGTTTGGTCGATTAATTTTTATGGATATTTTATTCCTACTAGTTCTCCTACTAGTGTTGCTAATAATAAACTATTTGAAATCAATTCAAAGGATATGAATGCTATTTTTAGTGTTCTATTAGAGAATAAGTTCTCAAAGTTCATTCATTGTCAAATATATAAGGAAATGTGGAATAATTTGATGATAATCTATGAATGAGACTCAAAGGTCAGGCTATAAAAATTAAAAAAATTCAAAAGATAGTTTGATAGTCTCAAAATGAAGGAGGATTCAATGGCATCCTTCTTGAATATAGTGGATGATGTGGTCAATATGATCATGGATCTTGAAGAATATCTCAAAGAGGATGTTGTTGTTCAAAAGGTCTTAAGATCTTTATCTTACGAGTTTGACTCTAAGGTATCTACAATTGAGGAAAGTCATGATCTTACACTGATGAATATGGATGAGCTTTATGGATCTCTCATTGATTATGAAATGAGGATAATTGAAGACAAGCCTCCTACGAGGATGTTTCTTTCAAGGTAGAGAATAAGAATAAAGAAAAGAAGACACAAAGTAAGGGGTCTCAAGGAAAAGATGTTATGTTAGATGATATATCTGATGATGACTTAATTGCTTTAATTTCAAGCAAGTTGAAGACTAGATTAGGTCAGTACAGAGGTAAGCTTCCTTTCAAATGCTTCAACTGTGGTGAAGTGGGTCATTTTGTAAATAAATGTCCCCACAAACATAATAAGGATGAAAATGAGGATCAAGCAGGTGATTAAAAAGGATTCAAGTATAATAGAAATAAGAGATAATTTAAGAACTTTGATAACAAAAATAAGTTCTATAAGGACAAATGGATCTTATACATAAATAAGGATGATAGTGACTCATAAGTGAATTATGATAGTCGATCTGATGTCAATCATGATGAAATTGAAGCTAAGGATGATGAATTTATTTTCATGGTAATCAAGTTAGATGATGAAAGTGAATTCTCATAACAGATTGAAGGAAACTAGAGTGAATTAGATGAAGAAGATGAGAAAGCCACTTAGGATTGTGAGAGTGAACTAAAAATTTCTCTTAAATATTTGAAGATTGAAAGAAAGGTATGTTAATGTATGAAGGCCAAATTGAAAGACTATGAAGTTCAATTTAGTATTTTTGAAGCTAAGATAATTGAAGATAATAGGGAACATGAAGGATAAATCATGCTCTTAAATTCTAAATTGGAGTCTATATCTTCAAGCCTAAAAGGTAAGGAAGAAGAGTGTTCCAATTTGATTAAAGAAAACAAAGTTTTGAGAGATGAATTATAGGAAGATTGATCAAAGCTAAGTCATTTTCAAAGTTTGAGAAAATCTCAAATGATCTTGATAGTCTCTTGATAAGTCAAAAATCTTCAAGTTATAAGACAAGTTTGGGTTTCATTGAGAAACTAATAGTTGTATCTCAAGAAAATGAGAAAACCATTGAAGAGAAAAATGGAAAACCTATAGAGATCAATACCCAAGTTGAGGGTGTTAGGTTCAATAAGGTAAGATAGCCTAATGCCATAAAGCATTTGAACTTTAATTGATATTGTCATATTTGTCATGAGTTTGGTCATAAGGATAATGATTACAAGATCAAGGCTAAGAAATTTAATATGTCTAATATTGTGAATGAGATAAAGTGTTTCAATTACAAAAATTAAGGACATGTGTTTGATCAATGTCCTAGTAAACCTAATCTCTCTAGGAATGCACCTAAGAATGTAACATGATTTAATTGACAAAGAACTGGTCATTTAGGTAATTTTTTTTAGTATCAAAGAAGGATTGTATGCTTAAATTGAAAATTATTTGGTCATATTGATAAATTTTGTAAACAAAAAGGGACTCTTAATCAATAAAATACTAATCAGAGTTCAAGTTTTTAAGAAAGGAAGAACAAAATCTTATACAAGCCAAAGGAAAAAAAGAAAATGATAATTGATATGTCTATAGATTAGAGTGGTGTGTTTACTAAGTTAGAGAGTGTTTATTTCAATGAAGAATTATCAATATATACTCATGTCTTAATGAATAGATCAAAAATAATGAGAAATTGAAGAAGGAAGACAAAGATAGTCTCAAGATGAGTGTTGATCATTCTATAATTATAGATAATAGTGTTTCATGTACAGATCAATCATTGTTAGACCTTGAAAAAGTAAATTCAATTGATAATATATATCAAGACACGGTGGAATCCTCATTTATTACCTATTCAAGTCTAAGAGAGGAGGAAAGAATTTAAAGAATAGAAAAATTGGTCTGAGTCAAGTCTAAAAAGAATAAAAAGGAGAATAAGACTGTGTTGACTAAGGAGGAAGAAGAATATGAGAAGATGTGGGCCACACCAAGATTCAAACTTTTATAAAGTATTCTTGAGGGATTGGAGGTCTCTTTATATGATTCATAAAGAGACTCATATAGGTGAAGATGAAAGAATGATGTTCAAGAGGTATATTCAGGTCTTTTGGTCCTAAAGTGCCTTTTTATCAATTTTTGATTCTATATTTGAGTGGTGATCTAAAGGAGATTCATGAAGTTGTTTTTATTAGGTCATGAGGAAGATTGATAAAAGTCATTCCTAGGTGGTTTGAGGTCTTGATGTGCTTAGATATGTGTTTTATGGTCAAAAATCTAAGTTGACCATTTTTTATAGTAATGACTACCTAGAAAGTGCCTAAGTTGCTCATATAGTGTCCTAAGGTGGACATAAGTTTTCAAGTGAGTGTTTCAAGTTATTTCTGATGTGTAAATAGAGGTGGGATGTATTGGAGATGTTTATGAGGTGCTTAGATGTGATTTTGACCTTTGGATCAAGGAGCCTACTGTAGGTTTTGGTCTATATGCCTAGTTTTCTTGGTTTCAAGGATCATGTAATGAATGAATATGTGTCATGATGAGGTTGACTATTATTAAGGTTTGAACATGTTATTTAGACATGTTTCAAGTTGTCTCATAGGTTGATTAATGTTTTTGTGTGAGGTGGAGCATTTTGAGTGGTCTCTAGCTCTTCTTCTCAAGAGCATGTGTTTGGAGGCTTAAAGGAAGTCAATGTTCCCAAAGGTGTGGAGGCTTGAAATTTGGCATGGAATTGATTTTGATGGTCTCCAAGTGTGGTATCCAGCTTAGGTGTTTGTATTGATTAAAGGTTGACTTTTGACCAATTGTTGCTTTGAACGCCTAGTAATTTAAGCATGTTTGGAAAAGTGATCAAGCTTTGGAGTTAGAGGCTAAAAGCCTCAAAAAAATATGAATGGGCCAAATGGGTATCTAAATCAAGTTTTACAATGGTCTATAAGTAATTATATTTTATTTTATTTAAATTTTAGCTCATTAGGAGGCATAATTACCTAGTAGGCTAAGGAAGGAAGTATGCTAAGGAGGATGATTTGGAAGCTTAGTTTTGGCATTCCTAAGGGGGAATTGTAAGGGTCTTCAAATATGAATTTTCATGGCTTTAACTGATTAAGGTAGAGATTTATGAGTTCTATAGTGGTTAGATAGGGCTACAAGGGGTCTAAATAGGCCTAGTGAAGAAAATGAATATTATTAAATAAATTTTCCAAAGAAGGTTGGAATATTTGGTTCTATTTGAGCACGTTGATAAATTTTTAGCATGATTCAGGTGTGGTGTTATGCTTGTAGTGCCCTTGGTGTTCTATGTGGTGCCTTGAAAGTGATTACAAGTGAGCTTAAATGGAGCTTTAGTACTCTTATTGCTACCTGAAGTGATGGTAGTTATTTTTATAAGTCCTATAAGTGTACACGGGTTGTGTAGACTAAGGGAGATCCTTCAAAGTGGATTAAGGTCATGGGGGGAGCTACATTACCATGTAATTGATGATAGGTCCATGGATCTAGGTGGCTTGGGAGCAATTTTTGAGTAAAATCACATTCCAAGGGGGATTTTTCCTTGTTTGAGATCAAAATGGTACTCTTTCAGATGTATTAATGTGTTTCATATGGCTTACATGGTTGATTTTATGGTGCCTAATGTTGAAGGGAGTCCACTTTATCATTTTGGCAAAGAAGGAGAGAGAAAAAGAGTGTTTCCATCAATGACAAAGGGGGGGATTTTTGAGATATTGATGTTAGGTGTTTTCATTGATGTCTATAAGGCATGTGTAATGACAAAGTGGTCTAATAGGTATAGTGAGATGGAACATGGTGGTCTAGTGTGCTTAGTGTAGTTAGATGCTTGCATGAAGGTTATTTAGATGAATGTATGGTGGCATAGAGCATGGATCATAGTGTGGTATTGAAATAAATTATCTTGGAATGTTTTATGTATGTCAAAGTGATTTCATAAGGTTCTCATGAAGTATGCAGGTTTGGTAGGTTTGACCATGCATGGTTTCCAATAGGGTTTTTAGTCTTATGACTTGTATGTCATGGTATGGAGCTTAGTATTATTTTAATATACATTTTTTACATGTATAGGATGTTTATAGGTTAGATATATGGTTTTTAAGAGGTGTCTAGTGATCTACAAGGTTGTTTGGCTCTTAGCCTAGTTGACCTAGGTGGGCTTGTGAGGCCTTATGAAGGGTCAAAGGGTGTTTATAGGTTGGTGAAGCTTGTATTTTCATGGGATATGGTCAATAAAGTTTTTTAAATCATGATGATGAGGTATAAGGTTATATAAGGAGAGATAAAGTTAGAAATGACTTCATGTGCTTTAGAGGGTGATCAAATTATGCATTTTGATCTTAAGAGGAAAGTTATCACATTTTGTAGCTCATGTATATTTTACATGGGGACCTTACACTTTTTTAAATATTTATGTAGGCTCCTAAGAATGTTTTACAATAATTATTTCATGTATTAAGGTCTTATTCTTTATGAATGATTGCTAAGAAGGTAAGCAGGTTTTTATGTGCAAATTTCCTAGTCTTAGACTCAATGTTTAAGATATTTATTTTTGATGATTAAGAGGGTGGTGGATATTTTTAATTATGTTTTAATGTTTTATAGGACTCCTCTATTATTTTTATGATGTTTTTTCTGTCTTTTATGTTTGTGGGTCCCACAAAAAAGTGCTTCTTAACAATGTTTTTGATATTATGAGAGATTTATGAAAGTAACTAGGGAAAAAAATGGGTGTGTGATGAAGATTATAACATTATTAAAAAATTAATTTAAATTATTTTGAATATTAATTTCTATATTTTAAATTTATAGGTCCTCAAATTTGTCTAGTCGATATGAAGGAAAGGGTGTCATGAGTGAGAAAAACTAGTTAGAGTGAAAAGTGGAATTAAAAGGCCTAATGAATGAGTAGAGATGGGTATAAGTTATTGGAGGTTATTTATGGGATTTATTACCTATATTTATGGAATTTTTATTATTCCTAGTCACTTATATTTGAGTGAATGGTTGACTCATAGTTGACCATGATGTTTTTGCTAGCAAAAAGAACCTAGTTTGGATGATTGAGTTTATTTGTAGGGAGGATGGTCAGATCAAGTATTCTTGATGATTGTATAGTGTTGAGGACTACTTTAAGTAATCATAAAAATATTTTTAAGGTTTTAATAATCTTTTATTATTCAAATATAGTCACACAAGTGGATATATGCTTCATTTGTGAGGTGTTTTGTGACATGAGCTCATGGTATGGTATATAAATATTGTGCAAAGGATCATGGCCTACATTGGGAGACATAAATAACTATTCATAAATTTTTATAAAGTGAAATGGCTGAAAAAATTTAATAATTGTATATATATATAAGGTGTTTTATGTCTTTTATGGGAATATCAAGCTAAGATAAACAAGTGTGTGTGTTGATATTTGAAGACCTTATGCAAAGGTTGTTGGGGGTATTATTGACCAATGTTTGTATGAGATTGAGTAGAGAAATATTTAATTAGAATCAACATAATTTTTTGATTATATTGATTATATTTATCAAATTTATGAGTGCATATTTGTATATGAGTGAAATATTTGTGAAGGGGTTATTGCTTGTGTTGAAGAGATAGCTTGGTGTTGGTGACTTGTGTCGAGTTATAGACTTGGAAAAGAGTGTTATTGTAGGGTTTATATATTATATTGAGAATCAATTAGAGTTTAATAGTTCTTAATTTAATAGGTGTTTTGTTGGTGCTCAACATCTTAGGTAAGTTGGTGCTTGTCATCTTTAGGAGTTGGTGCTCCTTGTGAAGTGGGTGTTTCATTAAAGCCTCATGTTTGTGATCATATTATAGGAATTTAATCCTTTTTTTTGTAGACTTGAGATTGGATTTTCTCCCCCATGACATTTTCCCACATAAATCTTTGTGTAATTGTTACATTGATGTTTGTTCTTTGATTCATCTATCTTGCATATTGATGTGATTGGTTAAGTACCTTGAAGAGTTGGGAACTAGATTGCATTATTGTTAACCACTAATTCACCTTCCCCTCTCAATGGTTTGTAAATATATTTATTTAGATAAATTATCATTGAAGGGGTCATTAATGAGCCTAATTCCACTTAGAACAATCATAATTACAATCCTTTTCAAGCCTTCCCCTGCATTAATGTTACTATATTTTTTAATCATGATGGAGAATGTGAAGATCAAGACCAATTGCAAGAAGAAATACCCACCATCACATGAATCCTTCTCAATATCCTCTACATTATTCCATTTACTATCTTCCTCAATCATGCTTGATGTTCTTCACATTAACAAGTAGTATTTTGAACTTGATCATGATGTTCTTTCTAGCATTCCTTGTATAGTCACCATTCTACCATTGCTTATAAATCCTAAATATAAATCTATCATGGATGAAATATAATCACCCTAATATTTTTCATATAGTCATGATTGATAATGGAGATCCACATGCTAGGGTCTATTAAATCTAAATGAGACATAAAACCTATGTCTAAAATCTCTCAAAAATATTTACAAGGCTTTAATGACATTAAATGGATTTGTAGGGTCTACTCCTAATAATTTAGATCAAGTTTGATCTGTATTTATGTATTATACCTACTCAAGGTGGATAAATACTTTGTCTATCATGTCTACCTTTATGGCATCCTCTTGAAATGTTTGCTCTAGTTTGGCCTTAGGTTGTATTTTCACTCCATTAAAGTCCTTTAGCTTTCAACTTTTAATGTCGACCATCGATCCTGATTTGAGATTCTCATAATGTACCAACTATCAGCTCTTCATTCATTCTCGACATCTTTTTGTCATCCTTTTGAATTCTTAAGCTCACATGCACCATCAATCTTTCTTGGTATGATTGAACGTGAGCCATAGATCTTATACCAATCTAACACAGTTGAGACACTTGTCACCCATATATTTTATCTTAAGATCCATTGACATTTTCACTCACCACTCATCATTGATATACTTTTTATGATTACACATGCTCTATTGATATATTTGGGCCCACTAGCCTAGTTATTTTCTATGCACTATTAGATCTCTATTTAGGTACCCAAGATCTTGATATTTTTCATCAATGTGTTTAGGCTAACTTTTTGACTTAATGCTCATCATTGATTTTTGATGCATAATTAAATGTGATATGTTATATATTTGGGACCCACTAACACTATCCTCTCTTGGTTACCATTAGATTTGACATGATCTTTTATGATCTTGACATCTTTTAGCTTCATGTTCAATCTTGGAACATTTGAATCCAAATAGCTATTTTATGATGCCTAAACATGACATATGTGCACACATCTCATTATATAAGTCTAAATTTTAATCTTTATATCTTGAGATAGCAAGCTCATCAAGATAAAAAAAATTAGAGGATGATCTTGGCATGAATAACTTCATGTCTATGTAATCTTTTTGCCTAAAAGACTCCCTAGGTGTATTTATTTAAGGTCCAATCAGATTGACCTATTTATTTATACATTACATTATGATGATGGTCTGGCTCTTCTATGATTTTTTAAGAACTTCTACGGCTCAAAATGAGTTTTTAAGACCTGTGAAAACTCATTCCATGATCCTGACTACATTGATCACCATGAGAACCTACTTCCTCAAAATTTGAAAAACTACACTTAAAGTTTACTTAAAGTGATTCAAAAATTTTACAAACTACATGTGATATTTGGACCACTCATTCCATTTAGAACTCTATTTAGCTCATCCACTCAGGCACAAGTTTTGTATGTGGGATAAATTGGTGAACAATAACTTCTAATGGTAATTTTAAACCAAAATTAGGCTAAATTTGGTTTTATTTTAGAAAGATATGGGATCTTGTATGGAGGAGTTTAACTAATTCCGATGGTGAGTTCAACTTAAGAGGAACTAAATATGAATAAAAATAAAATGTGTACTAAGTTAGGCCTGATTGGTTATGAATACAAGATGATAAAAATAATAAATGTGACATTAGTTATATAAAATGCATGAAAAATGGGAGTCAAGAGAGCTAATTTTGGAAGTAATTTTAAATGTGATATAAATATCACTTTATGCATGAGAAGTTTCAAAACCACCACTTAAGGTGACCAATATACCACTAAACATTACAAGACTATCATAGTTTTAATATGAAGTTGTCTCTTACAATCAAAATAACCACCTAATTTACATAACTACCATAATAGTTATATAAAATAAGGGGAAATTTTGTAATGATGAAGGGTGATTTCATTACCTAGAGTGACAGATCTATCATTTAGGGTAAATTTTTGAAATAATGTGAAATATCTAGGAAAGTTATATTCAAGGGGACCAAAAGGGGTCAAGGGAGGAATATGAAGGAATATTTAAGGAATAGAGATAGAGAGTTCTCTATGGAGCATGAAATAAGAAGTCATTGCATCATCATTAGATTTGTATCAAAAATTTTACACCATGTAAATTTTGGGTGCATATATATTTCCCCTCAAGAGGGTGCCTTTTCATGATTTATCAAGGTTTAGTCATAAGTAAGGCATATTGAAAGGAAATGAGAGGTTATAAATACTTACCCTACTTACCCAAACAAAGGAGCAAAGTCTACCAAGACTCCACACTACTTGTAGATATAAGATGAGATTCAAGTGAGATTTTAAATAAAAGTATAAAAATAAACTATTTAATAGATACATGGAAAAGATACATACCATACATGTGGGGAAGATCATACTACCTAGACTATCCTATTAGGGTACTAAACCTGGTGCCAAGCCATGTGTACCTACAAAACAATATAAATTATTACAGGAAAATAGAGAAGCTTATTGAAATGTTAGTGATAAAAATATTAGTTGTGAGATATCTTAAATATGACTTATACATATGAGAATAAAAATTTAAAAAAAAACATGCCAAAAATGTAAAACTTTTGAATTAAAATGACTAGTTTGGGTACCAATATATTCATAAACTTGCCAAAAATAATTCATTTGTGTTATTTGCCTTGAGAGATATGTTTTAGCTTTGGATTTTTAGTGACCATTTTGAACACAGAAGTAGTCAATACAATGAGGAAAACACAAGGATGGTGAATATACTAGTAAGAGGCATGGCCAGGCACAATTAGATCAATTTTTTAACTTTTTTATATTTTCCCAAATTTTGAAATTTTGATCAAAATCTAGTTAAATTACAACAAATTTGATTTTTTTAATTTGTAATCATTATTGGTGGGGTAGATTAGGGATTTTTGTAATTAATTAGTTTTTTGGTTGATTTGATTAGGTTTTGGGGGAGTCCATTGGTGGTAGATGGAATTATCAATCGGGCTATGGAATTACCACCCTTTATAGGGTGTTGGTTACATAATTGTTATGATGATGATGTAACTATCATAAAAAAAATTAAGATATAATAATATTAGTGTTGGTTAAGTAACCATTATTGGTGGTTATATTACCACTTTATCTCAATTTATCAACCAACACATTCCATAGGGTGGTTTAATAACCACCATCTACAAGCTGAGCTTATTTTGCATGTTGATAGAATGTAAAGATTTTTTATTTGTCTAAAAGGTGCAATTGATTTAATTTTGACTAAATTAGGGTCTCTTTACTTGTTATAAGGGGCCTATATTTTATGGATTATTTATAAGGAGTAGGAGTGTCTCCCTTGAATCCTAATACTTCTAACAATTAATGATTTAGCCTTGTTGAATTGAATAAGGATACTTTACATAGCATAAACGGGGATCAACCCCTATTCTATATAGATATTGTGTGACCTAATAACCTATTAGGACCTTAAATGAAACACTTTAATGTTCCTTTAGGTCTCAATATAGTTTATTATCACTCTTGTGGATGTGTATCATATCACTAGTCTTCATACAACCAATTGAGTAGTGTTTATTCATGATTTTAATAGCCATTATGAGGCATGTAGCTAGGTAGATAATTTTGGATACTCTAATCCATATAATATGGGTGTGAAGTTTGGAGTGAGACTTTATCATGTTGAGATATAAATGATCCCCAATCTGAGAAAGGCCATCATCATCATCCTTGCCTCCTAATTAGTGAGAGAAAAGGGCACAAATAGGCCCTTATACAACTAGTCACTGATCATGTGATGCATAAAGGAGAGATGGGATCACTATGCATATATCCAAGAGATATTGGCATGGACATACATATATTTTTACCAATTATCTCACTTAATATCCATTTATATTATCCATTTGACAATCATTATGGTTTGGTTCTATGAGAGGATGATCCCTTATCAAAAGGGGGTGTTGATTTGGGTATTAGTGGCTATTAAGGACATAAGATGGGAAGATGTAGTACTTTTTCATGTTTTTCACTATACTATATAGTATATTTGATTACCCTACCTTATAAAGGCATGGTCAATAAATGGGCCAATGAGGGAGTCTATCTCATGGCATCCATTAGGGCCACCTAGGTTTGAGATAGACTACTATAGATCAAGGCAAACCCTATGGATTGAGCACATCAAAAAAATTTTATACCCTACAGGGGTAACCTCCCAATCCCTATATTTTTTATATAGGTGGACCCATGAGGTGAGAGTTGTGAGGATAAGGTGAATAACATGGCACTCGCTTATGATATGGGCACCTATCACCTAACTAGCCTAATAGGTAGTCAAAGGAAGAAGAGGATAAGTTGGAGCTACATAGTAACAATAGATGGGTACACCATAACCACCACTTCCCCCACCACCATAAGAGGGCAATGCAGAATGTTGTTGTGGGTTTTAACACATAACCAATAATTAGGCAAGGGGTTGTTAATCCCTTGCCTTTCTTGAAATGAGACTTATGTGAACAAATCTCCCTAAGGTCTTGATTATGAGGTTTTGGTACATTGTTTTTCACCTATTTGGATGATGTAGACTATTCCATATTAGGGTATTATTTCAATTATTTAAATAAAAATAAATTTAGCTCTAAATAAAGTGTCCATGGTTGTTAGGCTTATAATATTTAATTACTTTCCAAAGTTGACTTCCCTCTTGAGTTCATCATGTTTAAGAATTTAATAATGCAACAACAATGATAAAATTCTAAGATAGAATGATAAAATCAACCAAGATATAAATTTAAATTCATGTTGATATATCCCTAGATTAAATTGATTATAAATAAAAGGAAAACTATTAGAGTTAGAGAGGTAAAAATGCTTGTTATAAACACAAGTGAACTCTAAGTTATCTAGTTGAATAAATCCCCATTTAATCCAAACTTAGCACAACTTGAACTGAAGATGGTGAAAGGGGCTGGGAGAGGGAATGATTATAAGAAATAAGGGCATCACCACCATAAAAATCTATATAAAATGACCACCTAAACTTGAAAATACTCTAATTATTTGAATTTTCCTTTTGATGAAAATAATAAAAGACTCATACATTCATCAAATACTCAAAAATTAACTATGTAATTGCAAGCTAAAATAATAAAAGGAAAAAATTATCCTAAGAAAATAATAAAATGTCTAGTTTTATCTATCTCCTTTCATAATCCACACATAACCATCCCTTATTATGGAATAAGAGATGGTATTATATAGACACAAAGGCCTAAGGAATTCAAATTCAAAATTCAAAATCAAATTCAAATTTTCCCACTCATGGGGAAGTTATATAAATCCCCAATGTGGCATTCCCACTTGAGGTTAATTAGGGGAAAATCCCATTCTAATGCATCATGGAAATATCAGGGACCATGATAGACCAAATCAATAATGAATGCCAATGGGAATTTAGTTGATATCACATTTAGATAGTCACCTACCACATCTTGTGTAGTTAGAGTCATGCCTCTTCATGGCATATATTTATCTTATGGTCTTTGTGCTTGATCACAATACACATGTCATACTCTAGTTAATAATTTTTTTCACATTCACATTGAGTTATACCAATCTCCTTAACCACTTCACTAGCTAGGAATATTCTAAAATTGATTTTACAAATCAAATCAAATGCACAATTGAATCCTCACTTTTGACATTTTTAATAGATAGACAAGACATCAAATTTAATCTAGTGCTTTGTTGGTTTTGGATCCAATGTATCCTTAACTTCAATGAGTTCCCTTCATGTGTCTTATCTTTTAGCATCCTTTTCCTTTTTTCCTATGATATTAGATCTTCTATTATATACTCTCATTTGGCCACTTGGTAACTCATCAACATCCACAAGCTTTAGGTCACTAAATTCATTACTACCACATGTCACTCTATTAGCACTTCTAGGCTATTTATGTCTTTATCCTTGATCATCACCACATTTAACCTCCTCACAAATATGTGGACTTAGAGCCTTGGGGCCATTAAGACAATGCACTAAGTTTATCTATCTGATCCCATAGGGTTATGGTAATTTATAACATGGCATCCTCTTGAGGACTTAGGACCACAAGGGTATTAACCTTTGGTTTGGGATTTCAACTCACCTAAGCTTCTAACTATCTAATGACTTTTTACTTTTATGATTCTACATTTTATAAGTATTTCAAGACTTAGAAACTCTTTCAAAAAATATTTGATTTCATGTGTCTTCCTTTGATTGGGCTCAAAATTCTAGTGTATGATGATTTTTCTTTCTACTATGAGGTGATATTTCACCATGCATCATAATCTCTCTTTCTTGGTCCCTAAAAAATTTCAAGGCCTACATAGACCACCTTGAGGATATGATGTATAGATATTTCACCACATGATGTCATCTCACTCAATGGCTTGTTAGGGGATCTAACATCTTTTTTACTTTGCAAAAAAATATCTAGGAAAGAGGGGCAATAGGATTATTTCATGAGGCATCATATTTCTTACCCATTGAACTATATTCTCTACACTCTATATGATCATCTATGAGATAAAAGAGTAATGATATGATATCATGTGGCTTCATCTCAATGACCCACTAGTTTGGATTTATTGCACTAGTATGGATGTCTCTAAGATAGAAAAGTAATAATATTATTCCATGTGGCATCATCTTAATAACCTACTAGCCTAGAACATTGTTGATATCACTACCTCATCAAGAAGCATTATATTAAATAACCAACTAAGTTTATAAAGACATTTTGGAATGGGTTTGAGACTGTTAGGTGATCAACACATAGTATCAGGACTTACTTTGTAGAATTGGATAAGTTTTTTGGAGTAGAATAAAATTATTCATGTCATTGACTAACTTTTATGAATTTGTTTAAGTCTTAAAATACTTCTTAGATAGATTTGAGCCATCAGGAGTCATGAAAATGTTCCATGTGGAATAATAAGTGTCATGATTTAATTTAATTACCTACAGCCATAATATAAAAATGTGAAATCAATGAAAATCAATTTAAAAAATAAATGGTTAAATATTTAAATAAAAATATAAAAGGGAAAATATGAAAAATGATTAAGTGTAAAATGAATCTTTAAACAAACTTAGCCATTTCACTCGATTCAAAAACCAATTTTATCCATTTTTATGAGAAGTGAATAAATAAAAGAATGATATTGTATGAATGATTAGTCATTTATATCTAAATGGGAAAATAAAATGGACCAAATTTCTTAGGAAAAGGAGTAATAAACTATGAAACAGTTAAATCATTTGCAAAATCTTAAGACATAATAATCTAAAAGTAAGTTGTAAAATATGTTTCAAACCTTAATAAAATGATACAAATTTAGATATCTAAATTAATACAACTATTATGTGAATTAGAAAAGTAACCACCATGGACTCCTTGACGTATAAGACCGAACTTCAAATCAAAAAAATAGGGTCCCCATTTATAGTCTAAAAATGGGGTATGTTTTACAAGAAACAACAAATGGTGACTCCTATTAGGAAATACTCCTAATTATTTCAAGAATCTAGAATTCTTGGTTTCATAAGAAGAAAAATCATTAGCTATAAGTAATTACTCAAAACAATATAGAATTCAAAGGCACTAAATTCAATAGGAACAAGTGACATACTAATTTATAATCATGCCAAATCCATATATGTGTGTGTGATTGAGTGATTTATTCATTTCATTTGCATCTACATATAGTAATCCAAATTTATATAAGGCTAGAATTACTAAAAGAAATACATCTTACAATTTAGCTTGGTAGGAAGTGGTGTGGGCATTACTATGATACCATCTATGCATTTATAGCCTTAACAAAGATACCTATGCTTCCTATATAAAGTCTTTCTTGACTTCCAACTAGGTTCAAATTACTATGGTGGAGGCTACCAAGATCACCCTTTCAAGGAGAATTTTAGAATTTAAATTTTAGCTCAATTCTTTTGAAAGGATATTTTTCAATTCATCCATAAAGGGTTGGGGACCAAACCATGGGTATAAGGATATCAACAAGTTCATGATGTTTTAATAAAAAAATATAATTTAAGTAGTGCTACATTTTTCTACTAATATTTATTTTTATTGCTTTAGATGGATTTGAATAAGAAAATAGTTTTTCTTAATTCACAAGTTCTATTATGAATCATTGACCTTCAGAATTCGAGAAATGAACCAAGTAACAGCAATAATTTACACCAGTTATTTGATTAAAGTCTTATTTATGTTATTTGAGTGACATACCTATTAATCTTACAACAACCTTTCATTTATTTATTTGTATCAACAAGCAGACTATAGGAATAAAATAGTTGGGGCAAACCCAACAATGAAAATAGAAAACAAAAAAATTAAACCTAAAATAACAAATAATGGGGCAGGAAAGAAAACTATAAATTAAAAGAGAAGTTATTTATAAGGGTTTCTAAACCAATCAAGCCTAAAAGTAGTGCTTGAGTAATTTTCCATTAATATTTAATGGGACATCCTCACTAGAAAGACACCTTAGGCAACATGCATTCTCACTAAGGATTTCAAAAATTTGGTAGGGACCGAGAAATAATGCATTAAATTTTGCATGTTGTGATTTTTGTTAGTGAACCTTGTCCCATAGGAGGACTATATTAGAGATCCAAAATGTCTTCACTTTGTCCCTTCTATCAAACTAGAGTTTGAATACCTCTTAATGTCTACTAAAATGTAGCAAGGTTTCATCTCTTTTTTCTTCTAAATGCATGAGGTTCAAGAGGTGGCTTATATTAGATCATCAATTTCCAAGTAATATTTAGTGAATAGGAAGGTAGGGATATTCAAATTGGTTAGGAAGATCAGATCCTAGCCATTTACAAAATGATAAAGAGAGGTCCCCAAGGTAGACTTTATCCTAGTTATTTTTAAATATAAATCAAATTCAATCATGTTGTGTCAATCCCCTGGGTTTCACTAGATGGATTATGAATATGATCCCTTTTACCTATGTCAGTATCCCTTGACTGCTCACTACTCATTTATTTTATTTCCCTAACTATTAGAATTTACAACTATCCTATCTCATATACCTTTACCTATAGTCATAATGATTAAAACAAGAGAATAAAGAGATAGATTGTTGCTAAAAAAATCACTAGATGGATTATGAATATGATCCCTTTTACCTATGTTGGTATCCCTTGACTGCTCACTACTCATTTATTTTATTTCCCTAACTATTAGAATCTACAACTATCCTATCTCATATACCTTTACCTATAGTCATAAATAGGGAAACGCATGTGAAGTTTGTTTGATATGGTGACCATTTAATTTGGATAATTATAGATATTTTGAGCTCTCATGTCAAATACAAATTGGGCCAATATGGTTTACATAAGATAATAACAAAAAAATATATGCCCCTTATCTTAGCCAATGTTTTCTATTTTAGAACATAATTATTTGTTCATATACAAGGTAAAATCTATCAATATAGTCTATTCAATATTTTAAATGAATGAATCTCTTAGTGATAAATAGGAAGTCATTGTAATGTGTTATATTTAACAACATTCTCTCTAAAGCTCCAATTAGTTTTAAATTAAGTGATGAGTCTCATAGTTCACTTTTATTTCATAACTTATTCCTCTTTAGAATACAACCAAGTGTCACAACTTTGTGAATCAACGTTGCTACAAGGTTTACATATATGTGTTAAATATATTAACTATATATATATATATATATATATATATATATATATATATACCTAAAAAATGATCTCTCCCAACTCCCTCTTTAGTTTCATAAACTTTCACATGGTAAAACAAAAGATATGAGGTCCTCTTGGTCTCTAAAACCCTAGGTAGAAGACACACCTAGACATAGGCCTGAGAGAAACATTCCTTGGATGCATCACTTTTTGTGTACTATTATGAGGGATTTTATGATGGTATGTGGCTATAAACATGCCTATCCCACTCTTAAAACCATTTTACCACTTGGAGGAGCAAGAGTTAGGAATACTTACCTTTAAATATGAACCCCATGAGCCTCAATCTCTCCCTTGGCTAAGGTGATTCATAAGAGGTAGTTTTGGTATGTAATGATAACAAAGATAGGTCAGTTATATGCTACATGACTTCTCCTATGCATCCAAAAAACTTTTCTAGAAGACAATATTCATAATACAAAACAAAAACTTAGGTGATTTTACTCATTTTGAGCATGTTTACAATCAAAATATTAAAACTTTATTCATGTTCCCTATAATTTCTGATTTTTGAATAATATAACACCAAAATTTAGGAACTTTTACACATTTTTAACATGTTTATAGTTAAAAAATTCAAACTTTATGGGTATTTTCCTAAGGAATTAAAAATTCATTGGAATCCTATAGAATAGAGGCTTATAGAGAGGAGGGGTCAAGTTAGAAGAGGTTCAAGAATTAGAGAATTCTAGAATATTTTTATGTATTAATTATGATTAATGAGGGATTAGGTGGTTTATTAGGGATTAGGGATGTAGGAGAGCTGAGTGTGATTAGGTATGGGCACGAGGGGGCATCATGGAGCTAGTTCTCACATAAATGCCCTCATTTAGAGAAGAACAACCTTTCATAATGAATGAATTTATGATCTTATAGAACATGACTTAAAAAACCTTGGGGCTTACAAAACCTTCGGGAATAACATCACATCTATCAAAATTTTGTGTTTGAGAATGATAATGTTGATGATAAAATCAATTCTATCTTTAGGTCTTATATAATTATTAATGATTTCACTGTCATCACTAGAATCTCCCTCTTTTATGGCAATATCAGTCTCCAAGTCAAAAAAATGTAATCATTACAAACTTTTATAACACAAGTGTCCAAAAGGAACATATTATCGAGACTCATATTTTGGATATGCCACTCTATTTTTATCCCCTAGATTCAATTAAAGGGGATATTAGAAGAGGTTATTTACCTTAGCTCATGTTCACCTAGGTATTTATTTATTCCCACCCACTTATGTGTATATATCTTATTTAAGATATTATGATATATTACATATTTATCTCTTCGATATTATGGGGATAATTTCTAATTTTTTATATCTTTTAAGGATATTTATCTCTTGGTCTTATGTTTGATATCTAGCTTGATCTCTTAGTTAGGACACAAGTGTCCAAAAGGATAGAAAATAGCTACATGTCAAAAACTTGCATATGATGATAATAAGTAGCTTTATAACATTTTGAGCTATATAAAATGCCTAGTCATAAGAATAATACATGGTCAAACTAAGAGATAATCAATAGGAATAAGAGAAAGTAGTTGTGATCCTTTCAGTAATAGAAAGTCTTAAAAGTGAAGGGCACAACCATGAGAATTTATAACCAAGTATAAAATAATGAGGTGCTATATAATTTACATTTAGTTTCTAAATTTCCCAAAATATTTTTAATTACATTGAGTAAATTCTTATTTGTGGATTCAACTAACCTATTACCTTATGGATAGTAATTTAAAGAAAACTTAAGAGTTACCTGATGATCATAAGCCCATTCAAGGAATATTAAGGAGTAAAAAGTAGGATTATTATCACATAATCACATGGTGGGCATACCAAACCTTGTGGTAGTGTGTTCTTCTAAGAATTGAATGACTACATTAGTGATTTAATAATGGAATTGTTAAGCTTTATTCTAATGAGTATAGTACTCCTTGATCATAATGATGAATTTTTGGCTAGTAGAGGAATTGGAATTGTTGGCTCCCATAAATTCCAATCCCCACTTAGAAAGGGTTGAGCTTATATGATCGACATTAGTGGAATAATTGTGGTGAATTCATAGGATGTAGTAACTTGGAAGTTGTAATAATTCTTCATGTGTAGATTTTAGCATCTTTAAAAATATGTAACCAATAATAGGCTAATTATAGTATTTAGTGAGCATTAGTACTCCATAAACTATGCTTAATTCTATATTTCCCATGGAAATATTTGATTATTGTAGTTACTTCCTCTTTATTTAGGAATATCAAATATATGCCTTCATGGTTTCTCTTGTAGAGTATGCTATTTTTAATCATGAAGTGGTTATTCCTTAATCATAGTGGTCTATGCTAAGTGAAATTTAGGTGCCTTAGACACTCATTATTTATTAAATATCTTACTATTTCCATGTACCACTCATCATCTATGATTTCATGCACCAATTATTATTGGAAAATAATTTGGGGATCTATCTCAATAATGGTTTTATAGAGTCCTTTACACTAAACAGTCTTCATTTATTGAATATCTAGGTCAAACTCCTAGATTATGGTCATATATTTACCACACCTATTTCCCAATTCATTCTATATTAATAGGGACTTCATAGCTAGATCAAGTATCACAACAAACACATTGCTATGTAGAATGTAACATCTACACTTTTAGATAGCTTTAATCAAAGTGACATCCTATCTATTAAGTGTGTAATATCTTAGTTTAGCATTCGTTAATGGGTTTCTCATTAAATACATAGGTATTTCATCTCCTAGCTCCTTCTTATGAATTAACATGACATCCATAGAGTGTTATAATGCAAATGAGTATAGATAGAAGGGTTGCGTGTACTCTAGGCTAATGGGTACAAGTGTGTTATCAATGGTATCCTTGATTTGGTCAAATGCCATATTTTATTTAGCAGTCTAATTCACCTTAAAATACTTCTTCAACATGATATTAAGTGGTTTTATTATCTCATCAAACCCTAAGATGAACTTTTTTACAAAGTTGATCTTGTCAAATAAATTCTTCAACTCTTTCTTAGTCCTGGGATGTGGGATCTTCAAGATTTATTCCACTCTATCAAGATCTATAGATATTCCCCTATTAGTGATAACATCTCCCAACATCATACCTTTATTTACCTTGAATATAATCTTCTTAGGATTTAGTGAAATCCCATGGTATCTACATATCTGTATCACTTTCATTAGGTCCTTTATATGACCTAATATTCTTTTGGATACGACTATAAGATCATCCATATACACAACTATGAAATTTCCCATTAAGTATTTAAATGCAATGTCCATATCCCCTTGATATGTGTCACTTACATTAATAAATCCAAAGGGTATTCTTTTGTATGCGTAGGTGCCCCAATTGGTAGTGAAAGTTATCTTGATTTTATACTTGTAATTGACCACCACTTGACTGTATCCAAAATACCCATCAAGGAATGTCATCATTTGGGCACCATTTATAATATACAACACTTCATCTAATAAATTAAAGGGGTATTTATCCTTTTAAAAATATTTGTTGAGATTACATAAATCAACACACAGTTTGATCTACCCATTTTTTTCCTCACTAGTATTAGGTTCTCAACCTATATAGAATGTATCATCAATAAGATGATCCTTGTTGTTAGTAGTTTTTGTACTTATTTACAAATCAAGGGCCTAGAAATGGATTCACAAAAAATTATCTTTAACTAAATTTCTTGACTCTATTCATGAGGGGAATAATGTGTGTCAAAATGAAAGTTTATAAGACCTTGATATCTTTATAACTCCATCCAATCACATCCTTTAATTCTTTGAGAGTTTTTTTTAACTCTCATTTCTATTTAAGGGTGAAATCGATACCCAAAATCATGTTTTTCTCTTCATTTTCACCACCCAAGTTGTGTTGATCATGTTGCATAACCTTGACATGGGTAGACTCCTTATCATTCTCATAATAATCCATATCAAATAAATATTCTAGTGAGATCATTCCTTTTGGTATGTTATTTTTCTTCAAGTTCATCATCCCATCCATGTCCAATTTGAATTATTCTTGACCATATTCATCAATGATTTTATCCACAAATTCTTTAGAGTTAGTTATTAATTCCATTATGTGTTGGTCATCATTAAAATCTTGGAAATTATTAATGTTATCTGAGATTGAGGGGGTAGAGACTAGTTCTAATGAGAAACTTATCATTATTGAATTGGCAATTGATTTCAAGGTACTCATATCAGTGGGAAATGTATCTATTATATAATTACTTTTCTAGGCAATGCTTGAATTCTAAAGGCACCAAAGTCTTCAATTATGTTCCAAAATCTTCTACAATAACTGAATAAGCATTTATCATTGCAAGAATACTAACTTCTTACCTATCTAACTATTAATTTAGAGTCACCCAATAATTTGATATTTATTACTTTATTTACAAGAGAGAAAAAAGACCATAGACCAATGCTTTGTATTCATCCACATTGTTGTTATAATTGAACTATAGATAGTAGGTGACCAAATAAGACTTCACTCTTGAATTAATTAATTCAACCCTAGCACTACATCTAATTTTAGACTTTGAACCATAAAATTTTAAGGTCCACAAGTATGATAGTGTTACTTGCACTATCATATTGGGTAGTAGCAATTTTTTTTATAACATTCACTTCCTATCAAATAGCTAAATTTAGACCATCATCCCTGATTGTGTCATTTCTTTTATTCTATTATGAAGAACACAAACATTATTCACTTATAATTAACTTTCATGCTCTAGACTATCATATATAAGAGGGATTTCTAAAAAGGATTTTAACTCATATACTTCATATAAGTATTCTTCATCTAGTATATCCAATTATTCCACTTCTAGAGTCTATAGCACACTGAGAATTTTGATAGAGAGAGTGTTATGTGTTCTTTACTCTTTATTCATCAAATACACTCCCATTTTAGATTCTTAATAGAGGATCTCGTTTGTTTTATTGTATTCATTGAGGATATGACTAACCTTGGGTTATCATATTATCTATATTTGGTTGGGAAAACCATGCTAAGGTATCCACATGTGGTTGAAATCAATTTCCACATAGCCATTCAGATTCCTTGACTAGTCATGACTCATCAACATGCCATAAGCATCTATGATATCTACCACTTGTATAATGATGAATTTTTAAATCCTTGGATTAGAGGCCAATTACATGTGAATTTTATTAAGTTATCCCACTAAATTCACCTTACTTTTATCTAATAAGACAACATTTATATTTGTCTTCATGAGTGTTAGTCCCAATTATTGGAAAATGGCATAAGGCATGACAATCCCTAAGGCACGTGAATCAACCAAATAGTTATGTAAGTTTTTGCCAAATATTCTAATTGTAAGAAGAAAGGAGTTCTAGTCTTATCCTTGTAGAGAGAAACATGTGCATGATAAATATTATCACATTCTTTCCCTTTACTACCAAACAACTCTTTTGAAAGTAATTATCTTTGATTAGAAATTTGAAGCAACACATACATAGTTATAGTATCTTTAATTTTATTAAGATATTTTATTATAAAATTACTAATTTTGGTCTTCTTTGGTTTCTTATTATCTATATTATATGCAATAAGATGCTTGGGTGTATGAGAAGTTAGAGGTCATTTGGGTGGAAGAGGATTATTACCTAAATTTACATTAGGTGGAGCTGAAGTGTTATTTAGGGGAGTATAAGTGGTTAACAAGTTGGTCAATGAACTCCTTGATGGTAAGTATTCCATCTCTAGAACTCTTTTAAATAATGGATATCTTCTAGGTTGTCCTCATACTCATTCTCATCTTCGATGGGGAATTTAAAAGTGTCTAACACAAAGGTCATGTATGGGTTCCCCCTTCCTAGTTTTAGTTATCACTAGGAGTAGGCATGATTTCCATGTTATCCACCTCCTTTTGGAAGATGTTTGAAGTTATTCTGAATTTTATTTAGTTATTTTCTATGTGGTCTATATTATTTTACAACCTACACCAAGTATTTAAGGCTAGGTCTATGAAATTCATAGAATGGGGGGAGTTATATTTTTGATTACCACCATCTATGGGACTAAGTACATTACCATTATTAGGCCAAGAATTCCATTGCCTATTGGGTCTTTAAAAATGCAAATTAATACCCTAATATTTGTTATTATCATTTTACTTTGAATTTTGATTCCCATACATATGCAATTTTTTCACATCATTAGATAGATTTTGAAAAAAATATTTTAGATTTCTCATTTATGAATTTGTACTAGGACTGGGTTAGTTGGGAAATTGAGTTTTCAAGTGATTTATAGGTGCATGGGTGTGGGTGTTACTAGATTAGACTTGGTATTTTCAATAAGATGGAAGGGCCTATAGGGTGCTTCAAAATCCAATGTACCCACTAGTGGTTGGTATAGTAGTAATATTATTGTAAGATAAAGGGATCAACTACTAATTATACATCTAGGGAGATACATGGCTAGGAGACACATAAGGTATACCATTAGGTTGATAGTTTTTTGTTTTCAAATTATAAACTAGATTAAGTATTGAATATAGGTATCTTATAATAGGATACATCAATGGAGTATGTTGTTTCAAGGCTTGGTTAATCATTAGTATTTAGTTATAGACACATGGCTAACCTAATGAGATTAAAGATCCAACTACATAGCCTTATGACATCATTTGGTTATCAATATTGAAGGCTTAATTATAATACAAATATTATGATTATATGGTTGTATGGGTCTTCTTAGGTAACATATAGATCATTGAATATAGAGCTCTAAGGTAGTTATGTATAGAAGTTGCTTTAGCCTAGGCATAAGGGTCCTTCAAATGTTGGCATAGCTTATGAAACTAAGCATTGAACATATTCATGAGCTCATTTTGGTCCTTATTAGAAATATAAAATTGATGATATATGACTATGGTGTCATTTGGATCTCTAAATTTTTTTACAAACACATATTATAACTTGACTGAGGTAGTAATAAACCCAGTGGGTAATCCAAGATACCAAGCATACGCTACTTCTCTAAAGGAGTAGGAAAATAATTTATAGGAAACATCATAATGTTAGACTTATGTTATAATTAAAGCATATTTAAAGTTTTGAATATTTTCTTCCATAGTTTTTACACCTCCCATTATGAACTTTAGATAAAACTTGACTGGTTTTTGGGCAATTCATGAGGTATACCCTAGATAGCCACAAGTTAAAATCCTCCTTGTCCAAGCTAGGCCATGTTAGATATTGGTAAAGGTTGTGGGATAAAAAATGGGTTAACCAAAGTGATAGATGTATTATTCATATGATTAATAACTAATTGGATGGGCTTAAATTTACCTTTGTTAACTCTTAGTTTTGGTATTCTATGATTAGTGAGTTATAAGAGATTTACATTATCCCTAGGAGATTTACATTATCCCTAGAAAATTTTCATCAAGCATTAATTATTATAGGTTATATTTTAATATAATATTTATATCCTTGGGATATAAAGGTTCTTAAATTCCTTAGCTCAAGTTTTCAATTCATGAATTCAATTCATGGTTCACACCCTCCTTCTAGTGCCAAAACATGTTGATGTAGGTTTTGACATGTAGCCAAAAATTAGTGAAAGAGGTTGTTAATCCCTTACCTCTCATAAAAAAACATGTGTGTTAAAAATCTTCCCAAGGTCTCAGTTATCAGGTATTATTATGTTTATCTTTGCCTAATTGGATGATGTAGACTATTCCATGTTACGGGCCTATTTCAATGATTTGAGTCAAAAGAAATTTAACTCTAACTAAAGCGTCTATGGTTGTTAGACTTCCAAGATTTAATTCCTTTTCCAAGATAAATTCTCTCATGATTTCATCATGTCCAATAATTCAACAATGCAACAATAATGATAAAATTTTGAGATAGAATGATAAAATCAACCAAGATAGACAGTTGAATGTAGGTTTCTATATACCTAGATTAAACTAATTATAAAGAAAATGAAAAAGATTAGAGTTAGAGAGGTAAAAATTGTTATTATAAACACAATTTAAATATAATATATCTAAATAAATAAATACCCATTTAAACCTATCTCCACTTAAGCCAGACTTAGCACAACTCCAACTGAAGATGTTGCAAGGGTCTAGGAGAGGGAATGACTACAAGAAATAATGGCATCACTACCATAAAAATACATACAAAATGACCATTTAGACTTGAAAATATTTTAGTTATCTAAAATTTCGTTTTGATTAATAATACTAAAATACTCATATAATCATCAAATACTTAGAAAATAACTATGTAATTAAAATCTAAAACAAGGGAAGAAATTATCTTAAGAAAGTAAGAAAACATTTGGTTTTATCCATCTCCTTTCACAATCCACATACAAACAACCCTTATTATGGAACAAGATCTGGTATTATATAATAAAAAAGGCTTTTAGAGTTTTAAATGTAAATTTAAATTCTAATTCTAATTCACCCACTCATGGGGTAGTTACAGAAATCATCAATGCGGCATGCCCAATTGAGGTGCATTAGGGGCAAATCCCATTCTACTACATCATGTAAATACAAAATACCATGATACACCAAATCAATAATGAATGTTGATGGGAATTAAATTGAGATAACATTTATATAGTCAACCACCATGTTCTATGTAGTTAGATGCATGCCTCTTAATGGCATATATTTATCTCACATACTCTGTGCTTGATCTTGATACACATGACATGATCTGGTTAATGATGTTATTCACATTCCAATTGATTATACCATTTTCCTTGAATACTCCACTAGTTGGGGCCACTCTATAATATATTCTTCAAATCAAATATAATGCATAGATGAATCTTATCTTTAAACATTTTTTATAGCCATATAGGCTATCAAATTTAAGCTAGTGATCTGTTGGTTACGTAGCCAATGTGCCCTTAGCTCCAATGGATTTTATACCATGTGGAATCTATTTAATAATCCTTTTTTTTATTTTTTTATATTGTATCTACTATTATATTCTCTCATTTCACCACTTGGTAGCTTGTCAACATTTGAGAGCTTTATCTCACTGACTTCATTATTTTCACATGTCACTCTCTTAGCACTTTTGGTCTCTTTATGTCTTTGGACTTAATCATCACCACATGTCACCTATTTTATTCCATGTGCCCTCATTTTATTGGAATAAAAATTCCCATGCATGCTAACTATTATTTATACTATGAGGTGAAATTTTAACATGCAACACAATCTCACCTACTTGATCCCTGACAAACTGTAAGGCCTATAAAAATTAAACTAGGGATATAGTACAAAAATATTTCACCACATGACATCATATCTCTCACCATCTTACTCAGGGCTTTGACACTATTTTTGGACTACATAAAAATATCTAGGAGAGTGGGGTAGTGTGATTACACCACGTGGCATTATCTCACTCACCTTCTCACCTAAAGACTCCATGCTCTATACAAACATATCTAAGATAGTAGAGTGGTGGGATGCCATGTGGCAGCATATTTAAGAACTTATATTATAGATGAATTATACTAGTAGTGATGTCTTTGGGATAATGGATCAGTATGATTAAGCCACATGACATCATAACACTAACCCATTAGCCCAGATCATTATTGATGTCATTACCTTATTGGGAAACCTTTAAGTAAAGAGTTCACTAAGTGTTTAAAGGCATTTTATAATGGGCCTAAGATCATATGTTGATCAACATGTGGCATTAGTACTTAACATATATAATTATCTAATTCTTTTGTAGTAGCGTAAAAGTGTTGCATGTCTTCAGGAGACTTTTGTGAAATCAATGAAGTCCTAAATGAATTATTGGATAGATTTGGGTAGCTGAGATCCAATGAAAGGTTCCACATGGAATAAGAAAATTTTTAATATTTAATTTAAGTACTTAAAGACACAATATAAAAATTTATAGTCAAAAAAACTTGATTTAAAAATTTAATGGTTAAATATTTCAATAAAAATGACAAAGGAAAAATCTAAAAAATGACTAAGAGTAAAACAAATCTTTGAACAGACTTAACCATTCAAAAGCCAATTACATCCATTTCTTTGAGAAGAGAAAAAATAACATAATGAGACTATGAATGATTATTAATTTAGATCAAAATGAGAATTTAAATGAACTAAATTATTTAGGAAATGGAGTAATAAATGTTGAAACATTTATATCATTTGCACAATCTTAAGGCAAAATCATTTGAAAGGAAGCTATAAAATGTGTTTCAAAATACAAACAAAAAAATAAACAAAGACTTAGTAAAATGATGCAAATTTAGATATTTAAATTAATGCATCTCAAATGTAAATTATACAAGTAACCACCATGGACTCCTTGAATTAAAAGAGCAGACTTTAGAGAGAAAAAAAGAGGGTCCCCATTTTTAGTTTGAAAATGGGGCATGTTGTGAAAGAAAAAATATGTTAGTAATATAAAACAAAGATCAATATTAATGAAATAAATATGAAAATAAAATTTAGAAAACATAATATAAGAGAGACATATATTTAATGTGGTTCACCCAATATGGGTTAGGTCCACATAGAAACAACTAGTTGTTCTCTTATTCAGTCCAATAAATGAAGGGATAAACTTGTATTACATCCACTACAATCTCCTCTTCACTCACACATAGTGTTCCATCATTATTAAAATTCCCTCATATCAAATTAGGGATACATATTATGTAAAAAATGCACCAATATAATTTATACCATTAGATATGTGACTTAATAATAGATGGTCCAGATTTACTATGAAATTACAATATTTTACAATGCATTTTTCACAAAACGTTTGTGACCCCCATAGAATCCCATGGTGACCATGGTGGGGGAGAAATCCCCCCACACCTCCCCCCCAATAAATAATTAGGTATTATATTAATATCAAGTTGCACCATCCAATAACCTCCCACTTAGAGATTGATTACTGCAACTTCACCACTACAAATTTTCTTTGAACTTTGACCCTGACATGTTATGTATCTTCCTTGTGATCCATGAAGACCTATTAAATATTAAAAACTCTCCAATTTCTTCCTGGTGACTACCTTTGTTAGCATATTTGTAAGATTCTAACTCATATAGATCTTTTCAAACTTTATTTGACCATCCTCCAAAACTAAATGAATGAAGTGATACCTGAGTTGTATATGTTTGGTTTTTTAGTGGAATAATTAGTTCTTTGATAAATCAATCAAAATCTAGCTATCATTATACAACCTACAATCTTCCTACTTATTCCTCAACTCTTACATGAATTTTTGCATCATATCATCTCCTTCCTTGCTTCTATAGCTATAACATACTCTTCCTCTGTAATTGAAAAAGCAAATATCTTCTACAATTTTGAAATCCAACTAACTATTTTGTCACCAATAATGAATACATAACCTATGGTTCTCCTCTTACCATCTAAATCTCCAAACATATTTTCATCAACATATCCTTGTAAGGTAACATTTTACCCTTCATATCATAACTATCTATTAGTGGTCCCTCTCAAGTACCTGATAATTCACTTGACTTCATCCTAGTGCTCTTTTCCTAAATTATTCATAAACCTACTAACAACTCTTACTTTATGAGAAATGTCTAGTCTTGTGCACACCATAACATATATTAAGATTCTAACTAATGAAGCATAGGTTACTTTAGACATGTAATTTAATTATTCCTACATTTTAGGACACTATTCCTCACTTAATTTGAAGTGTCCTCCCAAAGGTGTACACACTAGTTTTACATCTTACATATTGAACCTAACTAACACCTTCTTGATGTACTCTTCTTGAGACAATGTCAATTTTCTATTTTTCATGTCTCATGTTATTTTCATACCAAGGATTTACTTTGCATCACCCAAATCCTTCATTAATAATGAATTTGTTGTTTTTATTTTTAGATCGTTTATATCCTTCATGTTAGACCCTACAATAAGCATGTCATCTACATACGATAATGAGATAATATATCTATCATTATCTAATCTCTTATAGTAAACACAGTGATCAAAATGGTATCTACTATAACCTTTCTCTTTCATAAACATGAAAATTTTTAAATACCATTACCTTAGAGATTTTTTTAAGCTATACAAACTCTTCTTCAACTTGCACATCAATTTCTCCTTACCTTTGACTTTGTATCTCTATGGTTGCTCTATATATATTTCCTCCTCTAATTCACCATGAAGGAAAATTAGTATTCACATTTAACTGTTCAAGGTGAAAATCTTCTACTACTACCAGACTTAAAATGGTTCTTATGGAAGTCATTTTAGTAATTGGAAAAAAATATTTCATTAAAATATATACTTTTCTTTTATGCAAACCCCTTTACAAAAAAGATGGCCTTATAAATCTTTTTACCTCCATATTCATCCTTCAACCTATAAACCCATTTATTTTTCAATGCTCTTTTACCTATATGAAATTGAAACAAATCACAATTTTGGTTATGTACCAATAATTCCATCTCCTCTTTCATGCCTTGTTCCCACTTCATTTTGGTTTTTACTTGCATTGCTTCTTCATAGCTTTCTATCTCACCACCATTAGTTAATAATACATAATAAAGTGAAGTAGAGTATCATTCAGGGATTCTACTTACTCTGGTAAATCTTATAACTACATTTTTAGGAGTTTGAGGTAATTTTTATTATTGTTTTAGTTTTTACACATTCTCATTTTTTGGCACTTTTGGAATTTCATTTCTAGTGATTTCATCATGTACTGCATCTGATGTATTTGGATTTTCTTGTTTCTTTCCTTGTAACTAATCTCTATACATGACCTTATCATTAAATATCACATATATATTCATAATTATTTCGAAATTTTCAAAATCCCATAAATGCTAACCAAAATCATTAACTCCATATCTAATACACGTACATCTCTTGGATTTTACTTCAAGCTTGGTTCTATTTTCTTTATCAATATGTAGAAATGCTTCATAATTGAAAGTATTTAAAAAAGAATGGTTTAAATTTTTACCTATCCAATCTTTTTTTGGAATTCCACCATCTAAAGGACTTGAAGGCACTATATTTATTAATTAAACAATAGTATCCATAGCATCTACCCAAAACTGTAAGGGCAACCCTGCATGAAATCTCATGATCCTTGTACACTCCATGATTTTCCTATTCATCCTTTATGATAGACCATTTTTTATGGTGTTCTTGGAACCATCTTCTTTCTATAAATTACATGAGATGAAAAATAATTATCAAACTCCTTGTTGTAGTATTCACCTCCATTATCTGATCTGACACACTTTAACTTATTTACTATCTCATTCTCAACCAAATATTTCAATTTCTTAAAAGTATCAAAAACATCATATTTTTTAGTATTAAATAAACCCAAGTTTTTATAATTTCATCATCAATAAAATTATAATAATAATAGCATTCACCAAGGGATGATAATTGAGTTAGTCCCCATACATATGCATGTACAAGATCTAACTTTTCATCTTTCTTTGCCTTCCCAACTCTAAGAAATCTTACTTTTTTTAATTTTTCCATACACATATTTCTCACAAAAATCCAAATCCACCTTATTCAAATATTTCAATAAATTATTTGAGTAGATATTTTGTATCCCCTTCTTACTCATGTGCCCAAGTTTGTGGTGCCATAATTTTGTATCCAATTTTATATAAGCTAAATCAATAGGAGAGTCAACATTACCAGTAGATAAATATAATGTACCTATCTTCTTTTCTTTTTTTATTACAAATTATCCTTTTTTGACCTTTCATGAATTTTTTTTAAATTTAATTGTGCAACCCTTACTTCCTAACTACCTTTCTGAAATAAGATTTTTCCTCAACTTAGGAGCATGTCTCACCTTTTTTAATAACCATTCCTTTCCATTCTATAATTTTATCTGCATCTTACCCATTCCAACAATTTTACAAGTTTAACCATCACCCAAATAAACCTATCCAAAATCACCTTGAACATAGTATTGAGAATATTTCCTAGGGGGTTTAGTATGAAATGAAGCATGTGAATCTAACATCCAAGAGTCATTAATATTATATAATGAAAGGATTAAAGCATCTTGTAACACATCACCTGCTACATTTTCTTCCTAATATTATCTTATTTTTTGTTTCCTTGTTTTTATTTTTGAAACCAATAATCTTTCTTTAGGTGTCCTTTCTTCCCACAAATCCAACACACAAACATTCCTCTAGATTTAGATCTACCCTTTTTAGACTTCCCATGATTCCTTGGGCACTTTCCTCTATCCTTTTGTCTTCCCCTATTCTTCATAGTAAAAATATTACCTAATGTCTCACTTTTACTTTTCCATTACATTTCCTTGCTTATAATAACACCAATAACATCATCAAACTTGAAAGTGTTTGAACCAAAGATATAATTACTCACAGCCATGACCAATCCATTATAGCTTTCTATCAATGAGAATATAATCAAAAGATCCCTAACCTCATCATCAAAGTTTACTCCTATATATCTTAATTGATTTATGACCATGATAAATTCATTTAAATGATTATCAATAGACCCACGTTCTAACATATCCATATTAAATAAACACTTCATAAGAAATACCTTGTTGGAGGCTATGGGTTTTTCATACACTCTATCCAATGCCTTTATCACAACCTTTATTTTATTTTCTTTTGAAATATTTAAGGCCACTAATGCTACCAGACACACTTGTATTATTCCTAATGCCTTTTTATTAACAACCTCCCATTATTCATCCTTAATAGTCATCAACTTCTTTGCTATCCCACCCAATGGTAGGAAAAGATCCTTATGAAATAGATATTCCTCCATTTGAATCTTCCATAGATGGTATTTTTGTCCATTGAACTTATAAATGTTAAACTTTCCTTCTTTCACCATTGCTCCCATTCAAACCAAGAACCCTCTTTTCTTATGAGTTTATCTGCCAAATAAACCTTTAGCTTTGATACTAGTTATTGGGAATATAGCATGCAGATAATTTTAATGAAATAAAGATGGAAATAAAATGTATAAAACTTAATAAAAGAGATTCATAGATTTAATGTGGTTCAACTAATATGGGCTACATCCACACAAAAATAGTTAGGTCTTCTCTTATTCAGTCCAACAAATAAAGGAATAAACCTGCAATACATCCACTACAATATCCTCTTCACTCATACATAATATGTCACCATAATTAAAATGAACTCATATCAAAGGAGGGTTACACATTAGGGAATAAATGTACTAACATAATTTTTATTGTTAGATTTGTTACCTAATAGTGAATGGTCTAGATTTATTATGAAATTATAATATTTTACAATGTATTTTTCACAAATTTTTTACTTTGGGGGCATTACCCCTAAACCCAAACCAAGTGGGATCCATGTAGGTCATCTCCCCCCTATACCCCCATGGAAACCATAGGGTTTAATCCTCCCACACCCCCTCATTAGGAACTAGGCATTCTAATAAGATCATGATCCACCATCTAACACAACACATAGTAGTAATAGTAGTACCCAAGAGATGGAGAGGGTGAGGTCTTAGCACATGCTAAGCTAGAGGAAAACCTTGATATAAATGAAGAGGAGGATATAGATGATGTTGTTGATCTCAAATGGTAGGAGGGAGATCTAGGTAAATTGTTAATTTTGTTTATTCATGATTAGATCTTGTATTTTGATTTCTTCTAGTTACGTAGTTGATTTACATGTGTTTGATTTCTTTATGTCAATCAGATCTAATTTTATCATGTGTAATCTATGATTGTATATATTTTAGGTACATAGAGGAGGATGACTAGGGATACCCTAATCAATCTATTTGAGCTAATCACTAGTCAGATTCAAGACCAGTTATTAGTAAACCCTAAGATTCCTACAAGAATTGAGTACCATATAAACATTTTTCCCTAACATACCATGCCTCAATGATGGTGACTATGTTGAGGATAGAATACAACAATTTTTTGGATAGCATGAGAATACTAGATGCCCTAATGGACACCATGGTGAGAGGAAAAGGTGATAGATCCTCCAATCATAGGATAAGGAGAATGATGTTAGAGGGAGTCTCAGATAGGATCCATCCTCCTAGACACCAACCTATAGATAGTGAGGCAACATCAAATGGAGGAATGAGTAGGATAAATCATCATATCCATAGACATGATTTCAAGACTTGTTTTAGATGTTTTTAATATACCATTTTAGATGTCGGTTATTTTTAGATGCCTTGAGGCATATAATCCCTCTATGGGGGTGCTTGTATCAAACATTTTTTTGTATAAAATTGATAATTTACATGGTATATATGGATTTTTTATGGTACTCTCATTGATTATTATGTGATTTGACTCTTTATTTTCATATCAAATTCTCATTTTATGCACTCTAAAGGACTAGATATGTGGTGATGTATGTATATGTGTATGTATGTATATGTATAGGAATTATCTATATGTTTATGATACTATGGGAAAATATTTACGTATACTTGGAAATAGAATACATGTAGATTATTTAATGTGACATATGCATATATGTGACTATAACTATGTTAAGGTTTTTATTACATGTGATTCCTAATTGTTTTATTTACATAATATATGACTTTCAATTTGCAGTAAGGAATGAAAGGGGAAAATAGGATAAATGTGAGATGAAACATAAGTCAAAATTTCATAAGAAAAATTAAGATGACATAATCATTATGAGTAAATGGGAATGTGTAATTCTTGTTAAACTTATTAAATATTGACTTTATTAGCTTCATCTATAGATAACTTGATAAAATTGGTAAGTGGGAAAAGGTTACCTTTTTTAAACATAAACATATAGACAACTCCTATTGAATAAATTTATTTTTAGACACTCTTTTTGACTTGAAATTAATTTTGTATTTATCTTTTGATTTTATTTACAACCCCCTATACCTAATCTCATGTGACTAGGAAGACACATGGGCTCATCACTAAAGGCTAAATATAAGCAAGTAAGGACATATCTCCCCAATGCCAACCTTGTGCAAATAGTAAGATGTAAAGGCTCAATAATGAGGGTTAAAAAAGGGTGATAGATGTATAATTTTGACTTTTTTGTTTTCATAAGCTTTTGATTTTCATATAAGCATCTAATTTTTTATTGATAATGCCGTCATCCCCAAACCTCGGCCCCATGAAAGTTGTAATAAGCAAGGGCTCACCACTGAGGATCAAGATGGATAGGTGAATCTATTTTATCTTAGGAATGTTAATGCTTAATTTTATAAAGGTAGTTTGTTTGGGGGGACTCTATCATAGATAAGTTTCTAGACTACACTCTAGGATAGAATTTTTCTAAGTTGTATAATAAGATGTAAGAGGTATACTCTGATTATAATAACTAAGATAAATACCAATGTGACATGTTTATTTTTTAAATTTTATCTATATGGTGATAGTGTGATAGGGTAATGGAGTGATGTGACATGTTGCATTATGAAAGTTTCTATTTTATATGAACCAACCAACTAAAAAATCATGAAGCAGCACATTTGATATGTAGGTGAATATGCAACCTATGAAAATATAATGCAAAGGAAAAAAGAGTGATATGTATGAATTAGATATAGAAAAAATTTAGTTTAAAATATACTATATACTAATTAAAACCTTTTCCTTCTAAAGTGAATAACTAATAGATTCCATTATTGAAATCTTTTATTACTAATTAGGGCCTTAACCTATTGGGTCTAAATTTATAACCCTATCTGTTATTTTTGTTAATTTGATTATCAAGACTAAGGATGAGGTCTCCAACACTGATTGGGAACTCCTAAATATTTTTTTTGTATTTCTTACACATGCAGTCAATGTATATTATGTGATTGTTTATGGCAGTGATTTGATTCTAATATAGGAGCTCTAACTCAGCCAAATGCCCCTCTTTATATTCTTCTTCATCAAGGAGGCCATAAAGGGAAATGTAAAATCTAGATATTTCCACATATATGGGTAGTATGGCCTCAAACTAAAATAATTGTGAATATAGGGTTACTCTTGAGGGTGATTTAATAATTGTTCTATAAGCCCAAAGTGCTAGATAGAGCTATAAATGCCAATCCCATTTAGAGTCTATGATGGCTTTGACTAAGATTGATTTCAAGTTTTTTTTGCTAGATTCATCTTGGCCATTATCCTATGTATAATACAAGGAGGCCAAGTAGTGTGATATATTTAATTTCTTGCACAACTCACAAACTTCAAGATTCTTAAAAGGGGACCTGTTGTTAGTGATGATAACCTCTAAGAATCCAAATCAATAAAGCATTTAGTTTAAGATTAAATTTATAATGATGTATCTAGTTAAAATAATTATGGACATTAATTATTCTCATTTGGTGAAATATTTGGTCAATGTGATGATGACGTGGTGACCATCTAAAGAAATAATGGAGAGTTCACCTACTAATTCTAGAACCTAGGTATAAAAGGGCCATGGAGTGAATATGGGTTATAATTCCTTGGTTTAAATATGTATCCTATGTGAAAATTATGGCATTTTTCTAATTTATGTACATATTCAACAACATCATCATCTAGAGTGGGCTAGAAATATCCCATCCTATGGAATTTTTGAGTAGTCATGTGGCCACCAAAATGTCAACCACACATGCCACTATGATAATGAAAAAGGACATTTTATAACTCCTAATAAAAAACTATATATACATGCCATCAAATACATTAAAATAAAGTATTATGTCTAAGATATTGTACTTAGATATGATAACATAGAGATGTCTTCTTTTTTGTGAATTGGCACCTTCGAGGTAGGTCTGATCTACCAAGTAATATATGATGTTTGTATACCAAAGAGAGGAAATAATAGTAGGATTATTTATATATCATAACAAATCATCATGGAAATTAATATAAATGAGGTCATTAACCTCTAGACGGGAATCATTCAACCAATTAGTGATGATTTATGCTTTAACAAACTTTTGGCTAATATAAGTTAATTCAAAATCACTTAGGATCATAATGAAGTTCCTAAATTTTCAAGTGAGAGATATCTAGGTTATTCAATTTCATAGGGATTGATATCTCATAATAAATTTATTTTCTTGATTAAGCATAAAGTGTCGTAGCCACTTGGTTGTAAACATTATTGGTAGGCATTCCTTTCTTGCCTGAGTTTGTCATGTCTCATAGTCAAAAAGGGTTTAGATAATGAAATAGATAGTTTATTCCTTATAATTTTCATTTTCTTGAACCAAAATATATATGAGGTATACCTTAGTCACTATTATATAAAGTATCAAAAGATAATTTGGCTTAGGTGCCATGAGCATAGGAGGAGACATAAGAAAGCATCTTACTACTTCAAACACTTTTTGAAAATCACTTGTCCAAGTTAGGTAACTTATCTTTTTAATTAGGTTGTTTATGGTATGAATGACATATTCAAGGTTAGGGATGAATCATAAGATAACTCCTAGCTTTCCTAAAAATGTCTTGATGCCAGATTCATCCATGAGAGGGTTTATTTGTAATATTTCTTAGACCTTAGTGGGGTTTATATCAATCCCATGTTGGGAGATGATGTACCCCAATATTTTTCCCCACTAACTCCAAAGATTCATTTATTTATATATAGAGTAACTCCACATTCAATCAATCATGTGAAGATGATGAATAGCATTCCTAAATAGACCTCACTTTGCCTTGATTTTCCAAGTAGGGCATCCATGTATACCTCTACTATTTTGTGGATGAGGTTGTGGAAGATGTGGTTCATATCCCTTTGATATATTTCCCCTACATTTTTTATGTTAAAAGTCATTATAACATATCATAAGGTTCCCCAAGGTGTAGTGAATAAAGTCCTTATTTGGTCTTCATCAAAGATGTAAATCAGGTTGTATCCCAAAATTCCATCCATGAGTGATAGTAGCTCATATCCTACAATAGCTTCAATAATTCCATCAATAGATGAGAGGGTAATGTCATCTTTTGGACATGCCTTTTTAATGTCCAAAAATTCTATACATAGTCTAATCCTATTGTTATTTTTGATAATGGGGATTATTTTAGACATCCATTCGGAGTAATCAATGGGCTTAATGAAGTAAAATTTTAAGAGATTGATGACTTCATTATTTACCATCAATGCAACCTTAGGTTTGATGGGTCTAATTTTTTGCATGATGGGTTTCACATCTAGTATTGTAACTAGATTTTAGATAATTAAATCAAGATTGATGCCTATCATGTCAGTGTAGGAGAAATTAAAGGCTTTGGTTAATTATATGAGGATATGCTTCTGGTCTTACACCTTTATTTAGAGAGATAAGATCCTAGATTGAGGATTTTAGGGTTCTCCTCCATTTTGATATTAATGTTGATAGTTTCCTCAATGAGGGATGTATTTCTCTCCTTAAATACATTGGAGATGGGAGAAGGTCAGGGTCTTTTCCATAAATTTTGAATACATTGTGTTCATCATCAAATGAGAGGTAATCCTCCACATGGAAATAGGACTTGTCAAACTTAGTTTTGAGAGATAAGTTAGGATAATAGGTAAACAATAAGCCCCTCTTATGATGGAATGAGGGAGGTGGTTTTAAGCCTGTAAGAACTCAAAGATTACCTCATTGTTATCATCCAAATATAGGATAAGAGATCCTCACCTCATATAAAATGGATGACTATTTGGTTATTAGGATTCTTACTTACAAGAGGCTCTATCCAAATCAAGACTATAAAATCTGATTTTGGGATCATTGGATGGGGGATGAAATATGAGGATGATGTAGCCATAGAGTCATAAAGTTGGTTTCTTTCTCTAGGGACTACTTCAATAAAAATTCAATCTAAGTCCTTGGTGACATCATGGAAAATATTTTTATATAACTGGAGGTGCTCAATTTTGTTTTGCTAGAATTTAAACACTTAGTTTGAAACTAGTTTCAAATCTCCCTAGATTCTCAAGTTTTAGATGCCTAGACACTTTGCAATGGGCATACCAAGTAATAGAGCCCCATAATATAATGCATTATTTATAAATTAGAATTATAAATTGAATACAAAATTCATAACTCATCCTTTAGAGGAAATGAGGATGACTCTTACCCTAGTGCCTAGGCAACACTTGGCCCCATTGTAGTGTAGGACCCATTAATCACATGTAAAAATAAGGCAGTCATCAGGTAGTACTTATTAGTTCTATGATATTTCAACCATATGAATATCAAAGATGTCATTTAATCCCCCTTGGGGTTCATGGCTCTAAAACTTGGGAAGATGGTGAATTCATCCCTTTTGTGGGGAAAATAAAAATTACTATAAAGGTATGGATAACTCAATTATGTGGTATAAATGAAAGAAGGGAAGGACTTATAAGCACCTAAAAATGTTGTTTTCTAAGAATTGGGTCAAGATAGGTGAGGACTTGTCAAAATTTGAAATACTATTTTTTTGGATTATTCTTTAGGGTGGGGAGTATGTCAGTATATTTAGGATTATGTTGGGTTTAGGGAGTATGATGGCAAAGTTAGGATTTTACCTTCATGGATGAGACACATGGATATAGTCATGTAAATTTAAATAATATGTATATGACATGGGTAACATTATTTATTTTATCTTTAAATGGGGTAAGGATTGTAAGACTTTGGTGAGTGACTTATTTGGGTCTTCCTCCTTTGTGGTAGACAAAAGAGGTGATTCCCTAGGAATCCATGGGTAATAGTGGGTTCAAATGTTGATATATATCTTTTCAATACTCATGGTGTGAGTCTCCTCCCTGAGTACTAGGTTGATCAGGGAGGGGGGATGAATTGGGTGACCATTAATGGGTTATAAGTGTGACAAGAAATGATATTAGTCATGATTCGAAGGAATATGGTCGACATATCTAGAGGGAGTACTTTGGATGTATCAAGGTACATAGAAAAGTGGTATGTTTTGGTCATGGAAGGGTCTACCAACATACTCTAAAGTGGTTCCAAAGTGAAAAAAGTGGAGCATGAGTTATGACTTTCTTCCCTATGGTTGTCTCTTGAATGGCCTTCATGATGACTATTAAAATGGTTGTTGTGGAGGGGAGCTTACTTGTTCCTAGACACTTCTACCATATAAAGTTTGGTAGGCTATCTATCCCTTCTCAGGTCTACTACCCTTGAGGCCTAGAAAATTCATATGTCCCTAATCCTCACTGATCAAATGGGAGAACTAGAGGAGTGTCCTTCTCTAGGAGACTAATTATTTTAGTGGTAGACATGGTGGAAATTAACACATTGATAATTAGTTCTGATTGAGAAATATTTTCAATTATGGTTAGTCCTTTTCTTCTAGTTTATCTTTTAATAAGTCATGGGTTATCTTTGTCCCTTTCTTTAGGATGACCAATTTAGTCTTTGAGAAACTAATAACATTGACTAATAATGAGGCCTTTATGACCCCATTGGTAGGTAAGTGATAATATATGTGTAACCTAGGTTATTTTTACATGGTAGCTTGTAACATATCAAAGGGTTTAGGATCCCTTTAGGATACAAGACCTTCCCCAAGTGTAATAACTAGAATTTTTGGAACAAGGTGGAAGTAATAGCCTTCATTAGATGTATCAATGGTCTTCCTAAGATCATTTTGTAATTGGTATCCTTGTCTATGACATATAAATATGTTAGTATGATCTTAGCACCCATGGTTACCATGAGTAAAATAGTCCCAATGAAATTAGATTTGAGACTATCATATCCTCATATAGTGTTGTGCATTGTAGAGTAATTGGTTCCCCCATAACCAAGATTTTATAGGAACAAAAAAGGCATGAATCATAAATTCTTCATCGACTATGGCTATCTTCACATAGTTATTATAGATCCATACTTGTAATAAAAACACTAGATCTCCTATCCTTAATAGTTTAGATTTAGGTATAAGTATTCATAGATCAAATAAGTAGCTAGCATCCCATAACTCCTAACTAGGAACATGTCCAAATAAATGTGGTTAAATTTAAATGGATGAGGAAGAGTGAAACTATATAGATGTCTAATTCCTAATGCATCAAAGAAGGTTGATAAAAGAGTGTGAAAGTTCTTGATAAAGTATAAAGTGAACTGTGAGAGAATATTTTGGTTGAGTCAGATATTAGGTCATAATTTCTCATGGATTTAGGTTTTTCTCTATTTCCAAGATGTTTAAGGGGTGGAGGGTCATAGGATGATATTATCTAATGTGAGTTATAGTGTTTTATTCCTCTTTAACTTCTAACTCTATGACTCCTATCATCCTATTTTTACCTTGCACTCTTAATTGAGGAGTCATATCAAGGTTTGTGGTTCCTAAGGTGGAAGCTTTAGCACCATGAGTTCCTCTAACCATAGGTTATTTATGTTTAATAGGGTATCCCTATAGGTTAATTTATTTTTGAATTTGAGTAGGGTATGTTTTTTGGTTGGGGAAAGGGTTGTGATATATTTTTAGGTTATAATTCTAAGGACAAAAGGGACTATTTGAAGAGGTTTGGGTATTTTTATTAACATTTCCTAGAAACATATCCACTAATGTTTGCCTTTGGCCCTCTAGGAGACTTGTTATGAACTTTTTATAATCTATTAAAATTTGAATTTTATGACCCATGACTCTATGGAAGAGTTAATAGACATTGGGTTCATAATCCTAAGTCTCATGTTTTATCCTTGATACCCAAAACCCTATTGGTTTTTATGTGGGTAGTCATTTTGGTTCTAGAATTGGGTATATTATTCATTTTATTATTACTAATTTTAATTATGATTTTGGATCTAATATTATGAGGTGGTATTTGATTAAAATCAATTACATGAATGGTAGGATGGGGATTTTGAAACTTGACCCCTACATTGTTAGTGTTAGTGTTATTTGTAGGATGATATTGATTGTTGTTTATGGGGTCTTACTTCTTGGTTTTATCAATGATGCCAATATTGGTGGAATTATTATTATGGTTCAAGATTTTGGGACCTTGGTTATTTGTATTATTTGGGTTTGTATTTTGAGATCCCTTATTATTTTAGTTGGGGATGATGATACGCCCATTTATCCCATAGTCTATTTCCAATTATCGATGGTTTCCTTATTAATGCATAGTGTTCTCTTGAGGACCTCTTCATATAACCAAAATAGGATATTCTAGATGTTTCCCCTCATTTATTTGTTAAGGGAATGGATGAAAATATTGCATACTTCTTGTTAGTCCATGTTAGGTACATTGGTAGATGAGTATAATACTTACTACCATCTCATGATGAAATGGGCAACCAATTCATTATATTCTTGCTTGATATTCAAGAACTCATGTAAGATAATATCTATAAGTTTTTCCATTTCAAATTATTTGATGAAATAATCCATAATTTGTCATAAAGAGTGTATTAACACCTTAGGGAGGTGTTAGTACCATTCAAGTTTTATCCCCTTGAGAGTCTTAGGAAATATCTTCTCTATGACTCCATCCCAATTTAGGAGTTCCCTAATTGTGGTAGCATAGGATTTAATGTGTGCATTGGGATCCCCTTCCTATTTGAATTTAGGAAGATTATATAGGGGTCATGGAAGAATAACCCCATGTATATAGGTATTTAGAGGGCCTTTGAGATATTCAGCATAGGTCCCTATGTTGCTAAAGTTTGTTTTTGTTATAATAGGACTAAGGTAAAAAGCGGGAGTCACATAAGGTTTATTTTGATAATTGTTAAAGGGAAGAGAGGAAACATGATAGGGTGAAGTGTAATAAGCTATAATGTAACTGTATGGATGGGTATACTTCAAACATATGTGTAAATGGGAAGGGAGGTTGTTAGACATATGAGGTGTGGTGATTTGTTCTTGTGAAGTATGTGTAGTTTATGTGTAACCTAATGTCACATAAGGTGACACATATCATGTCTCAAGTGGAATTATATGTAGGAGACACCTAGCTTGGAGGTGTGAATAATATTAGGTTGTTGGTTACTATATTATTTTTTAATGGTGGATCATACATCTACACACTCCCTATCAGAGAATGAATAGGTATTTGACAAGACAAATAGGTCTTGGAGGTATCAAGGTTGGGGACCTCATGAGTAAGGATATATCCTAAGCATTGGGGAGAGACATGGTTTTAAGGTGGTATGTGATCTTGTGGTGATGGGAACACGTAAGTTTATTGTTGTGATGTTGGGTAAGTTATTATTTATATGGGAAAAGAGGAGGGATGAGTTGGTGTAGGGGGACTTGGGCTCATCCTTTGACCTAAGTCTTATTGATTTTTATCTATGTCATAAATATGACCCACTAATGTGTTAATGAGTTGGTTTAGGATAGCATTAGTGTTGGGCCCATGGGTATCCATGATAAGAGGGGTAGATGTATAAGACAAGGTGTAATGAATGGGTTGGTTCAAGGTGGTCCTATAGAGTAGTTTTTATGCTTAATAGAGGTCAATTTGAGGTGTTTTAACTCCTAACATGGAGGTGGCTGGTAGCTTGCATTTAGTTAACCTCATCCTCTAAGTGATGAATCCTTCTTAGAAAATGATCATATTTGGTGACACTTCATACATATAGGATTTTAAATCTAATAGATGTCCTAGTTGCCAAATGAGGAGTGAATGTGCCTCTATCTATGAGGGTCATGGTGTTGGAGTTAGGTTTGTTGCTTAAATTTTTAGATATGTCTTGTATCTCTCAAATAAAAACCACCCTCTTTGTCTAAGTGTTGGGAAGGGAGTAACCATAATATTGTTATTTTATGTTAGTATCAAAATTTGTATTATTACAACTCATGAATGGAGTCTCTTTAGAGTTAAGATGCATTCTCATATAGCCTTGTACGCTAAGTGATCTACCAATATCCTATTTAGACATATTATATGGATATATGGATAACCCACATAAAATAAATGAAATGAAGGAAGATGTAGAAGAGGAAATGAGAATATGAATAAAGGGGTATGTAAAGTATGAATTCATTCACATTTTGTTTAGAAATTTGTATGCATGTGGATAGAACATGATAAACTGTGCACTCAACTCCTTGAGGTATGGCTAAGGTAGATAACATAATGGATGGGCTAGGGGATTAGTTGATTGTTTTATGGAATAGAATTTTAGATACGTGGTGGTAATGGTTTCTTGTTATGGAACCATAATACCTTAGAAACATCTCTATGCTTATTAATAATGTCAAGTTATGCAAAAACAAAGATCCAAAGTCCTTTAGTCACTGATATCATAAGAAGGAAAAGTTATTGGAAAATTTTAGGTTTTGGGAAATGAGGGAGATTAGGTTGGATGACCCATGGGAAAATTTCTACCTTATTGGTTTTATTATGCTCGATCAATGTCATACACAAGTGTGATTGATATAAGACAAGGCTAAACCTGAGGAGAAGAAGGATATGTGAATGAAAGTCTAGGCCTAGATAACATTGTATTTGCATACTCTATTTTAAAAGAGGATAATTATAGTTGGATCAGGGATGAATTCTTACTCTTTTAATGTGGGTTAATAATCTATGATGAGGTGAGGAATGGGAGTGGATCAAAAGACCTCACATCTCAACTCGATGCTAGTGTCAAATTCTATGATGATGGTGGGACCAAGTTATCTAAATCTATGGAATATAAAATAATTAAAAAAACATGGTGTATTTGGGAGGGTCATCTGAAGAATACTAGACAAAATCAAGGGAAAATGTATGAGCTTGTTCAACCAATGGATTGTAAATTGTGTTTCCTAGAATATTGAAATAAGGTTTCATATATGATGATTATGTAGATGGATAAGTATTATGTAATATTTGGTTTATTTCATGTATTTTCAATTAATTTTATGTGTATTAAATGTGTTATTAAGTTTTTTTACACTATTTTAGATTTTTTTGTTATTTTTGGAATTTTCTTGGTTTGTATAAATAAATGCTTTTTTTTTTAAAATGAAGTGATTAAAGTAAAATTTAAAAAAATATGAAATAAAATGAAATTAAAACTCTTTTTTTTATCTTTTTCAATTTTTTTAATGTGTGCAAAGGAGAGAATGAATTATTATGTAAGATGTTGATTTTTCCTAGCTCTAATTGTATGCAAACTAGATGAAATATTTTTTTTATTTTGATTTTTTGTATGAAATTAAATATATGTATAAATTTAATATAATAATTTAATTAATTTTATTATAAAATATAATTTAAAACAATAATAATAAAACACTTTCTATATATTTTCTTTTCATATACAAACTAGACTAGCTTTTCAACCCTTCTAATTTGCTACAAAGAAACCCCTTTTTTTAATGGATTGATAAGATGAAAACAAGAGATTTGAATTGTGATTTTTTATTTTTAAATATTAAAACTATATTTATTTTAACCCTTATAAAAAATATCATCAATATACTACCTTTTTGTATGCATCTACAGTTGTTTATGTTTATATGTTTATCTATGTGATTGTTTAGAGTGCAAGAGACTTGTTTAGATATTTAAAGAGAAAGGTTGTCTTGAATGTAAATAATTTAAATAATTTATAATATATTTTTTATTATTATTACCAAAATGTATTTTTTATTTTTAAGTAAACTAATCTACTAAGATGCAAGCATAAATCAAATCTAGCTATATTTTTGTAACAAAGATAAATGAAAAGTAATATATCTCTTTCACTATAAAATTTTATGGTTTTTATAAATATGTAAAAATAATATAACAAAAAAATAAACTAAACTAAATATAATCTAATAAATAAAAAAAATACTAGAAATCAAGATAACTCTAATCTAATTTTGGTATAAATTAGTTGAGTTGCATCTGGTGTGTTGATAGAAGAATCCTTGGTATACTAGCTCAATATACTCTTGTATAAATTATAGAAACTCTCCATTTGGAAGATACATAGACTTTAAAACAATATGAAAAAAGAAAAGACATAATCCATAAATTGTGAGTAGTTAAACTGAGGCTAGCTAATGTCTTAGATTGTAAAGTCTAAGTTACTTTTTCCAAGAACACTTATTCACTTGTAACTATTTGGTCAACTTGAAAACAATAGAGGTTAAATATTTTGAAAATTGTAGCAAGGTTATGGATAAAAAACCTTCTCAATAAGAACTTCTAATGATAATTTTTGGATCTAACATGAGGCCAAACTTATCTATCTTGTAGAAAGAGATGAGAGCTTGCATGAAGGAGTTCAACTAATTCCAATCGTGAGTTCAAATTAAGAAGAAATAAAGAAGACTAAATATAGAATGAGGGGTGATTTGGGCCTAATTGGAAGAAAACATAAGGTGATAAAAATAATAACCATGATGCTAGTTATATAAAATGCATGAAAAATTGGATTCATAGGATTTAATTTTGGAAGGCACTTCAACTATGATAGAATTGTCACTTCATGTGTGGGATGGTTTCAAAATCACCACTTAAGGTGACCAAACTGATGCTAAACATTAAAATACCACCTCAATTTTCATACAAAATTTCCTCTTATCATCAAAAATACTACCTAATTTACAAAACCAGTATGGTGGTTGTGTAATATAAGGGGTAGTTTTGTAATAAAGAAGGGCAATTTCATTACCTAGAGTAGAGGTTCTATCATATATGGTCAATTTTTAAAATAAAGTGAAAATAGATAGGAAATTCAAAATCAAGGGGACTAAAAGGGGTCAATGGAGGAATAGTAATGCATAGGGAATTAATACATCTAGATATTTCTCTATGGATTATGAAATAAGAGATCATTATATCATCATAAAATTTGTATTGGAACTATCACATTATGTAAATTTTGGGTGCATATAAGAACCACAAAATGTAGCTCACTAAATCTTGGAAAAGTGAAACCATAGACATTGAGTGTCACTAAACTAAAACATGACTCACTTTCAGCATTGAGATGAATCACATCAATGCAGACAAATCTAGATTCTATTTTAAATTATTGCAACTTTTAAACTTTATAACTTAAAACTTGATTTTTTTTAAATGGCATACTAAAAACATGGACATGAACTAGTATCATGCTCCCCATGTTTTATTTGTATTGATATTTAATTATTTTTTAAAAATTTTAACCTCACAAGACTTGTAACTTTTAAAAAATTTCACTTTACACCTTTTTTGCGCATGACCATGCATATGCATCAAGTATCTATAAAATTGTATTGAAAGTTTGAATCAACTATGAATTTTAAATATGTATATTTTCATAATTATGAAATTGTATATTTCCATTGTAATTCCCCCTTTTGAGATGATATATGTAGCTTAAAAGTCACTTATCTCAAAATATAATATTAAAAATACTTGAAAGATGTAAGCATGTAATAGCATTTGCATAGTTGAATTTGTATTTGCATCATAATGTAAGATGTAACACTATTTTTTTTTGAGTATGTTATATAGATCAAACATTGAATCATATAAGTTCTATGTACATGATATGGATAATATCACCATAGTATACGTAATAAGTAGTATTAATGCATGATATATATCATGGAATCATAATAACAAATAAAAATCATAAGTAATGGCATACAATGTCATGAAATTTGTATAGAAGATTTAGGGAACTAATGCCACATACAATGAACAAATGAATGTAACATGCACATAAGGCCAACGGCCCACATAAAATGATAAAAATTTTCAAGCAAGAAAGAATATGTAAAATTTCTCATAAATAAGGCCATAGGCTACATACAATAAGCAAGCAATTTCTAACTTATCATAATGTAAAATTTGAAAATAAACATAGTGAAAATGAAATTATTGTACATCCATCATATGGATCCATGTCATTGTAAGAAAATAAGATACATAAGTAACATAATTAATAATTATGATTGATTTAATAAGGTATTTATATGATATATAGCTCATCATGTTCAAGAATGTTGTGGATAGATACACCTATTAAATTATACATAAATAATGAAGATATGATCCCACCTTATCAAGGTTCTTGGGTAATAATGGAAGCCCAACATCAAGAACCATGCTAAAGAATGTCATGTATCACACTCATGTACCTCATGGTAAATTATTTTGTATTTAAAGATAAATAAAATATGCATCCACCATATATGAAATAGATAACATATGTAAATATGTAAGCTATAAAGATATGAAAAATGATTTTGGATCCTAATTTGGGAATTTTAAAAAAATATTTTGAATTTTTTTAACAGTATTTGAATGTTTGTGAAGTTTTGTCATATTTGATTTTTCTCTTGGTGTTTTTTCAATATAATAGAATTGACGTTTTTTTTTAAAATGTATAATCAAGGATTTGAAAATAGAATAATTTGCAAGGATTCAAACATTTCTCAATAATATGAAGAAATAACAATGTAAGCAAGAGGGTATAGAAAAATATGGCCCTAATGTGTGTGGAAATAAAGTATAGAAATGTAACATAGATGATAATAATGAGTAAGTGTAATTATGTAATAAGTGACATAGATTGATCATGTAACTTTAAATTAATGCCTTAGCATGTACAAATATGTAATAAAGTAATATAGTTTTTTTGGATTGTTTCATTTTTTTTATAAATTAAGAGGGTAATAACCCAAAGTGAAGATAAATCCAAGGTCTAAAAGAATCCTAGGAAATTTGGGATAGAAGAACTAGTAAGGATATGAAAGCAAATAAACTATGCACAAAGCAATAGATGAAATTAAATTATTTGGTTAAGTTTATTTCATCTCTTGCTTTGTGCATAGTTTATTTGCTTTCACATCCTTATTAGTTCTTCTATCCCAGATTTCATAGGATTATTCTAGACCTTGGATTTATCTTCACTTTGGGTTATTTTATATACACACACATATATATAATGGGAGGAATGTATGTATACATAACTTAATGATATGAAGGAATGATTTCGTATTAAAAGGAAGAGACAACTGTGAATGCCTGAGATTTTGAATAAAAATTATATGTTACAATATACCCCTCTAAATCATTGATCATATGTCCCTGTAAATATGTATCCTCATGTGTATATGTAACAACCTATACCTATTGTAAATCTTTATGAATAACCAATAATGCTATAGAAGATGAAGACCTTTTTTAGAAACCACTTTCTATTTAGGATAATATACCATTAATTTATTATTCATATGTGCCTTTGTATCATGCTCATAAAATTATTTATAAATATTCTCTTGTGTGAATATATCATGTTCATGAGCAGGTGTAAAAACTAATTTTGGAATACTCATTTTTGTATTTGAATCATTATCTTGAATATTTGTATAGACTATTTTTTTACCATGTCTTTCAAAAGTAATACCAACTAAATATTATATAGGAGGAATGAATACCACTAGTTCTAAAGGATGTTCATATTATATTCCTATAATTTTGGTCACTTGATTGTAATTAATGTATTTTGTATTAATATAATATTTTTTATACATAATTTTCCCAATGTCATATCAAAGATACATGATTTATAGGACTAATAATGGGGTGGGAACTATGAGTGATCCCACTTGTCATGGTAGCATAATATATCCAAACATATCTTGTGTATGTCCATGAAATACTTTTACAAATCTAGAAGTATCTTGTAAATATTTGTCTTAATATACAAGAAAATAAAGTAGCTCCATGGTGCATGAATTTTTACTTGATCCATTATTTATCATAGCACTATGTATGGGATTATTTTCAATATAAGATATAATGAAGAGTTCATATCTATGTGAATCATCATATACAACATCAATATCATCAAATGTAATCATAGGATGATATGTTTGATTGTTAATAATTATTCCAATGATACTATAAAGTGGATGACCATATGTAGAAGGAGGAGGATGAACACTATAAAAAGGATACCTATACATTTTTATTTTTATATTATCATTTTATTGTGGCTTAGCCTATTTAGTAGTTGTACCAATATAAATAATGTTATCATCAATAATATCTTGAATCTTGTGCTTAATATTGAAACATATATTTTCAGAGTTCATATTACATCTATGGTATTCACAATAAGAAATGCAATCAAAAAGACTATATTTTGGTCTAGACATGTTAACTTTCATTAGTGGAATAAGATTTATAATATTTCATTAAAGTATCCTTTACAACAATACATGAGTGGGTGAAGGTAAAATTGAGAATTTACTCCTTAGTTGGGCTTGTAATTGAAGATTTTGTGGTGGCTATGAGATAATATTAACTATAATATTAGCTTCATTCTTGATTTCATTTGGTTTGCTCTTATAATTTGGCTTGCTTTGAAATTTGGCATTTGAAGTAAAAGGACCACTAGAATCAGACTTAATCTTTGTTAAAGTAAAGAAAATTGACCTCATAATCTTTGACTATATATCATAATTCATCAAAAATATTTGAATTTGTCAAACATAATTGCCTCTTAAAGTGGAGATGGAAAAATTTTATTAAATATATCTTGGATTTCACTATCATACATTTGATTTGTCTTTTTTTCTAGTAGAGTCTTGTATCTTATCACATAGTCATTGATTATTTTATCATACCCCTATTAGAGATTTGAAAATTTCAGCATATGCGAACTTTTCACCAATGTTGAAATAAAATTATTTTAAAAAAATTATCTGCTAAGGGATTGAAATCTTTTACTGATTGAAGAGGAATATCATAAAACCATATAATATCATATTCTTTAAGACTTCTTGGAAATAATTTTGTCTATAATATTTAATTATCCACATAATCTAAACAAGATACATCAAAGGCATGTAAATGTTGTTTAGGATCACCTTTGCCATTATAGAAAATAAGTTCAGGAGCCACAAATCTAACTATTAATGGATAAGATGCACTTTTTGGTGCCAAAGGTTATGAAATAAGGAACATGAATCCATAGAGAGGCTAACATGAAATATATTTTGATCAAGTTGAGATAGCTTAATGTGTAATACATTAACTATTTTCTCAATAACATCATTTTTAGAGGTAATTGGAGGAGTATATTAGTATTATTATCCATAGAATAGATATTTTTTAGTGACCAAGTGATGTTCCCAAACCAAAGGATGATGTCATAGAGGTAAAAAGAGGTGTATAAATATGAATGGATGGAATTTCAAAAGTATAAAAATTAGAAGTATGAGATTTGACAATATGAAAAGGTAATTATTATGGTATAGATTTGGATAATTTAGCTTGATGCATAGATTTTGATCATAAACATAGACTAATAATCTTATTACCTCATGGGGGTTATTTTGAAGACCTTGATAAAATTTAGATAATTATTACACATTTTGTTAATCTAATCCATTAATATTATTTGGATTAATATTGGTGTCATGTTAATTATGTGCATCATAGTCATATTCATTAATTTAATTATCAGTTGCAAAGTGAACCTAATTTGTAAGAAACCAAGGAAGTTAACTATGGCTATATTATTAGTTTGAAAAAACATCATTATTTTCCATTGTATATGACACCAAAGCAATATGCATATGTGAAATATAAATACCACTTAATTTATCACTATGCCTTAGAGGCATACAATAAAATATAAATTAAGTAATGTTTATTAGTATGAATATAATACATGCAAAAACTCAAGGTATAAAGGTGATCTAGGTAAGGGATTAAATTATTTATAGGCTCTCAAATATACTTGCCCATTCATTAATTAGTGTTGGCCTAATGTTTCAAATTAGTAACTATAGAGATAGAACCATGCTTGTATCTAAATAAACCCTTTTTGATGGTACAATAATATTAAACTCCTTAGGTGATATGCTCCTCTCAGGTTCACCCTAAATTAGATAGATATAAGAGGATTCTTATTGGTATAAATAAGGGACCCTAGGCATTTATGACTTATTATGAGATATATAGAAACTAAAATATGTGTTTAGTTTTTTAAAATGGATAGGTATTAAGGTAAAATCTTCATTCCATGGTTGCATAAATATATATTTTTATAACCCTTCACAATAGTAACTAAGTAGTTTGAAAATTATCAAAATAAGATCAATAAAATCAGTAAAAGCAAATGGAAATAAGATAAAATAATTTAAATATTTTTGTGTATATGTGATAGTAAATTTCAAATTGAGGTTGAAATAAATAGCTCCAGTGTTATATTTTATCTAAGGTGACAAGAAAAACTTCTTCTATTTTAGATTACTCCAAGGTTGAAGAAGCTGAATCATTATGTTTCAAATTTATATCCAAGGTTTAAGTCTATTTTATTTTATTGTCAAGAATTTAAATAAATTTAATAAAACCCTAGGACAAAAACAAAGTAAACAACAAGCAAGTAATGTTCTAAAATAGTAATTTCACTAGAATGTTTAATTTATTTTAATTAGATAAATCTAATTAAATGTATTAGACTATTGATATTTTGAATTGAATTATAATATAGTAAACATAGTAAACTATAATAAAATAAATAATTTATAGAAATAAAAAAAAATTAAAAATATAATTTGGATTAGGGTTAGAGAGTTTCCCTCAAAATTGAAATATATTTGATTGTGTGAGTTGATTGTAAGTGAAAACTATGTAGAAAACCTACAAACACTATCATATTAGAAAATAATAATTCATAATTTTTTGGTACAAGTCCACAAGAGGTACATAAAAGTGCATTATAGGATGGTTTTATTATTGTGATTATGTCCTGGTTGACTATATTCTTGATTTATCGATCTAAGCCTATGAAACTACTTGAGAGGGTTGACTATTGAGCTTTGTGTACCGCTATGTTATGCATAAAAAATAAAAAACATGGATCTTAGATAAGAAATTAAATGTGAAAGATTAATAATTGGGAAAATGGAATAGTTGAATTGGCTTCGGAAACCCCTTGTGACTAAACACTACCTACATATCTCAAATAGTCCTCAGGCTAATTTAGTTCACCATAATAGAGTGCTTATGTAATCTATGATTGTGAAACTAGATTATTATAGCTATATGATTTGATTAAAATGATTTAAAAATGGATTTCCTTAACTTACAATAAATAATCTTCAAACTTGGCCTATGACTATTAGGATGCTTCAAACATAAATAGGAATAAATAGTGCTCTTTTATTCTTTGTATGCCAAGTGATTTTTTGATAGATGTTAATTATATTTCAAAAATCCTTGATGTAATTATATATAGGAATATTTTTAATTTTTTCACCAATAAACCTTATAATACACACATGAAGGGTAAGATTAAATGGATCCAATTTAAAAATTTACTGTTGGAGTGTCAGGAACAAGGTCACACCAGTTAGATAGGGCCATAGTGTGTTATTATCATCATAGTGTTAACTTGTCTTAGAAGACCACAAACCATTTGGACATGTTTAATATATGTCTATAAACTAAATAGGTATAAAAGTGATAATAGGTATGTCTACATGATTTTTTCATTATTCCCAAGGCATATAAGGATTCCATATATATTACAAGTTATAAAAAATGTGAATAGACCAAGTGTTTTTACATTGAGTTACACCCTTTGAGGCTATGTTTCATGTCTCCTCACCTAAACAACATAATGTGAATACCCTAAGGATTTAGGTCACCTATGGTTAGATTAAACCTCCAGAGAAGGTTGCCTTCCCCTGATGGATCACCTAAGACTAAAACTAACACTACTACACTTACAAGGAAAAGGGAGGATTACATAAAAATAAATAAATTGAAAGCAAAATGGGTGATACACCAAAATATTGTAATACCTTATACTTGCTTAAGCATACATAATGAACATAAAAGAGTTAACAACATGCATAAATCACAATCTAAAAACCCTTATGCATAAGTCCTTTATAGGGAGATAGGGAAATCAAGAAAGCACTTATAAGGGAGATTCCACATCCAAACACTACTTAAAGTTAATATCAAACAACCCACAACCTAAAATGTATATATTCCTACATAAAGGTGAGGGAACTAAAAATCAAATCAAGGATAAATACATTTATTCATAAGATAAGATTGAAAGTCCATGAATTCACACAAGATGTAAAGATATGAGAAGGAAAAATCAATTATATTATTCATTCAAATTCATGAAAATAAGGTATATGGATCAAGGATGGGCCAATTTATACAAATTTTTTTTGTTAAAAAGAGTCCTATAAAATGATAGTTCTACCTATTTTTATAGGTAATAAATCCTTAAATCTAGGTCTTGACTCAGTTTTACCCACTATCAAGGTGTTAAATTTTTTAATGATGTTCAAGGAAGGGGGTTAGGGAAGTGGGAATCTCCTCACGAACACCATGGTCATGCTTGCACAATTTCCTACCATGTCCCCTTAATCCTTCAACTTATCTTTTACATGAACTTGATTCTAATCTTCATGCACTCATTCCCATGATGATTGAAGCTAGATTCTATCACATTTTCTCCCACTCTACCAATTGGAGCTGAGATTCACTAAGATTTACAAGCCAAACCTCTCCAAGATTAATTTTATGAATCAATGCAATTACATAACCTACTCATGAGTTGAAAATTGTATGGTAGGAATGGGAATCAAATTAGTGTATTCAGTGTTAACATGGATACCAAAAAACTCTTTAGTGGTGGGTTGTATCCATGTGTCAACATCAAGCTCATTTTTGGCCTTTCTTTGCTTCTACAATAATATTCTTCCTTAGGCCCTATTTTAACAATTAGTTGATTATTCTAATTTTAATACCTATCTTAGGTTCATATTTGTATGCCACATGGCACTCTTTTATAGACCATGGGATTCATGTTGCTACTTATGACATCTCTATCATCCTGCTTTATCATGCTCTTATTTGGCTTCTGCCATGCATCACTTCCTTGATGATCCATACTCTCAACATTGGCTTTATCTTCTAGATAAAGAGCTCTTAAGAGGTTATCATATGATCCAAAAATCCAAGTTATAACCTTTACAGCCTATTTGGATTAGATTTAAAATAAAAATTAATATTTTAATTTCCAATTTCCCCTTTTAATAAATCTAAAATATTAATTTATAAAAATTTCATAATTTAGTAAAGGAAATTGAAAGGATTTATGATCATAGAGAGGAAATTAAAAACAAAATATAACATAGAACATTTGTTTACAGGGTTCACCAAATGGTTACGTCCCCAGGACTACTCTATGAGTATTTTGATATTATAAAAATTTAGAGACTGATTACATAAAAATATCTCCAAGTAAATAATTTATTTCTCTACCAAATATATATCTGTGAAATAAAATAAACCTCCCAAAGGTTTTTCTACCTCTATATCTAGATATCTCTATCTACAATTTCCTCTATGCAAATCCACTATTTATCTACAAAAATCCTCTTACCACCTCTATAAAATAACATACATTTATATATTTCTCAATACCATTTGGTATTAGCTAGGTAATAACAAATTTCCTTAGGATACTAACAATTTACCCAAATTGGATTTTTTCCCATTTTGACATCATGGTGTTGGCTCTCTGGGATTTCTTGCTACTTGTATTTAGTTTTTCTCTACAACCGATCAAAACCAAAATCCCAAAATGGAGTTTTCCCTATTTTTGGGTTGTCATTCTAGTAATAATGGAGCTAAAACAATTATGTAATTAAATCAAGATTTGAATAGGATTTTCTAGTAGTACCATGTGGAAATTTTTTAGAAAAGCTTTTCAATAACAAATGAAGAACAATAAATTATAAACAATTCATTCAAAGCTATCAATACTAGAATGTATTGGTTGCATATATATCCTACCAAACAAATTATGCTAGACTCATCTTCAATGTCATGTATTCACCATACACTATGCCATGTTGTCCATATATTACCCAAATGTTGTAATAACCATGCATTTTAGTACTACCAAGTAAAATTCAATGCTAGATGTATTAATATTCCATGCCATATTTTATCCATCCATGCCAAGATCCACATCAAATGCCAAGTGGACAATGAATTTTTGTAATGTGTTACTTTATTCATATATATCATCAACATTATTTCCTTTCATGGAATGTCTATGCCTATGTTATATTTATCATGCTATAATAATATATGTTTTTGTCTTTGATGCATTTCATTTTCTTAGTTGACACTAGTTGTTAAGCCAACACTATAAGTTAAGACTTGCATTTGAATAACCATGCAATGTTTCATGGGAATTGTTATGCTATAAAATATCATCAAGTTTAACATCAACATGAATTAGAAGTCAATATCATATCCTTCCTTTGCTCAGATAAATATACAACTCAAAAATAAGAGGAATTTCTACAGTTTTATTACTCCTAGCAATTCTCACTTAATAATGACATGTGTCAACATAAATAATCTTTAATGAGAATTAATATTTATGCCAAACTTGACCTAAGAGAAAAAGGATACAAATTTTTTATTTTTGAGAATAAAATATATAATTAAACATATTAAAATACATTAAGTAAAATCAATATATTAAAATATTTAAAGATTTTAATTAAATATCTTAATTATATATATATATATATATATATATATATATATATACTCATTAATAAATAATAAATATATTAAATTACATAGATTGATATCAATTTTTCAAAATTAATTATAAATGTTTTGGGTGGAGGTGTGGCATTATTGGCTAGATAATTCCCCACCTACATTCACAAAAATAATTAAATATTACCAATAATTGATTGAAATCATGGGATAGAAATCCCCTAGATCATTCCTCCCCATTGAGAGCTTTTGGACCTCCAAAAGTTGGATTTAATTATCAACCAAGTGAGGGTATTTTTTCCTCACTTTCCCAATTTCCATCCATTTTATCTTATTCAAATGCATCCCTTTCAAACCCACATGAAGATATTTTATATCACCCCTTCATGTAGTTCTAGTTTTCTTGTCAATAATAACATCTTCCTACAACTCATGAAGAGACTCAGAGCAAAATCATCAACATTAGGAACTTGAATCCCCTCATATTGATCTATGATCATAGGATTTTAATATCATTTCAAGTATTCCACATTGACTACTAAATAAATCTACACATTAGAAGGCAAATCCAATCGAAAAGAATTTGTACCAATCTTTTCCAAAATCCTAAAAGGACCATACCCAATTGTTTCTAATTTTATGCCTTCACCTTTTAATATTTCTTTGTTTATGTAAAGCCAAACCTGATCATCCACTTTGAATTGATGATCAACTCTATGTTTATCATGCCTATCCTTATATCTAGCTTAGCTCTTCTCCAATTGTTATAGAATTGCTTTTTAAATCATTTGAATCCTCTAAATGAACTTTTAGCCTTCTTGGAATCATTATTTCCATTCACCACTGAGTTAGATTCTTTTTTAAAAGATAATTCCAAAGGAGACATAGGAAAATAACCAAAACAAGTCTCAAAAAGAGACTTTAAATTAGAAGAATGCAAAGCACAGTTATAAGAATGTTGCAAATAATATAAATGTGCATCCCATAATTTAATATGTTTATCACAATACCCCTTAAGTAAATGTACCATTATTTTATTGACCACTTCTATTTGTCCATTGATTTATGGATGAAAGGTTATGATTTTATTTAGCTTAGTATCTATCAAGTACCATAAAGCTAACCAAAAATAACCAATAAATCAAGCATCATGATAAGATATAATAGAAGTAGGTAACCCAAAATGGATCCAAACATTTGTTAATGACAAATGTGCAGTATCCTCACCTGTAACCTATTTATTACAAGGAAACAGAATACATATTTTACTTAATCTATAAAAAACCACATATATATAATCATGTTTTCTTTGTGACATAGGTAAACCTCCTAAGAAATCCATAGAAAAACTTTCCCAAGGATGCTTAGGAATAGGAAGAGGTGTATATAATCCTAACTTCCAGCCGCTAGGTTTACTTGTGGAATAAATAATGTAACCTTTAATATATTTAAATACATTTTCTATCATGTGGGACCAATAAAAATATCTTTGTAACTATGCAACTATTTTACCAATACCAAAATGACCTAAAACAAGAGAAGTGTGTGCTTCTCTAATCATGTAAACTCTTTCATCTTGTGGAATACATATTTTTCTAAGATGATATAACATTCCATTATGCACATGATAGTTAAATATTTTTATTGATTTATCATTTATCAAATCTTAATAGACATCCTTAAAATCAACATCTCTAGAATTTCATTAACAAAAAGACTATGATATAAAATAGTAGATGCTACAATAGGAGGTATAGAAAGCATATCTTCAACCTTATTATGTGTTCCCTTTTTGTACCTTATAACAAGATGGAACTACTAAAAAAATCCCATCCATTAGAAGTACCATGATTGTTGTAGCTTGGATTGTCATTGAAGTTATTACAAAGGCTGATGATTTGTATAGATGATTGTCTCTTTACCTATCAAATAGTGTTTCCACTTTTTCACACTCTGCACCAAAGCATATAACTCTTTATCATAAGTAGGATATTTTTTAACTACACTTGTAAAGGTTTTTGAATTAAAACACACCAATTTTAAGTTTTGCATTAACACTGCCCCTTCTACATACCCGCTAGCATTAGTTTCTATATCAAAAGATTGTCATAAATTAAGAAGTGTAATAATTGGGTTTGTACTTATCTTTTCTTTAAATTTATTTAAATCTTTTTCATGATTTCATCCCTATTGAAATACCTGATTAACACTTGTTAAATCCTATAAAGGAGATGCAATATAAGAGAAGTTAGCAATAAATTTTCTCCAAAATTGAAATTCTTTGAGAAAACTTCTAACTTCTATTGTATTATTATGCCTTGGCCTATCTACTATGGATAAAACTTTTGTAGGGTTTATTTTTCATGATCCATTCCCTACAACATAGCTTAAGTAAACCAAAGATGTTTTTGCAAATTCCCATTTTGACATCTTTATAAATAGTTTTTCCTTTTGAAAAGTATCTAAGACTTTCTTGATGTATTTAAGATGATCTTCCCATGTGTTACTAAATATAAAAATTTCATCTAAGTATATAATTACAAAATCATCAAAAAATGGTCTTAACACATCCTTCATAACTTGCATAAATGTAACAGGTGCATTACAAAGCCCAAAGGACATAACAAGCCACTCAAAAAGACCTTGATTAGTTTTGAAAGTGGTTTTCCAACTATCACCATCACTTATTATTATTTGGTGATAACCACTTCTCAAATCTAACTTACTAAAATATTTTTCATCTTTTAACTGATCTAATAAATCATCAATATGAAGAAGAGGGTAGTGTTTTTTTACCATGATTTTATTCAAATCTTGGAAATCCATGCATATCCACCATGTACCATCCTTCTTTGGTACCAAAATAATAACTGAATTGTATGGAGATGTAATTGGCTAAATGACTCCTTTTTAAAGTAACTCCAACACTTGCTTCTCTATTTATTCATTCTCTACTACTGACAACCTATACATGTCAATATTAAGGAGAGAGGCATCCTGATACAATTGAATATCATGTTGGATTTCCCTCTTAGGGGGTATACATTGTGGTTCCTAGAAAACACCATTATGGTTAGAAATAATATTTTCTATTTCAAATTGATGTTTAGGATCACAACCTTTTAAAGCCTTGAAATTTTCATCATCCTTGGATTTCACAACCATGAGAACAACACTCTTACTTGAGTTTACAAGTCTTTTCATTTGTACTATAGAGATGAGTCAAATTGGTTTTGACATGATGGGATCTTACTATGTATTCAATACCACCCTTTAAAAGCACATATTTGTTCTCTTCTCTATAAAAGATTGCCTTTCTATCATATAAGTAAGGACTTCCAAAAATAGTTCCACAAATATCCAAAGGAACTACATATATCTCTACTTTATCAATGAATTTAGAAGTAATATCAAAACTCAAGGTGCATGTTTTTGTGACCTATAATTTTTCATCATCACACACCCATCCTAAAGGATATGGTTTTAGATGTGGTTTAGTTTTGAGTCCTAACTTTTTAACAACCTCTTCAAAAATAAGATTAGCTTGTGATCCACTATCAAAAGGAGTATTTATTTTAGTATGCTTAGATATGACTCTTATGTGGAAAATATCATTTCTTTTTCTTTCAAAATGTTTATATTTAGTTTTAAAAGATGAATCAATAATAGAAGGTTTAGGGTAAGAAGAAGAATAAGTTTAACCTTGAAGACCCATAGTAGTCACTTTTATTTCATCACTAGAATCTGATCCCAAGTCTTATTAGATTACAACATTATCCTTCTTTTCCTTTTTATTCTATAATATCTTTGGCTTGAGTTTTGGATGGAGTTTCTAACACTTACCCTCATCATGATTCTTCTTTTAGTAATTACAGAAAGGTTTTCCTTCCTCTTTATTAATAGTGTAAGTAGACTTACCCTTACCTTTTCCTTTGTTTTCAAATAGCTTATAAGATTTCTTTCCATAGCCTTTCTTGGTCATCTTACCCCTAGCTTCCATATGGTTAGTTTTCACATAGACTTCATCAAGGTTAGAAGGATTAAACATGAGAACAGTATGTCTCAAATAGCTATGAAAACCTCCAATATACTTTATTAATGTTTCTAAATTACACAAATGAATTCCCAACATTATTCCATTATTTCTAAACTCCTAAATATAATCTTTCATGCTCTGACCTTTATTTTATCTTAAATTTTGCTAATCCATAGTAGCTTGTTATATATAACCCAAAGGATAAATTTGTTTTCTCAATTCAGAAGCAAAATCATTCTAGGAAGAGATTACCTTACCATGTTATTTGAGATCTTCCTAAATCTTACTCTCCCACCAAATGAGTGTTGTGCCACTCATATAGAGAGCAGCCAACTAAATCTTGGATTCCTCACTTATAATATTTTGAATCCTACAATATATCTCAATCTACTCAACCTAGTTATCCAATTTCTCTGCACTGAGCTCACCATTATAAATTGGCAAATCAAATTTAACATCTAATTTCAAATGTGTGATAGTTTTACCATCTATCAAAGAGGATGCCTTTTTGGAAGGTGAAGTTGAAAAAGGAATTCTTCTCTTTTAGCTTGATCTTATTTTACATCTTTCCATTTTTATGGTCTTCATACATTTCCTCAACCTTATTTTTCATGTTTAGAAAGGCATGATGGAATTCTACCTCAGACATATCTACTCCCATACTTGACTACTAGCTTGCATGTCTTGCACCAATTTCAAGATCAAAATTTGCAAGTTCCCTTTCACCATATCTTGATCAAGACCTAGTTAACATACAACACTATTATAAGTGCTAGATAATGTGTTAAATGGCATTGATCATAGGCTCTAATACCAAACTAATCTAGAAATCCAAGTTATAAAAACCTTTACAGTATGACTGGATCAGATTTAAAATAAAATGAAATATTTTAATTTCAAATTTCCCCTTTTAATAAATCCAAAATATTAATTTAAAAAACTTATATAATTTAATAAATTAAATTAAAAGGATTTTTTATCATAGAGAGGAAATTAAAAATAAAATATAACATAAAAGATTTGTTTACAGGGTTCACCAAATGGCTACATCCCTAGGTCCACTCTATGAGTGTTTTGATCTTATTAAAACTCTTTTATACTAATTATATAAAAATATCTATAATTAAATAATTTATTTCCATACCAGATATCTATCTATGCAAGAAAATAAACCTCTTAAAGGTTTTGTTTCCTTTGTATCTAGATATATTAGTCTATAATTTCTTTTGTGCAAATCCACTACTTCTCTGCCAAAATCCTCTTACTACCTCTATAAAATAACCTACAATTATATATTTCTCAACACCAATTGGTGTTTTTTGGAAATAATAAATTTACCTAGGGTACTAAAAATTTCACCAAATTGGGGTTTTTCCCACTTTGACTGCATGGCATTAGCTCTCTAGGATTTCTTGCTACCTGTATTCAGTTTTATTCTATAATTGATCAAAACCAAAAGCCAAAAATGGAGTTTTCCCTATTTTTTGGTTGTTTTTCCATTAAAAACAAAGCTAAAACAATTTTTTAATTAAACCGAGGTTTAAATAGGATTTGCCAATGTTACCATGTTGTAATTAGTTACAAAACCTTATGCATAACAAATGGAGAATAATAAATTATAAACAATTCATTCAAAGCTATCAATACTAGAATGAATTGGCTACATATATATCCTACCAAAAAAATAGAACTAGACTCATCTTCAATGCCATGTATTCACCATACACTATAACACGCTTTCCATATATTACCCAAATGCTACAATAACCATGTGTTTCACTACTACTAGGTAGAATTCAATTCTAGATATATTTATATTCCATGCCATATTTTATCTAGCCATGCCAAGATCCATGCTAAATTCCAAGTGGATAATGAATTTTCCTAATGCATTGCTTCATTCATATATATCTGCCAACATTGGTGCCTTTCATGGAATGCCTATGCCTATGTTGTATAGATCATGCTATAATAATATGTTTTTGTCTTTATTGTAATCCATTTTCTTAGTTGGTGCCAGTTGTTAAGCCAACACTATAAGTTAAGACTTGTGTTTGAATAACCATGCAACACTTCATGGGAATTGCTATGCTGGAAAAAATCATCAAAGTTAGTGCCAACATGAAGTAAAATTCAATATCATATCCTTCCTTTACTCAAATAAATATGTAACTCAAAATTAAGAGGAATTGCTACACTTTTCTTACTCCTATAAATTCTCACTTAATAATGGCATGTGTCAACATAAAGATTCTTTAATGAGAATTAATATTTATTCCAAACTTGACATAAGAGAAAAAGGGTACGAATTTTTACTTTTTGAGAATAAAAGATATAATTAAATATCTATAAAATATAATAAAATATAATATGTAAAATCAATATATTAAAATATATAAATATTTTAATTAAATATCTTAATAATATATATTAAAATATATTCATTAATAAATAATAAATATATTAAAAAATATAGATTGATAACAATTTTTCAAAATTAATTATAAACATTACAAGTGGAGGTATGGCATTATTGGCTAGATAATGCCCCACCTACATTCACAATAATAATTAAATATTGCCAATAATTGATCAGAATCATGGGGTGGAAATCCCCTAGATCACCATGTGGCATCATTCTACTCATCTATAACTATGAATAATACTTTATTTTTCATAAACCACCCAAGTGCTATAGAATAATGTGATTTTGCCACATGACATCATCCTATTATCCTGATAGCTTAGAGGGTTTTGAAATTTTACTAACATTTTTAAGATGTTAGGTTACTAGGATTATGACACATGGAAGTATCTCACTAACTCAAAGTTCTTATGATGTGGAGACCCATAGAGAAACATTTGAATAAAAATAACTAAGTCCTTATGAGAAAAAACATGACACATGGCTCTAGTCAAAGTTTAAAAAATCAATCAAGTGTCAAAACATTTCCTCTTCACATTAGAAATCATGACATAGCTCAAATTTTAGTACTTTTGTTTATAGAAAAAGTTTTGACTAGTTATACTACATAAATATTTGAACTCAGGACCTAAAACCTTTAGAAATACGTAGAAACTTTTTCAAAATACTTTGCCACATGGCATCATTTTTCTCTCTCAAAATTTTGACATATTGATTTGCTTTACATAGACCACCCACGTGCTACAAAATAGTAAGATTTCATCAAGTGGCATCATCCTACTAACCCACTATCCTAGGGTATTTTGAATTTTTATGGATAGTTATAAGACATTAGGTCACTTGGATTATGACATGTGGAAGTACCCCATTATCTTGAAGCTTTTTTGATGTGGAGACCCAATGAGAAACTTTTGAATAAAAATGGCTAAGTCTTGCTGAGTGGAAGTGTGACATGTGGTTTTAGGAAAAGTTTAGATAATCAACCAAGTTATGAAACATTTCCTCTTTATGTAGAAAGCACAGCATAGCTTGGTGTTCATAAATTTTGTCTAGAATAAAATTTCCAACTAGTTCTACTATGCAACATTTTTCTAAAAGAAAAATACTTATGCATTTCCCATGAAGGCATTAGAACATTTATTTACAAAAATTTATCTGACTACTTTTCAAAATACATGAATACCATTTCCATTACATAAAATCTGAAGACCATACTTTACAAAAATTATATAGTAAAACTTAAAAAGTGTTTATTTTTCTTTTGAGACTTAGTCAGTTTCTTGAACCTAGACCAAACCTTGAAACCTTTGCATGACTACTAAAATATTGAAGTCTTAAACTAAAAATGGATGGTAATCCTTCATGGTGACCAAAAATAGTAAATATTTTAGTGACCTATATAGGATGTTTTCCTGGTAAGTATAAATGATTAACATCTTCGTAGCCTTTATGAAATCCATTAAGCATGGAGTTATAAAACTATCCATACTTCTTGATTATTAAAACTTAAAATTTTTGTAACTTGCTCATCCTAATACTAAATAAAATAATTTTGATTCACCTCCAGGTAAACAAAAAAAGTGCCAAAGCACTTAGAGGAAAAATAAGTAACTAAAATAAATTGTAACAACACCTAAAGTGAATAAAATTGGATAAACTACTATGTACAAAGTTTAGAGCACTTCGATAATAGTTATTTAGATGGATCCCCTTAGCTCCTTCTTATCCATATTTGAGATTTGAAAGGCATTATATTATTTGAATTTGGTTACAATGTAATGGCCACTCTATAAATCATGAAACTTGGTATGTTTCCCATGTTTGGCTCTATATTTATCCCACTTTAACACCAAATTTCCCTCAAGGAAGACTCTATGGGATACTTTTTTTTCAAAAGACCTCTTCACTTGAGCTTGATGAAGCTCCATTATATGCATAGATTTGTCTCTTGTTTCTTGCAATTAGATCAATTCTATAAATCCGATCTCCATGGCATTTTATCTATTATTTCAAACTCATGTATAAGTTCTAGAGTTAACATTTCAATAGATATAGAAAACTTTGCCTCTCTACCATAAATGAACATGTAAGGATAATTTACAGCAACATGCTTAGGGGTAATTCTATCATCCCATAAGGCTATCCTCAACTTGGTATGTTAGGTCCTTTGATTTCCCTCCATATTCCTCTTAATGATTTTGATCAAATTCTTATATGTAGACTCTACCAAGCCATTATCTTGGGGATGGTATTTATATGAGGTTCTCAACTAAATTCCATATCTAACTTCCCATTTAGTTATCTTGGTGCCAACAAAGTCCATTACATTTTTAGATATGATTGTAGAAGGCACCCTAAACATAGTGACTATACTTTCATAGAAGTCCCATACATTGGCTTCATTTTATTTTTTTAAATACATCACTTTTATCTACCTTGTAAAATAATTAGTGCATCTCAAAACCCATTAATGACCTACACTATAAGGTGGTTTAATAATCCATATGAAATCCAAACCCCACTACATGAAGGGTTGCTCTACATGGATGGGATGGAGAGGGATGGATGATAAAATTTGTTTACCAATGAATAATTCACATATTTTTAAATTATTAACCCATGCATATAGATATCTAATAATATTGGGCCAATAATAGCCTAACCTCATTAGCTTTATGGTTGTAGTCCTTAGAGAAAAGTGGTCACTAGATGATCCATCATGAAATTCCTCTAGAATCATATCAATCTAGTTTGTTTCAACACATCTCAATAGAATACCATTAACATATTTACTAAATAGGACAGCATTATAGTCATGTAAAATTCAAAATTTGGTTACTTTAGTGTGGCTAATGACACCCAATCTATAGGTCCTACTTGTTTGCACAACCCTTATAGGATTTTTATTTCATCGATTCTCAATTATCCATAGCCTTATAGACTTAGCCCTTATAGACCCAAGAAACTATTTTAGGCCCAAATCCATCCCATAGGTCTCATTACCTATGGATAATAACACCTAACTTGGACAAGATCATTGAAACCTAGGGTGTCTTTTTTCTAGCATTGTCCAAGTACAAATTTGGTTCAAATAACCATATTATCTCAAATCCTTTTCTTAATTCATGTCAGCCTAAAGTGAATTCATTTAACCCATGATCATCAGGTTCCCTATAAAATTCCATTAAAAGTCCATTTATAAGGGTTGGCACTCATTTATAAGAGAGAAGCAAGAATACAAGCAAGTACACTCAATAACTTTTCCCTATTCTCTACATATAGCCTTCCAATATTATTACAATATTATTCAAACCCTTGCACTAGTCCCTATCCATCTAAATAATATCTAGTCTCATATCTTGTTACATTTTCATACACAATTGCACTAACCACTTCAATGGGAGAACTACATTAGCTTGATCCCTCCTCAAAGTATTGGTATGTAGGTAGTATTCCCATACATAGGGTGTGAAGGGAATCTAGTATATCATTTACACATTAACCCATTCTCTCTCTTTCCCAAATTCCCTTTCAAGTTTTGAAGCACAAAGAGCTCATATGGATTTTTAATATTAAAATAGATGCACAGTGAGCTCTGTAGACTTCTAAACTTTGATATTTCACTAATAGGGTAACATAGACCTATTGAGTAAAACCCATAAAACTCAAATCACTTAGAAAATAGTGTTTGGAAAGGAATATAATGATGAATAATAAGGTGTCCCACTTTCAAGGCTCCTATCTAACTAGAACAAAAGTTCATGAACCTATTTCTGACATTATCCCAGTCCTATACCTGAATTCTTAGTCCTTGTCCTAGACCAAATAGCTCAGAATAAGCTAAGTCATATTTTATCTCATTCATTACTATTTTTAAAAAAGTCAAAAATACAATCTATTTACATAAATTAGTGGCTTAATTATTGAACATTATTTATTGATTTACTTTATTCTAGACCTATTTATTAATTAGGAATAAAACTATTATTCTAAAAAAAAAACATTTGGTGAAGCCAACATACTTCAAATTTTACATTAAAAAACCCTAGAAACCCTAGGGTAAATTATTTCTAATTTTTTTCCACAATTTCTTAATTTTTCCTATATTTAAAAATAAAAAATCTACAATTTTAATTGCAAATTTATCAATATATTTTATAAAAAACCCTATTTTGCATATATTAGGTCCTTGCATACAAACACATTCTAAACACTGGAAAAAATATATTGCTAATTTTAGAAGTATTTTTTTTATGTTTCTTAAATTTTTCAATCAAAATTCTACAAATTTTCTATAAATTCATATCAAATTTTTAAAATTATCATACTAATTTTAAAAATTCCTTCCAAAACCCCAGTTGCATCAACTAGCTCCCAGTAATTTTCCAATCATTTTATAAATTTTTGGTTGAATATCAAAATCAACAAATTAATTTTAAATCCAAAAATTCATAGTATTTTGCATAAATATTTCTAAAAAATCCTTAGTTGCATATACTAGAACCTATTTGCTTCTTGAGGTATCACCTTACATGTTTGTACACTCAATATCCTTTTTGTGCAAATTCCAATTCACTATTATTCAAACTTTGTGTTTATTATATTAACTAATTTACCTTTTTATCATATTACCTATTACAACTTATATCGAAACATTCAAACACATTTCACATTATTTTCCTACTTTAACAATGGCTAAATATATTAGTTTTGATGAAACTGATAAAAGATAACTTCAAGAACTCTTAACAAAACATCTAGATATGTAAGATGATAGGCTTAAAATTATATAAGATGAAACAAATTTAATATTGGTCAATCTTCTCAAACCATAGATCATCCAATTTCAAATAACACTATGGGGGAAACTATGTCTCAACAACCTCCTATAGCATCCCAAACTTCTTATATGCCACTAGCTACAACTAGTGCATCCCTATCTCCTAATGTGGTATCCCTTTTGTAAGAGATAAGATCTATTTAATCTAAGGTGTAACATCTTGAGCAAGGTATCTCTAGACCTACATAGGCATTGGATTCTTTTACTTTACTACATACACCATTGGCACGTCACATTATTTTTACACCCTTTCCACAAGGTTTTTTTCAACCCAAGCTCACTCTATATGATGGTAAGGGTGATCTAGAGACACATTTGAGAGATTTTTATGTAGCATGTTTGGATTATGTGCCAAATGACTAGTTATTAACCAATATTTTTTCATAGAGTCTAAGAGATTATAAATTACAATGGTTCTATAGTCTACTAAATCAGTTGGTTACTGCATTTAATCCTTTAGTAGACATATTCATAGTACATTTTAGTATCAACATTGGTGATAAGGTTTCTTATGCACAAATTCATAGTAGAAACAAAGGTCAAATGAGCCCCTCATAGATTATGTTTTTAGATACAAGACTATTTTGTCTAAGCTAACTAGCCCCATATCCAATCAAGAGTTACATGACATCTTTAAATAGAGCCTTCTACTAGCATTTCATGAATCCATTATGTTCAAAATATTATCTTCCTTCATTTAATTATGTCATACACTAAAGGAAAGATAAGTCAATATTATTTCAATGGGCAAACTTAAGTACTCAAGTATCTCAAACAAAATAAACAAGAGTAATATCAAATTCCCATACAAGGTCAATGTTAATGACAAAAAGAATTAAAATCAACCAATAATCACTGCAGCTTTAGAGTCCCCTCAATGTTTGGTTTTATCAACACCTCCTCATCATGCATTTACCAATCTACCAGTTACTCCAGCCATGGTTTTATAGTAGTTACTAGAATGTAACATCATATCTCTCCCTCCTACTCAAGAAGTTGACCCAACAAAACCTCTTTCACAAGAATATGATCATAATGCATTTTTTTATTTTCATAGGGAACTAGGCCACACAATTAATAGATGCATCAGTTTGAGACATAATATACAAGACTTGATAGACAATAATATACTTGATCTAGGCACTTCTATTGAACCTACATAGGCAAATCCAATACAAGATAAAGCTTTTAAAATCTTCTTATATCTATTCCACAACAATCTATACAAGAGAAAGGGGACACATTAGGTATTCACCATACATACCATGCACATCCTCCACTAGCTATATACTAGGCACCTTTAGTTGAGTCACATCCTTTGAGTGGTATGATAGGTGTGTATGAGTCTAATGTTCTAGCTAGACCTTTGATTTCCTTCTTAGATTAGGATATTGTGGAGGTTATTTCAGATTATAATGCACTTTTCATCAGAGCACATATCTATAATCAACCCATTCACATTGTGCTCAATGATAATGGTTCTAGTGTTAATATGTGCACCATTACATTATTACAACATTTGGGTTATTAAAATCAGGATATTACTCCCAAAAATATAGTTATTAGTCAATTTAGTGGACACAAATAGAGTTTATTCGGAGAGATTACACTTCCACTATAGGTTGGTCCCACACATGTGACCACACATTTCACTATAGTTCCCAATACAAGAGTTTTTGACATGTTACTTGGTCATCCATGGATTCAAAACATTTGATTAGTACCATCTATAGTTCATAAATGCATGAAATTCATTCATACTAGTTAGGTTATTACATTTGGTGGACTTCTATATGAGTTACCACTCCCCACTTCAAATCCATCTACTTGTAATCACTAGTTTTAGTTTCCCCACCAATTATAATTCTTCCTTAGGTACAGATTTAGACACATTTGATGCATCTATCACTAGTATAGAAGGTTCACACACCTCCATAGCTTTGGGATTATAGATAGCTTCTAGCTAAAGTATTCACACCCAAAGTAGTTTTATTGAGATCTCATGTATCCACACATATATCACATGTTTATAAAGATTCTCCTACTTAGAGATGGGTCCCTAAGATCCCTAAAATTACATCTACTTCTTAGAGCTATAGGTGGACCCCACATTTAGTTTCCACTTTAGATATTTTAGAGTAGTTATAATGCACTTAAATTTTAGCTTCAAAATCTTAGACATTCAATCATGCCTCATGATCAGGCATGATTCATTTTTTTGATATAGGATACCATGAAAGGGGGTCTCATTCGAGACTCATCGGTTAGTACAATTTCTTCCCAGTTTCTCTTGTACATAGCTTATATCAAAACACACAAAAAATATTTCAAATTATAAAAACATTTAAATATATAAAAATACTAAAAAAATTTCAATTGTATGCATCATCCATGTTTTACATTGATACTATCATGATAGGACTTATATTTTCTATTTCATGCTATTGTCTGTCAATTTATCTACATTATCATGATTCACTCAATCTCTTTTGAGTGTGTGCAGTCACATCTAGCTACTTGATTGCTTCACTCTACCCATTGAGGGGGCATTCCTACTTCTACATTTGAGACACACATCAATATACATACCCACTAGGGGCATCTTCTACATGACAACACCATCCAGGTTATGTCAATCCTACACTACACACTCTAAGTTAGCACACTAATGTACATTACTTACCAGATTATATAGATTAATATATCAATATTTCATCAATATCTAGTACTTTTTTATACTCCAAACATATATCTAGTCTTGTACTAGCATGTCTTGTATATTTTCACTTCTTAATTTTATTAGTTAGATGTGTTTGTATTTATAATTTACTTGCTTTCATTCATTACTTAGAGTAGATTATGTGATTATATCTCTAGTTTTAATTTTACTTCTTATATGTGCTTTAGGACATTTTCCAATGTCTTTTGATCCTTTTTCATGTATGTGTACCTTCAAAAAATTTCCAAGGTCCCTCGTGTGTACACTTTTATGTGGAAATCTATGCTTATTTAAAATTGTATGTGTATGTGGCATTTGAACATGCCTTGTATGTTTGCTTTCTAGTTTGAGTTACATATGCCCATATCCCTTATTTTCATGGCTTCTTGGCCATCCTTGTATACTTCCTGACTCTTTCTTATTATTTTATATGCTTTTTTTTTAATTTCTTGTCCATTTTTGCATTGCCATGATCCATATCATGCATTTACCTTGCTTTCTTGGATGCCATGATGGACATCATGCTCCATCCCTCTAACTAAAAAATAATAACTAAAAACTAACATTTAATATTTCTAGTTCTAGTTCAATACATTTCAAATGATATTACATTATTATATCTATATAGGCATATCCATATTGATCTAACAATCTATCAATACAAAAACTATTATATCTAGAGATATCTTGTCAAATATCATTGTTATACCATGTATTTATACAGCATAACACATTTTTAGGACTCTTTATTCTAAGGTCAATCATTGTAGGTTCATCATTCCTAACCTCAAAAAAGGGGGGAAAAAATAGGGGTTTTTGTCATAGAGATAAAAGCTCCTAGCAATCAAAATAGCAACATTCAGATCACCCAGTTCAAAATCTAGAGGTTAAACTAGTCAGATTAGAACAAAAAAATAGTGACACTTCTAGATCAACAACTAGTTTTAACATAGGACAATAGCATCAAAAATGGATAGCAGTGCTAAACACAAGGGTGTCCTCATTTTTTCACTCTTGTCTAGTCATAAAAACACATAGGTTTTCTAGTAATAGGTAAAAAGTTTAGCTCAATTATAGTTTTTGCACATCTAGATTAGTCAAAATCAATAGTTTCAATATAGTTTTCTTAGAGAATCTAAATATAGGGGTATCATTCATGGAATGATGACTCTCACTTCAATTTTTATATTAGGTATTTGACATAACTTCCAAATAAAAATCTATGTTCTAGACACTAATGATTAGGGGTAATGTACACGACACATTGGTCTTCTTTTACTTTTGAGTTAAATTTATTACCCAAGCATTCTTAGTAGTTATGTGCTTTAATCCATATTTAGGTGGTTGGAATCATTCTCAAGTTTAAATTTCATACAATTTTAACTTCTTAAGTACCTAAGTTCTTGATTTGGCTTTCACATAAGCATATTACATCAGTTTCAGAGTGGCTTTCATACAAGCCTAACCTCCATCTTTTTAAATGGCCAAGAGTGTCCTAGTTTCTAGAATATATTTGACTATCCATGCCACATTTTCATATTTTTAGATCATTCATGGGCTCCATGATCCATCTCATATGACATATATTCTTTACTGGTATCACTTCATAGCTTCACTTCATGAGGAAATGATGGAACCAAAGGACTAGCTAGCCTTTTTATTCTTGAGCCACCTATTCAAAGAGATTTGACACATAGTCAAAACATCAATTAAAAAATTCATGATATATTAAATTCACTTATTTAATGATAATGGATATAAAGGTCATACCTTTGCATTCTTTATCCACATTCTAGGGATTTGAGCACTTAGCTACATTCATGATATTACTCTTGATTCAACACATACCCAGCATCATCTAGCATAATTCAACATCACAATAGGTTTTGTATTGGTTCACATACCTGGTGAGGTGTATTCATTCCTTCTTCTTACTCTTTATCCTACCCATCTTTATACATTCTTATTTTAGATATAGTGTATCTAATAATAATTGATCTACTCTATGTTTTTCATTACAAATTCTCACTTCACAATGTGTTCTCTCTATGCACATCCAACACCACATAGCTTCATGAAATTCTCCCTTATAGGTAAGTTTAGGTATGCTTTCTACTTTCCTTCATCCTAAAATTTTGCTTTATATCATCACTAGAACAAAGGGGGGGTGTGGGGGTTGGGGGAATGTTGTCATGTAAAATGCAAAATTTGGTTACTTGATTCTGGTTAATGACACCCAATCCATAGGTCCTCTTACTTGCTTACATAACCCTTATAGTATTTTATTGACCAATTCCCAATCATCCACAACCTTCTAGGCTTAACCCTTACAAACCTATGTAGCTCTTTTATTCCTAGATCTATCCATCTAGGTCTCATTCCCTCTGTACAATAGCACCCAACTTAGATAGGAGTGTTGAAACATAGGGTGTCTTATTTTTGACATTGTTTTCCAAGTGAAAATTTTATTTAAATAGTCATATTTTCTCAAATCCTTATCTTAATTCATGTTATCCTAACATGAATTCATTTAACCCATGATCATTAGGTTCTCTATAAAATGCCATTCAAAGTCCATTTAGAAGGGTTGGCACTCATTTACAAGAGAGAAGTAAGAATATAATAAATTACACTAAAAAACATTCCCCTATTCTCTGCATACATTGTTCCAATATTATTCCAAGCTTATTCAAACCCTTACACCACTCCCTAGCCATCTAAAGTATACCTAGTTTTGCATCTAGTTGCATCTTCATATACAATTGCACTAAGAACTTTAATGAGAGAACTACAATAGCTTGATCCCTCCTCAGAGTATTGGTATGTGGGTAGCATTCCCACACATAGGGTATGAATTTCATCCAATGTATCCTTTACACACTAACCCCTTCTCTCTCTTTCCCAAATTTCCTATCAATTTCAAGCATAAAGAGCTCTTAGGGATTTTGAATGTTAAAATAGATGCACAACAAGCTCCATAGACTTTCAAGATTTGATATTTCACTATTCTGGTAACATAGACATACCGAGTAGAACCTAGAAAACTTAGATCACCTAGATAATATCATTGGAAAAGGACTATAGTGCTAAATAGTAAGGTGTCCCACTTTTAGCATTCTTGTCCAACCAAAAAATGAAGTTGAAGAACCTATTTTTGACACTAATACCTAAATTCTTAGGCCTTGTCTCAGATCAAATAGCTTAAAATAAGCTAAGTCATATTTTATCTCATTTATTACTATTATTAGAAAAGGTAAAAATATAATCTATTTACATAAATCAAAGGCTTAATTATTGCACATTATTTATTGATTTACTTTATTCTAGACCTATTTATTAATTAGGAATAAAACTTCATCATTCTAAAAAATAATAAAATAACCATATATAATAACATAATGAATTGACTACAATATAAAATACCTTCTTTTGTCCTTGTTCAATCCTTGAGGGCATTTACAAAGTTTGGAAGAAGTTGACCATATCTTGGGTCCAACTAGGAGGCAACAAAGGTGTAGTTGAGTGTTTGCCATCATGGTGTACTATGACATTATTCTTGATGAGCCCAAAATATGGCTCATTATTGATATGGAATTTCCTTCATTTCATCTCTCTAAAGATATAGTCTTATGCAAATCAAAGTCCTTTAGCTAACTATTGCATGTAAAATAGCTACTTTATCTCATTTATGTCAAACCAAAGGTTGAATTACCATTTTTTAATTTATACCTAAAAAGTAACATGTTTTAGTGTTTTTGGTTTTGAAGAATACACATGAAGGATGGTAGAAATAGCATTTTGGAGAAGTTCTAGTTTGACCTCAATTTTTTGAAGCTATAGACTCAGCCAGTCTAGGATCTATGGACTCTGCCAATCTAGGATCTATGGACTCTATTAGTCCAGAATCTATGGAATATGTAGATCAAAAATCTAAGAATCAAAAGAGTTTATAGATGATCTAAAGAGGAAGATTAATCCAGCTAGAATCACATCAATGAAATACTTGCCTCCTATTTTGAAAGATTTAATCTTGATATATTTTTTATATATTTGGACCTTAAAACTATTATAGGGATATTATAACTATCTTATCAAGACAAATATATTTTTATTATCTTGATCAATCCAAATATCCTATTCTAAGGATGAATGGATGGACTAAGATGTCCTTTTTTCCTACATACTATTTTTAGTTTGATTATATTAGCATAAATATGTAAATATTTTGTCTAAAAAGGAGATGAATAACTATTACACTCAAAACTTTGGATATACTATAAATGTTCTAGCTTTATATTAATTAATATAGTATCATTCTAGCTTTCAATACTGAGTAAACTTTGTTCCTGACTCTAAGAAGAGCAAGGGCCCACTCTCCTTGGAAGCAAGAACTTCTGTATGATATTTATATTTATGTTGAACTAATTTTTCATTACTATATAATCATAATATCTTATATACTTTGCAAATATTAGTAATTCAAATTCAAATATTTACATTCCAATAGCTATCTTCTTTCAGAACAAGTGTGACTCTTAGTGTTTCTTTTGATTTACTACATAAGAGTTAGTTAGATTAGAATTATCTCTCTAGTTGAGTGTTTACATTTCCATGCAATTATGACTTAGATATATTTACATTTCCAAGAAAGTGTGAAGTAGATTAAGGGTGCTTTAATTTCAAGAAAAGGATTGAATTAGTTAATATAATGTTTAATCTCTTCTCTCAGCAAGTATGTGAAACAATTATCTTAGAATAATTCTTTCATTGGTAAAATTTAGATTAGAATCATCAAAATCCCCATAATACCAACTTATATATCTACCACCATAAACCTTATTGTAGATAGCTTTGGACCATCCCTGGTTTGATAGACATCAATTTGAAAGATTGATTAAATTAAGGGTTAAATGACACTAATCAATTATTATCATTTTTTAACTCTAAATTTATTTTTTCACACTTGTACGAGAGACTAAATCATACTAAATCACCTTTGTAAACTGCCAATGCCCTTTTCTCATTCAAATATTTGCTTAAGAGGAACTCTTTGACACTTGGATGAGAGACAAGTAAATTCACCTTATTTTTAGACAAAAAATGTCTAAAATTATTTAAAATTCTTATAACATTTATCACTTATGTCTATACAAAGGAATAACTTACCTCATAACCTTCTAAGACCTAGCTAAAAAAATTCTATCTACCACTCCATATCTACCTCATTTTTCTACACTAACATAGCTAAGATAGTGTCCATACTCCCAAAATTCATAGACAGTAAATTCCTTAGTAAAATATGTATTTATGAGGATGGGATATTGTGTTATGTCATTTTTAATTATTTATAATCTATCATTCCCTTCTTTGGACTAGGGGAAGATCTGATTCTTCTTTAACATAGTAGTTAAAGGCTTTATAAGATTGGAAAAATCAAGAACAAACCTCTTAATGAAATTAATCCTTCCTAAGAATATTTACATCCCCTTCTTTTGATTATTCAAGGATAATTCTAGAATGACTCTCACCCTTTTAGGATCAATTTCAATCCCTCTATTGGAGACAACATGGCCCAAAAGATTGCCTTTATGGACTTGAATATTGCACTTCTTCGGTTTAAGTGAGGCCCCAAATTACACTTATTTAAAAAATTTCCCTTGCATTGGATAAACCAAAGGTAATTTTTATATATACATAATCTCCCTATTTAGTGGTCAAAATTATACTTTATTTATCCTCCTCATTCACCATAATTTAATTATATCTAGAATAAACATCTAAGAGAGAAAATAATTTTTCACCTACAACCATTTGCAAGATTTTTTCCATGGAAGGTAATTAGTAGTGATCCTTAAATGAGGCTTGGTTTAGATCCCTAAAGACAACACACATCTTTATCTCTCCATTCCTCTTTCTAAAAATGATGAAGTTTGCAACCCAAGATGAATGTTTAATCAGAAAGATGATCCTAGCCTCTATCAACTTGGTCAATTCTTTCCTCATGAGGGTTTCTATCTTGGGGTTTATGGGCCTTTGTATTTTCCTAACTAGTTTGGCAACATAAACTAACTCTATAGTGTTTTTTTCCAAACTAGTGTCAAATACTTTGAGATCATTGTAATCCCATGCAAATATGTCCTCAAACTCTTGTTAGAGTTCAACAAATGCAAATTTTTCCTCTTCACTACATACATTACCAAGGTGGAGAAGCTTATCGTTGAATATGGAAACTATTTCATAGTGCTCTTATTTGATCTTCATGTTCAATTTCTCTCCTCTAACTTGATCATTATCACTAAAAATTATTTCAAGTGTGATTAGCCCCTTTGGATTTTTTTTTGACTTGAGCTAAATGATGTAGTCATCATATTATTACTATAATTTATTTTATTTTTTTACAAAAAATTAAACTTCTTCTTGTAATAAAATAACAATCTATCGATCACTATTAAACACCTACCAATTGGTGGCATTATCATGTAAATAAATCCTTATAACCACCTTGATATTTTGTTATTATTTGTCCCTTTTTATATCATCTAAAATGTCAAATTGAGCACTAATAGATACCAGTCTATCAACATGTTTGTTTATTTATCTTGGGATGGAATGGATGTCAAATTATTCAAGGTCATATATGAGGTCCCAAACTCTATGTTATAGGACTTCAATAACTTATTTTGGGTTATTTTCTATCCTTTTGCCTAGTTCACCGCTAGCTTACTATCTCCAAAGACTTATAGATGTTTAATTTATTTCTTCCTAGCCCATTGAAGACCATGGATAAGAGATTCATACTCAATCAAGTTGTTGGTATAGCTGATCTAAAATCTCATAGAGAAAAAATAATTCTCCTTTAATATATACACCAACATGAAACCCCCTCCTACTCCATGTCTACTTCTAGATCTATCAAAGTACATCTACCATACTCCATCATCATGTTCATCAGTATTCACAAGATTTGGAATGAAAGAATATTATTTGTGTAATAAATAGTTACCTAGACCAACATATTCAATGAGTCTATAAGGATCAAACTTGTGATTTTCATGGCCCATTCATCAAGTAACAATTTAGGTGTGCCTTCAAGGGGTGTACTTGGATCTTGCTTAATAGGATGGTCTTATTAGTCAAAGATGGTAAAATTGATAGTTATGGAATTTTACACATATGGTTCAATATGGTTTTTATAAATTGGGTTAGAACTAATGGTTACTTAATTTCTATACCTATTTTTAAAGATCATCTAAGACCAATAATTTGATAGGTATCCTCCAATCTTGGTAGTAAAGTCCCTACAAAGTCACAAAGTAAAGTATGGAGGGAGATTAATTATGAAAACATCTTTAGGAATGTAAAATATAGAGAAATAATGTAGATTGAGTACTAAACCCTTTATGATGGCAATATTATTAATAGTCATTCCATCTAGTTGAAATACTTCTTTAGAGACTGGTTCATATTTTAAACCCAATTTGTCTACTATTTATTTCGACATTAATGAGCTACTAGCCCTTAAATCTATCATGTAATTATGGGATAAATGACTACCAATGATCAAATAAGCATATAATGGTGTAATTTTTACACCTTTATTTTATTTACCTTCCTTTGGTTGAGGGTTATTTGTGAGTACTAGTTTTTGTCATTCCTATGATGATCCTTCTAAAAGACTAAGGTTAGACAAAGCTACTTACAATAGGTTATTTTATCTTGGGATGTAAAAATATTACCAAATGGTTATATTTACATTTATTTTCTTCATATTCTCAATAATATTTAATGGATAAGTACCAACCTTTTATTTCAATTTGGTATTAATAGTACCTTCTTTCACTTGTGTTGATTTAGAATGGAATTTGGGTTGTTCTCAACTTCCTAAAGTCTGATTATTATGTAATTTTTTGTACCTTTGGTACTAAATTATGATAAAAAAAAGATATGGTAACACTATAAAATATGATTTTGGATACTTAAAAACTATTGCTTTAATTTCTACAAAAAAATACTTGGACCTAGTATTGGTTGCCATACCTAAAGAAGAAGCCTAGTTCTGACCTTGTAACTAATTCAATCCATAATACTCATACCCTTGTCAATTTATAAGTGTAGTATCACTATGTAATATATATTGAGGATATTTTTTTTGGGGTGATACTTTATCTTGTCTCTCTTGTTGTGGTTTTATGCTTTGCACCATTAATGCTCAGCTGAGGACACCATTAGAACAAGTGGTTTAGTTGTGGGAAATATTACATGGAAAACACCACTCATAATATTGTAATAATTTATTTTGGATAGAGAATAAGGCTTTATATGTATTGGTAGTATTGGGGTTGAAATATTAATAAGTCTTTTTAGGATTAATTTGGCCTTAGCATTGAATATTTGCCTTATATGGTAGCCTATTTGCCTGATGAGGTCCTTGTTATGAAGGCCTATTTTTTTTATTATGATGACGATGTTATTGATAGGGTCTATAATTTTTATCACACTACCTTTCAAGAGTAACCAACTTATTCCAAAAATTCTGAATAAATATCTTAACCTCTTGTATATAATTTTATGGGCTAAGGGTAGGCTTATCTTGGATTGGTGGTTGGGTAGTTGACACTAGAATATGTGCTAATGTGGGTGTTTGAGGTGTAAAAGTGAGATGTATTTATATAAAAATGGGAATTGGAGGCATAATTGTAGTTTTTTAATCCTATATAAGACTATTCTCATCTCTAATGACTACTTCATAATCATCTGGTAATGTTCTAATACCCATTGATTGGATCATCATAGAGATATCACTATTCAAGGCTCTAGGATAATAGAGAAAAGAATACTCAAGTGTAGGTCTTACCAATAGTGTAATCCTATCCCATGTTATTTGAAGTTTGAGATTAAAATATTCCATGTAATAATGTGGTGTCCTCTTAATAGTGGTTAGTTATTCAACTAGGGATATATGATCTGACCTGTATTCAAACTACTTAGATAGAGCTTCTTTTAACTCATCCCATGAGTTTATAGAACTGGGTCACAAGATCCTATACCATTGAAGAGATTACTTTGAATGAGGAAGTTAAAATCCTAATAAAAACATTATCCTTAGTAAATTGATGTAATAAACATATATTATCAATATCTTTAATGTGATCTATAGGTGTGGTAGTATCCCCTCCAGTGAAATAGGGAATACTCTTGAGGGTTACAATGGGTATTGTTGACCATTTTGACCACAAGTCAAAATGGGTCAACCCCCTATAGTCAAGACCTGATATGGGGATATCAAATAGTGTCATAAGGTGTGTTATGGTCTATTTTATGTCATTAATGTCATTCTAACCTTGGTTATGATCTAGTTTAGTCTTATATCATTTGGAGTCATCTAGGGGGTTAGACCGTCATGACATGTCACATAAAAATGAATAGATTAGTTTTCTTATGAATTCTACAAATATCATTAGAAAAAAAATCAAGACAAAAAAGACTATAAGTATATTATGCTTTGGGTGCCAAGATCATCTTCTATAAATTTTGTGTCTTGATGAGCTTTCTATCTCAAGCTATAAGCATTTGAATTTGAACTAGTAGAGATAGACATATGCAGGGACATCAAGTTCAGGGCTCATGAAATTAACATTTTTATCCAAATGCTCTTTATTTTAAAGTAGGATTGACAAGTGGTAAGATATAGGTTTTTCAAATTAGATCTAATAGCATGTGGGTATTCTATGAGTCAAAAGGTCCTTAGGGTAGATCAATGGTGCATGTTCCTACATAAAAGGTAGATCAATTATCTATATTTAAATAATAAGACCCAAGATAAATGATGTGAATTTTATCTTATAGTGGATATCTAATGGTGTGAGTGAGTTTCAAAGATTTAAAGAATCCTGAGATTGAATGTAGAGCTATCAAATGAAGAAACATCATTCAATCAAGCTAAGATTAATAGCACATGTTGAGTTGTGAAGATAAGATCTAATGGTGCACATTGAGTCAAATAGTCAAAAGATCTTAATAAATCATGTAATTATACCAAATGTCATAATATTATATGCTTAGGTCATAGACTAATGTTTTATGTCAAAATTCAAATCAAAGAGACTCTAGAGGAGATCGATAAAGCAATTTCAATCAGATTCTGAATGACAAGATGAGGCTATGTATCCAAATGATTATAGGCATATTTTTAAATTGAATAAGAGAGTTTGAAATGGAATGACACATAATCAACCATGTAGGATAAGATGATTCTATATTAGATCAAATACTTTGGACTCATACATCACCATAAAAGCTTAGTCAAGATCTGAGATGAATAGTGATCATCAAATGTGAAGAATGAAGTCTATGAGACAAATGGATGACTTCAAATGATAAATAAAAGTGTCTAGAAGATAGATAGTAGATATGAAAATTTCTATGACTATCATATCATATGTTTCAACTCTCTTAATTTAGTTTCAAATGCTCGAGATATGATCCATGTTGATCATTTTCACAAAGGATAGTTGATGAGTCTTTGCACCATTTTTTGGAGATTTTGTCATGGTTTATATAGACATTTGTCTTATGAGACATTCATGATCTATTTCACATTACATTCCCATATAATGTAACTAGTTCTCAAGTCTTAACATGTTTCATTGTGACCTTTGAGCTTCTTTATTGTATTTTATTCTCTTTCTTCTCCAGTTTTATAAGTAGTTGCTATTTTGGCCTTTGTAATCTAATACCACACCATTTATGGTGAAGCCCTACTAGTTTTTACATTGTAATTTGCCTTATAATAATAATTTAAATCTATTTTGAGTTCATATCTCATTTTTTTAAAGTGTGTGAAGAGATGTATAGTGAATAGCTAAGTGATATCAATTTATCCTTACTTTTTCTCAGTCCTTCAATGTTTTATGCAAGTGATTTTAGCCTAGCAATTAATATAAAGCATATTTAAATGTATGAGTATATCTTAATTGTATAATTAACCTTATTATCTAAAACTAATATATGGTTTTACTTATCTTGGATAGTCTTTATGCATCTTACCTTCATATTGAAACACTAATGCTAGTGCATTCTAGGACTCTTAGGCTAGTGTTGTAGGCATTGTTTCTTTGTGAAATAAGTACAATGGTCATGTGGAAGACATCTTAGTGTATCACCCCTTAGATTAGGTTCATTTCATGCAAGTTTCTAACTCTTTTCCCTAAAAATAAGCATTAGATAAGTGATAAGCATTTCAAGACACATTTAGGGAGCTAGTACTTAAATCTAGAGGCTCATTCCACTATAGGTACATCCACATACCTAGAAGTATTCCAATGTTGCCCAAATATGGAAGAGGCTTGAAAACTTTCTTATAGGGTGCAAGATTTTGTAACAATAGGTATATCATAATATTCATAAAGTTTTAGCGGGATTCCATAATTGAAAATAAAAAAAGCCTAATTATCTAAGGACATATATGTGAAGGAATCTTGATCTTAGGTGAGAGAATCTACCAAAAAGAGGCATAAATTAAGCTCTTGAATAAGGTTGTATAGGCAATCTAGATATTATTAAAGGAGACAAGGATGTTTTCATTACTCTTCTTCTAGAGGGTGTAGATAATTTAATGAATTAGAAATTACCATTTGAATAAGCTCTTGTTGCTCTTGGGATGAAATACTTAGGGACTGGTCTATTCGAAATCATAAATATTCTAATTCAGCATATGCTTATGTGATGTATTCAACATTGAAGCTTGTTAAGAGTAGTGCCAAATTCTCAATCAAAACCTTATAACTCGATGTAATTGAGCAAAGGTCCCACTGGGTGTGTTATCAACTATTTTCATGTTGAGTTGCTTCATTTGAGGAGATTTTTCACATATCTTAACCCAAGTAACACAATGGGAACACCCCAAGGCTATGGGTCACCTATATAGTTGGAGTGAACCTATAGAGAAGGCTAACTTCCCTTGATGGATCACTTAAGACTAACATTAACACTATTGTACTTTAAAGGAAAAGAGAGGAGTGTATAAAAATAAAGAAAATAAAAATAAAAGGGGTGATACACTAGAATATTATGATACCCTCTACTCTCTTAATCATACATAATGATTATAAAAGAGTTAACACTATGCATAAATCACAATCTAAAAAACCTTATGAATAAGTGTTTTATAAGGAGGTATAGAACTCAGGAAAAGCACTTAGAAGGGAGACACTTCATAGGTAAACAATACTTAAACTCAATATCATAGAACCTATAACCTGTAGATGAGTATCTTCTTACATAAAGGTGATGGAACTAGACAACAAATCAAGGAGAAATAAACTTATTAACAATATAAGATCGATAATCCATGAATTCACATAAGATAAAAGGATATGAGAAGGTAAAATCAGCTCTATTATTCATTAAAAATCATAAAATCAAGGTAGAGGGATCAAGTATGGGCCAATTTATATAGTATTTATGTGTTAACAAGGGTCATCCCATACAATGATAATTCTACCCATTTTTATAGGCAATAAATCTAGAGCCCTATGTCTTTATTTGGTCTTACCCATGATCGATGTGGTTAAAAAATTTAATTATGGTCATGAAAGGAGGATTGGGGAAATATGAATCTCCTCAGGATTTCCATGGCCACACCTACACAATTGCCTACCACATCCCCTTAATCTTGCATCTTCCCTTTTGTGTGAAGTTACTTCTAATATTCATGCACTTATTTCCATGATGACTAGGGCCACATTCTATCACCCTTTCTCCCACTTTAATATTTGGAGCCAAGATGCTCTAAGATTTTCATGTTGATCCACTCCAAGATTAATTATATGAATCAATATAATTACACAACCTAGTCATTAGTTGACATTTGAACAAGAGTAATGAGACATCAAATTAGTTTCAATTAGTGTTAGTATGGATGTGAAAAAATTATTTATTGGAAGGCTCTAACCATGTGTTGACATCAAACTCATTCTAGGCCCTTTTTTATTTTATGAGGATATTCCTCCTTAGGACCTATTTCAAAACTTAGTCGATTATTCTGATTTGAAGATATAGCCTAGGTTCATCTCTAGATGCCATGTGACATTATTTTATTTATCATGGGATACATGTAAATTCTTATGAAATCACTTTTAATATACTTTATCATGCTCTTAGCTCATCTTCTTCCATACATCACATACTTAGTGCTACATTCTCTAGGGAATGGCTTCATCTTTTAGATCAAGAGCTCCCAAAAATTCACCATATGACATAATTTTCCTCACCCATAACTCTAACATACTTCTTTGTTTTTCACATACCACCTTGGTGCCATGAAATAACATGATTTCATCATGTGGAATCATCCCATTAACCTACCATCCCAAAGGATTTTTAATTTATACAAATAATTTTGGAACACCAGGTTACTTGGATTATGACTCATGGAAGCATCATGCTAACTTGGAGATTTGTTGATGTGGAGACCTGTCATGTAAATTTTGAATAAAAATGGATATGTATTACTAAGTATAAATGTGACAGTGGCTCTAGGTAAAGTTCAAATAATTTACTAAATTTTAAAATGTATCTTCATGAAAAAAGTACAACATAGCTTGGTATTCAAAACTTTTATCCGTAACAAAATTTTTAACTAGTTATACTATGTAATTCTTGATAAATCAGGACCTAAAACCTTTATAAGTACTTCAAAACTTTTTTTAAGACTTTACCACATGGCATCATTCCACTCACCCAAAACTAAGACATACTAATTTGCTTTGCACAAACCACCTCAATGCCACAAAATAGTGGGATTTTTCCACATGGCATCATCCTATTAACCCACTAGCCCAGAGGCTTTTTAATTTATATAAATAGTTTTGAGACATTAGATCACTAGTATTATGACACATGTAAGCATCCCACTAAGTTAGATCTTTGATAACATAGAGACCTATCAGGAAACTTTTAAATAAAAATGGCTAAGTCTTACTAAGTGTAAATGTGACATGTGGATCTGGGAAAAGTTCACATAATCTATTAAGTTTTAAAACATTTCCTCTTCACATAAAAACATGACATATCTTGGTGTTTAGAGCTTTTGTTTGGAATAAATGTTCTAACTAGTTCCACTGCATAACATTTTTTTGAAATAAAAAGATGTAATTATCTCTTATGAAGTCATTGGAGCCTTGTTCATGAAAATTTATTGAAATAATTTTCAAAAGATACAAAGACCATTTCCTTTACACAAAATTTGAAGGCCAAACATTACAAAATTTTCAAAGCAAAACTTGAGAATTATTTATTTTTCTTATGATACTTAGCCATTTTATTAAACCTAGACTAAACCTTGAAACCTTTTCATGACTACTAAAATGTCAAATTTTTGAACTAAAAATGGATGTTTCTCCTTCATGGTGACTTAAAAAATTCAATGCTAAATAGGGCTAAGGATGTTAGGAATAAGCATTGTTAATAACTTAATGATTAATTTTGACTTTGTACAGTGTCTAACCTCATTTAGTTCCAATACAAGGCCTCAAAATATGCCACTAAAAATAAAAATACATAAGTTTGATGGGAAGGATCTGGTCACCTAGATAAACCAAATGTATATTTTTTTGATGTACACCAGAATCCATGTGGTTATAAGGTTACATCATAAGTTTATTTGGTATCAAAGGTTATGTGCTAAAAATAAGATGAAATTCTTAGTTTAACTTGATAATTTTCTACTATGGAATTATAGACACACTATATCAAATATGTGATATACAATTATTTAGTAGTTTCATAACCTATCCTTGTGAGTAGAGATAAACATGGATGATAATTGGATGAATTTTTTCTTGGGAAACTCAAGGATCGCATCAAACATGAGGTACACATGTGTAATATGTTTAATATATTATATTCTATTATCATGGAATACAAGAGGGAGTAAAGACCATTAAACAACATAAATAAGTCCTTCACAAGTACAAAATATTGTATCACCCTATTGTTATCTTTTTATTAACTACTAGGTTGAATCCTCAACAAATGTAAAAGAAATTGGGAGAAGGGTTATGTTTTGAATATGAAATAAAATATAGTTGAGCATAAATGTGTCAAAAATAAGTTTTCCTACATTAAAGGAATCAATGAAGAAGAAGAGAATGAAGAATTAGAATTATAGCTTGTTGATGAGTTAGATGAAGAGTCAGTAGATACCCAAAAAAATATTTATTTTCATGCACTTTTAGGCATTAACACCCCATAAACCTATTATAAGCAACACATTATCACTTTGGAGTGCACCCTATTTGAAGATGTGAAAAGAACACCTTCTCACAAATTGATACAATTATAACTTCTTAGAGTGTGGGTGACTCTGTATTAATAAGAACCTCTAGAGAGGGTTGGTTCCCTTAATATTTATCTCTAAAAACTAAACTATTTTGATTTTTTATGATGAAAATAGAGAAAGACATTGAAATGGGAAATTAAATATAATGATATGATGCACTTGAATGATTGGTATTCTCTGAAATATTTCTAAAACTAAATAAGACACACGTACAAATCTGAAATAAAACTCTACATTCAAATCCTAAACATCAGTGTTTCAAAAAAAGGCCTGAAAGAAGTTTGCAAAGCAAATCCTATTCCTAGCTCTTCCAATGACCTGTAGAGGATGATATTTTCATAATAGGTGTGGAAATGACCTATTAAAGGGTAATTAGATGCAACTTTTATTATGTTACACAATCAAATTACACTTTATTCTGATCCAAAACCATATGCAAAAAGTCTTCTTTATTTGATAAAACATGGTGTCAATTACAATTTCTTCTCTACCTTCAAAATTAATGAGGAATGGCTTGAAAAAACCAAATTATATGTTTAAAACAAACCTAAAACCAAATTTTAATTTATTTTAGAGAATTATTAGTCTTGGTTAGTAACTCAAGACCTAATCCTTTTACAATACTAAAATAAATCATCAAAATCCCCAAACATTATAAAAATTTGCATAATCTTCAAATTTTGGCATGAAGGGAAAGTGGTAGGGCCCATGGACAAGTCAAAAAAAATTCATGCATTAAATTTAATGCCAATATATAAAAGGTAACTCCACTTCAGAATTTGAACATGTTTTGGAACATAAGAAAGTCCCTCCTTGCATGGAAAGCATGATCTAGTCAAAAGTCAACCGAAGAGATTTGATCCTTAAGGACTAGTTAACTCAACTTAAGCTCAACTTTCATGAATTAAAACTTGTGGATTGAATTAATAATTATATATCCAATTAAAAAATATATATGGCACATGGTAACTCTAAAATTAATTATTTGATAGATTTTCAATGCCATTCTTTATTTGCTTAATTGACTAATTAGGCCTAATAGCCTATCCTCTTGCATTTGGAATCCATTAAACCTATAAAAATATGCCATGAAACATGAGAAAATAATTAAAAATAACTGTAACAACTTTCCTCATCATAAGATATGTGATTTTGATGAGAAAACACTCACTATTTAGTCAACAGTGTTGACTAAGCCTATTTTGCTCCATTTTTTTGCAGATTGGCAATTTTGATCAAAATAGTTAGGGCACTTTTAGGATGATTAATAAAAAATTAAAATTATTAACATGAATAAAAATTCTTAGGATTTGATATCCATTGATAATATTCCATTTAATTACCCTATACTTCATTATACATACTTTTTTCATACAATAAACATGATTTCTACCTACATTCATACAGATCCATGCATAAAATTGAAATTTATGTAATAATATATAAGTTAACATGAAATTTAAAAAAAAATTAATGTTTATTCAAGATGATTTGATGGAAATAAAATCAACTTTTTGCAAAACTAGTTTTTTGAGGGTTTAGGAGGGCTTTGAAGCTGAATGTTCAAAATGATGATTAATGAATTAAAGACCTCCAAATCCCAAAATATTTCCATTTATGTGTATCAAACTTACCCCCCTAATATCCTTGAAAATATTGGGTTCCCATGAAAAATATATGAAAATTTATCATGTGAAGAAATCTGCTTGCGGGGTTTTGACTACATTTTAGGCTGCCTACGCTCTTAACGATTATTAATAAATCAAATCCCATAAACTAATATAATTTTTTCATTACTTATAATTACATATGTTTCCTTAAAATATACTTATATCATTCATCCAAACTCTACATGTGGTGAGAGATACGATCATCTGACCAGGAGGCTAGGAAGGGTGTCTAGAATTATAAAAAGTAAATAATTCACCAAAATAAAAATAACTCTTAAAATAATTCCTAATTCCTTAAAAAATCATCATGGGTTCTTTACCATTCTATCAAAACACTCTAAAATAATATTTTTCTTGAAAAGTCAAAAAACCCCTTTTTGGCCCATATGCCTATTTGCTTGTAAAATCTTATATAAGCATGGTTTGCTTAAAATTTAGAGTTTTAACACTCTTTAAATGTCTGATTATGATTTAATAAAATAATCCCATGATTTTTAAACTTTTACCTAGACTTATAAAACTCTATGGTACTCTAAAATGATGTCTACTCCAATGGTGATCTCCAATTGGCATGATGAGGATTGTTACAAAATAGTGAGTATCTCCACTCATCCAATGGCCATTAAAATTTTAAAAAGTTTCTCCAATGAATTATTACCTTGTGTACAAAATTTAAGGTCTTAAAACCATATGTAGCTCCTAGAAAGCTCAAATTTTTCTCAAAATTGACCATGTGCATGGATTGTCTACATATTTGAACTTGAAAATGCTCTTTTGAAAATAAAATAACCCATTTACAATCCATTTTTTATGTTTTTTTACCAAAATTAGTAATTTTAGGCCATAATTCCTTAGTTTGACTAGCTAAAAAGGGTTAATGACTAGTTTTAGGAAAGTTTCATATGATAGGGGTAGTAATTTGACCTTGATAGGTCAAATTACTGACAATTTTGACAACTTTTAGGAGTTGGCCAAACTTTTGGTCAAATAAATCATAAACTCTGATAAACACTATTTTTTGGAAGATATTTTTTAGATAAATACATAATGACATAACTGACACAAACAACAACAAACATGTACATGTATACACATAGAAGAATGGACAACAACAACTTGGAAAGGGAAAAAAAAACACTAAAATCATGTGCACATATGCACTAAGAGAAATGAAACACAAGGTAGTATATAGTATACAAACTAACCTCTAACTTGTTGGTCCTCCTAGATCAAAAGGAAATTTTGATAATTTATTTTCATGATGAGATGGATAATGATGTACTACATGTTCCCTTGCAAGCTTTGTGGTTGAGAAATCAAGTATCTTCTTTGCCAACTCATTTTCCATGCTCATATGTGGAATAGTAAGATCAAAGTAACCTTTGATGTATACATACTCACTTGGTGGCTCCTTCTCATTATCAGGCTCCATTTCCACACAATTTGGTTGATTAGGCTCAGCACAAAATATACTTGTATTACCCTTTGGAAGCATATCCATGTCTATAGGCTCATCAAGAAGATGATAGCTCACTCTAAAGATCTAAAACAAGTCCATTTCAATAATGAACCCTTAATATGGTAGAATTGAAGGAATTCCCACTCCTTTCTCTTTGTTTGAATTGACAAAGTTGCTTTCTTTGGTTGTAATTAGACTGTAGTCCCCTTGGAGAAGAGTCTATCCTACTCCCAAAGTTCAAACAAGTCATCCAATGAGATTTTTGGCTGATTGGTAAAATTTATATGTCCCACAAATTGATCAATTTGATCAACTACTACATTAATTTCTTCATTATCTTCACAATATGGTAGCACTACTTCCTCAACCTCTTCATAAACACTTACATCTTCTTTAGCTCATTCTTCTTGAAACTCATTTAAATCTACAATCTCCTGCTCTTCTTCCTTCTTCTGTATGTTGCTTTGTATGGATTTCCAAGATGGAAATTATTTATATTCTTGAGGAGGGAGGGAAAGTACTTGAGTAGATTTAGATTGTCTTGATTGCATGATTTGGTTCCAAGATGGGAAAGCTAGAGGATCTTTTTTGACCATTTGATTATGGTTCTCCTCCTCTTTCCTTGTCTTCAACTCTCTGATCTACTTATCAATATTCTCTTCTAATATCTTCTCTTTAAAGTGGTCAATGATCTTAATAGTAGGTTGTCCCATAACAATCTCTTTCTTTCTTTGATAGTTATCTTGAATAGATCTCCAAGAAGGGAAGGTTTGAGAAATACATGAAGAATTTAGAAAACTCAAAGGGACTCTTGGAATAATCTCTTGAGAAGGAATGGATGGCATATAAGAATATTAAGGTTAAACCTATTTTTCATTAAGACCTTTTGGTTTATCCTTGATGCTCTAAATGTAATAACCTATATCCATCATCTTACCAGTGAGATTGCCCTAATTTAAACTCTCAATAGGTGCCCATTCTTCTTTTATTTACAACAATGACTCTCTCACATAATGTATCTAGTAAGTAGGAGTATCTTGGACATAATAGCTCTATAAATATAGCTCTAGTGCATACTTTTCAAGGCTCACTAAATTTTAAGTACTAGTATGGATTGGGTAGCTTTAAATTGGCCATGATTAGGTTGGATAGATAGGTAGGATGGATCATGATAATATTGGTAAGGGACATTATTATGATGGAATGGATGTTCATAAGGAGTATTAGGGTATTACTCTTGCATATATTCCTGATATAGATCCTCAAACTCTTGGTGAGGATCATAGTGTGGCTGGTCAAACTGCTCATAGTAAGGATTATATGGATCCATAATAAAATAAGCCATTTGAGACCATTAGTAAACCAAGTGTTGAAATTAGTCAAAATTTGAAATGATACCTGATATTATTAACCATATTTGAATGGTTGAAAGTTTCACTAATCTTCTAGATGCCTACAAAGGCTAGTGTGAAGAATAAAAGTCCCAACGGGCATGCCAAAAACTATTATCACTCTAAAGTGCACCATGTTTGAAGATGTGAAAAGCACACCTTCTATCTATTTGATACAATTAAAAATTATTATAGTGTGGGTGACTCTATATTGAGAAGAACCTCTAGAGAGGGTTGGTTCCCTTAAGATCTATCTCTAAAAACTAAACTATTTTGATTGTTTAGGATGAAAAGGGAGAAAGAAACTGAAATGATAAATTCTATCTAATGGGGTGATGCACCTAAAAGATTGGTATTCTATAAAATATTTTTAAAAATAAATAAGACACACATATGAATCTAAAATAAAACTCTACATTCAAATCATGAACATTAGTGTTTCAAAAGAAGGCCTAAAAGAAGTTTGCAAAGCAAATCTTATTCCTAGCTCTTCCAATGACCTGTAAAAGATGATATTTTCATAGTAGGTGTCAGAAGGACATGAAAAAGGGTAACTATATTCCACTTTTATGATGTTACATAGTCAAATTACACTCTATTATGATCCAAAACCATATGTTAAAAATCTTCTTTATTTGATAAAACATGGTGTCAATTAGAATTTCTTCTCTACCTTCAAAATTAATGAATAATGGCATGAAAAAACTAATATATATGTTTAAAAATAACATAAATATGAATTTACATTTATTTTATAGAATTATTAGTCTTGGTCAGTTAACTCAAGACCTATTCCTTTTACAATACTAAAATAAATCATCAAAATCCCCAAACTTTATAAAAAAATGCATAATCTTCAAATTTTCACATGGAAGGAAAGTGGTGGAGCCCATGGACAAGTCAAAAGTGTTTCATGCATGAAATTCCATGAAAATATCCAAAATGTAAACCCACTTGTGTATTTTAACATGTTTTGGAACATAAGAAAGTCCCTCCTTGCATGGAAAGCATGATCTAATCAAAAGTCAACTAAAAAGATTTGATCCTTAAAGACTAGTTAACTCAACTTGAGATCAACTTGCACGAATTTAAACTTTTGGGTTGACTTAATAATGATATATACACATACAGAATATATATGGCATGTGGCAACTCCAAAATTAATTCATTTTATAGATTTTCAATGTCATTCTTTACTTGCTTAATTGATCAATTAGGCTTATTAGGCCAATTAGGCCTAATAGCCTATCCTCTTGCATTTGGAATACATTAAACCTAAAAAAATATGCCATGAAAAATTAAAAAATAATTAGACCTAGAATAACTTTCATCATCACAATATATGTTATTTTGATGAGAAAATACTCACCATTTAGTCAACAGGGTTGACTAGGCCTATTTTGCTCTATTTTCCTACAGACTGGCCATTTTAATCAAGCTAGTTGGAACACTTCCAAGACTATTTATGAAAAAATTAAAATTTTAAGATTAATAAAAATCTTATGATTTTAGATCCATTGATTATATTTCATTTAATTATCTTGTACTTCATTTTACATGCTTTTTTCCACAAAAAACATGATTTTGGCCCTCATCCATATAGCTCCATGCATAAAATTAACATTTATAGAATCCTCTCTGAGTTTAATTTAGATTTTAAAATGTTTAAAGTTTATCCAATATGATTTTATGTAAATAAAATCAACTTGTTTCAAAACTAATGTTTTGAGGGTTTAGGAGGGCTTTGAAGTTGATTCTTCAAAATGATGATTCATGAAGTAAAGACCTCCAAATGTAAAAATATTTCCATTTATGTGTATCAAACTGACCCCCCTAACATACCTAAAAATATTTGGTTCCCATGAAAAATAAATGAAAAGCTATCACATGAATAAATATGTTTGTGGGGTTTTGACTGCATTCTACACTGCCTATACTCTTAATGATTCTTCATAAATAACATCCCCTCAACTAATATTAATTGTTCATTAATTAAAAGTAAACAATGGTCCTAAAAACATACTAATATTGTTCAAACAAAATCCACATGTCGTGAAAGATACAAGCATCTGAATAGGAGGCTAGGAAGGGTGTCTAGAACTACAAAAACTGAAAAAACCACCAAAATAAAAATAACTATTCATCTGATTCCCAATGCCTAAAAAATAATCATGGAATGTGTACCATGCTATCAAAACACTCTGAAAGCTAATTTTTATTGAAAAATTAAAAAAACCCTTTTTGGTCTATATGCCTATTTGCTTGCAAAATCATGTATAAGCATGGTTTGCTTAAAATTTAGAGTTTTTACACACTTTAAAGGTATTATTATGATGTAACAACATCATCCCATGATTTTTGAATTTTTACCTAGACATAGAAACCTTTATGGCACTCAAGAATGATTCCTGCTCCAATAGACATACTGAGGACTATTTAAAAATAGAGAGTATCTCCACTCATCCAATAGCCATGAAACATTTTTAGAAGGTTCTCCAATTCATGATGACCTTGTGTAAAAAATTTGAGGTCTTGAAACCACATGTAGCTCTTAGAAAGCTCAATTTTATCTTAAAATTGACACATGTGCATGGATTGTCTGCATATTTGAACTTGACAATGCTATTTTGAAAATACAATGACCCATTTACAATCCATTTTTGATTTTTTTACCAAAATTAGTGCTTTTATACCACAATTCCTTGATTTTACTAGCTAAAAAGGGATAATTACGGGTTTTAGAGAAAAATTATATGATAGGGGTAGTAATTTGACCTTGACATGTCAAATTACTAACATAACACATGCCCATTACTTTAATAATAGGGACCCACTTTTCTAGAGTAAAATTTTAAAGGATTTCAAGATTATATGATCATATAAGAATTTAAAATCATTTGTCATTATAATCCAATGGTTTATGGTTTTAAATTGATTTTGATATGTGTTTATGTGAGTTTTAAACATACCCTTATACCCTCAAGGGTAACGACCCTCTTGTTTTAGGACTAATGATGAATCACTCAGAGTCATGAGTTAGGCATATTCAATTTTGTATATAAGAACATGGTCAAACAATGATGAACAACAATGGTTACATTACCTTATATGGTTAATATATGATTATGATTCTAACCTATGACGTATAATTTTAAACTAATCAACCTATAATGTATTATACACAAGCGATGTAGATTAAGGTGAATAGGATCAAAAAGTCTTTTAAAAAATAAAGGTAGGCTAGGCTAGAAAAATAATTTTTTTTATGGATAACATGAAGAATAGTCCCTCTCAATTTAAATTAGCTATGTAAAACTTAGAACCAAAATTTTACTAATTTCAATTATATCCTAGTTTTAATCATAAATCATAATAAACACAATATTGATCTGAGAAAAATTAATTGTATAATAACTTCATGACCACAATATAAAATATATTTCTAGTAAAGAATTTTTAAATCACATTAAAATTACTAAACAACATGAAAAGTATGGACAATAGTTATAAATATTGACATAATAACATACAATTGAATTTAACCTCTATAGTAACATATGCATCAATCCATACAACATCATCAATTTAGCAAAAAAAATTCAAAGTGACCATAAATTTAATAAAACTAATCAATATAAACTTTCAAACATACCTAAAATTTTCTTTCTTGTATAAACTTCTGCCCAAAAATTATCCTCCCTTTTATAATGAATTAATAAGTTCACATATAAATAAGCTTTATATGGGCACCACCTCATCTTCAAATCTTTTTTCATATACAAATATAAAAATAAGATCACTTTATTTTTATGCAAAAATATTTATATGCAAAAGGTTTATTTTTATACAATAAAATAATAAATGTTAAAAAAATAATAAATAAACTAAGACATCTCGGTGGAAGCTTTTGACATGGCAAGATCTGAAGTTTGAGGTGTAGGCAGAATTAATGTGGAAATTCTTGATGATGAAATAGTACTCATTAAAGTATAATAATAAAATTAATAGGAATGAAATGATGTATAAATGGTAGTTACAATATCCAAACTAACAGATGCAATGGTTGTTGAATAGATGACTCTAACTAAAGTAGATATTACCATTGTTGTTAGAGAAGAGGGTAAAACTAAAGATGAAAGAGATGCAGATGATTGAGTCGCAACTTGAGTATTAATTTTTTTTTCCATTTTATAATTTATCGATCATGATGATTGGTTTGTTTCAATAAATTCAAAATTAATATTAGGTACTTTAAATAGTGACCTCATCTTACCAAAATCCCTTTATGTATTTTCAAAGAGACTTGGAATGATTCATTTATTTCTTGGGATTTTTAATTCTTTCCTTTACAAATGGGATAAATTCTATGACCTCCTCATTAGATCCATGGATTTAATTATTAATCCTCATTCTAAAAAAATAATTTCATAGTGTAATCCATTTTCAAACATGATTTGTGTTGAGCATTGTTTCTATTGTTGAGGTTTGGCTTTGAAATTGTCATTCATGTCAAAGGTTGTTTATGAGGTCATTAAACAATGTTTTTAATTGATTTTAGCCTTAAGAGGTATGAAATTGGTTGATAAACATATAATTCATGAGATAAATGTGTATAAGCATCAAAAGAGTGTTTCAAGATCAGTTGCCAAAGTTGTTAAGTGTTTGAACCTAGTAAGATACTTGAGAAGGCTTGTGCATAATATGCCCAGTCTTGTGCATGAAGGAGCATGGTGACCTAGTGAGATGGATGTATAGAGGCATAAAAAATTTTCTATAGTTGACTGAGTATGTATATGATGTATTGGATCACTCAAGTGATTTTTAAGGTGAGCTTATAGGGGTGGGACCTATAGACCTAGCATTCAACTAGCCTAGTTTTAGACCCTACCTGACCTAATGAGGTGTCATGCGATATTGTCAATACATATGAAGAATTTATGTTAGTTTTTAGCATTTAAATAGGTTGTGTGATATATATATATATATGATGTTTTGATATCTTGGACAGTGGTTATAAGGTTAGTTTCAAAGCTTAATGTGACTTATAAGTCAAAATCCTAGAGAGAAAAGAGAAATGGTGGCCAGATGGGGTATCAAGATTGGTTTCTAAGGAAAGTGTGAATATGTGTGCATTGAATAAGGTATGTAATGTTTTTTTAAGTATTTTGACCAAGTTTTAGGTCAAAATTTGAAGGTTAAGGTAATAAAAAGTGTTTTGAGATCTATCATGTGCATAGAATGAAGGGTTTTCAACTTGAGAAGAAATTTAAAGTGTTCATTGGCATGTGTAAGCTGTGAATGAGGACATGAGTTATTCATGGTATATGGTTATGGGTCCTAGATCAAAGTTCTAAGCACTAGTTTTTGGAATAAGGGGATAAGATTTATGAATGATTGTTAAGACTGTAAGATGGTTGAAACCTTGAATAACCCTAATGATGACTTGATATGAATGATATTGTCCTAAAGTTCTTAGAATGGATTGAAATAGATATTTAAGTGATTATAGGTGGTATTAAACTCTCCTAGGCACCTCTAGGTGTGATTTGTTTTTTAGGTGAGTGAGTGGACCTTACAAGAAAATCTTCATTTCTTGGAGATTTGTTATAATAGTTAGTGTTGACCAAGTCAAAGTTTATAAATGGATGTATGATAAAACTTAAGTCTTTTATTTTATTTCCATGATGGTTTATGAGAAAATTTTATCCCTCATGAGTGTTAAATTGGTCTTACAAGCTGATCACTCATTAATTGGCCTAATGGTGCAAACAGTGAGAAAATTAGGAAGAAGTGAGAATTTGATTAAGGATGTGTTATCATAGATTAGGGATGAATCCAAGTGCATGGAGAATTTTTTAAAAATGTATAATACATTTTCATGCTGGATATATGTTTTATAGGTCATTTTATATGATGAGAATGCTTCTCAAAATTTGACTTGTCTTATTGAAATGAGATAATGAGGTACAAGATTATGAGATTAGTCTATAAGATAAATATTAACTTGGTACTGTATTATCTATGTTTCTAATAATGATATAATGAATTCATAGTATCATATATATTCATTTTATTTTTATGAAAGTGGTTATATATGTGTTTTAGGTCATTGTTTCCATGACTATGTTTTGAGGCTAGTTGGCAGTTCTGACTAGGTTACTTGCATAGAAGGGTTTGAGTCCATTTTCCCCATGTAATGAAGTATAATAACCTTGGTGAAGTTTTTTTTATGTTTTAAAGTTTCCATTTATATTATTTTTTTCCATGGTTTTTTGATAATATTTCATTTTTTCTTTAGTTGTTCATGATAGACTTTCTGGGTATGCATAGGCCTAATTATGAATAGTGCTAATGACATGATTCAAGTGGTGGTTGGAGATACCTATGATGATATTTTTATGTGTATATTTAAGTGTAATATTATATTTTTATATTATTTTATAATTTTAAGAGAGTTCTAAGGTGTTCAAGGGTAACATGTGCTAATTAAGGCCTAATTAGATTAGGTCTCCTTAAGGTCTAAAAGGGGTTTTTGGTCCTATATCCTATGACAAACCTATTTTAATGTTTGATTCATGTTTTGTAATTTTATAAGACCTATTTTTTTTTAAATATAAATTTTAAATTGTGTATTTCTAACCAACGAGTGTATGAGAAACAACCCAATATAAGAACAAGGCCTAACAAGCCCAATTATCTAGTTAGAGATAGAGAGAGTTAAAGAGAATGAGATAAAAATTTGAAGAGATGAAGGAGGTATTGTAGAACACAGATAGGTTTAATATAAACCATCATTAATATTTTTCATGGGTACTATATATGATTATAAATTTCATATAACCTAATCAAGTCAAAAAGAGGGCTAATTAAATGAAGAAGGCTAGAGACCAGTTTGAGAAAGATAGGAGTGTGTGAAGAGATGAAGAATGAGATCATCATTTTTTATATGAGAGATAATTTTTTCTAAATTTTATCAATTATTTTAGGTTTTTAAGTTGGTTTTGAGTCATCTATGGGTTGGTTCCTCCTTACAAGTGGGTGTTTGCTAAAGCCTAGCTGAGTTGGTGCTTAGCTGGTTAGGGTTGGTACTCCAAGTGAATTTGGTGCTTCAATAAATATTTATGTTTATCTTACATTACTATATTCCATTCTCATCATCTATTTTTTTAATTCCCCTTTAGGATTTCGCACTCAAATAAGTGTTTTATGTGTTATGATATTTTTTCATGCTTGTGGCTCTTAATGTATTACTAATTCACTCTATTGTTTTGATAGTTCATGAATGATAAATTAAATTTTCAAAAGTTTTAAAGACTAATTCACTCCCCCCCTCTTATTAATTTCTTTTCCAATAATTTTTATCAGATCTTGGTCCTTTAATGAAAGTCTGAAATCTTTAAGGAGGTCCTAAGAAGCATAATAATGTCTTGCGATTAACAAGAACAAGGCAACATGTATGATGAAGAAGTATACTATGATAGTGAAGAAGGAAAATATAAAGTAGACTTTGAAGATAACTCATAAGTACACTTGATTATTTGAAACATCAAAATAAGACTATCAAGGATTAGGATTCAGTTAGAAGAGGTCAAGACAAGGTGGAAGTCAAAGGAAGTTGATTATGACCAATTTAAGACAAAGCTATATTTCTTGAAGATTGAGCATGAACAGATCATATAAAAAGTGACAAAGTTTGAGAGAGAACATTATAATTTTAAAAAAATCAATACTGCTAACATGAAAATACCAATCATGCAACCAAATGCTATAAAAGATAAGTCATCATGGAACTATGATAAGTACATAAATGTTATTTGTTACATCTGTCACAATATAGGACACATTGGAAGAATCTAATCTAATAGAGTTATAAGGTCCATAAAATTCAACAAGACATATGAAGCTCTTAGAATTCATAAGAAGGATCAAAATTTTGTATGGGAGTTGAAACAAGCTAGGATGGATCAGATTGAGCTCAAAAAGCAAGATGGACTATTTGCCAAAGAGGAACAAAAAACTAATAAGAACTCTTCTATCTTAGACTACCTTTCACATTCAAGATGAAGGCATGAAATGTTATATAGATAGTGTATTCTCAAGCCACATGATAGGAGATAGAAACAAGTTCATCTCATTAAATAATAATGTTGCAAGAATAGTGAGGTTCGGATATAACACAACTACTAATATAGTTGGTAAGGGAGTCTTGAGCTTGGACAATAGAGTGACCAAGACACAAAATTTGTTATATGTGGAAGGTTTAAAAATAAACAACTTAGTCTGAGGACACACACTAACCTTTCATGATAGATGGTGTGAGATAAGGAGATCCAAATCAATAATGCTAATTGTTAGTGCCAAGAAAACTGAGAACAACCTATATGTATTGAATGAGATCAAGAAAGAGAGATGTTTCATGATCAAGATAGATGAAATTTGGTTATTTAATATAAGGATATCACCTAAACTTTAACTACCTAGTTAGTATTAGCACTAATAATTTTGTGAAGAACATGCCTAAGATCATCAAACCTATAAGCGTATTGTGCAAAGCATGTCAACATGGTAATAAAATTCTAATAAGGTTAAAGTCTAAGGATTACTCTACTCTAAGAACCTTATATTTAATACATACTAATATATATGGGCCTAAAATAATTCAGATAATTCAAAGATATAGCTACTTCATCTTACTCATTGATGATTACACATTAATAACTTGGGTTGCATTCCTAAAAGAGAAATAAAAAGCTCTTGAAAAGTTTAAGGAATTCAAAGCTCTTGTTGAGAATGAGAAGAATAGGAAGATTAAGTTCCTAATATATAATAGATGAGGAGAATTTTGGTCCAATGAGTTTTATGACTTCTATGAGGATCATGGAATAAGGATACCATTATCAGCAGCTATGATACCTCATCAGAATGGGGTAGTGGAAAGAAACAATATGATAGTTCAAGAGATGGATATAAATATTATAAATGAGTCTATACTATTTTATGTATATTATAGAGGTTAATTAATCACTATTGTCTACATTTGAATAAAGGAAAGATAAGGACTGATGGAAACAAGAATCTTTAAGAACTATGGAAGAGTAGACCTATCAATGTGGAACACTTTAGAGTGTTTGGGATAAAATATTTCATCAAAAGAGATGATGAAGACTTGGGAAAGTTTGATTATAGATATAATGAAGGAATATTTTGAGGATACTCATCAATTATCTTATCTTATATATTTTATAACAAGATACTATAAAATATAGTGGAAAGTACCCATGTGAAGATTGATGAGACAAGGAAATCTCACTCAGTCAAAAAACACTTTATAGAATCTAGACTTCAAGAATGAAGAAGAGATCATAGTGGTTGATGAGTAAGAAGAATAATTTGAAGAGAGATATGACTCAAAAGGGACCTCAAGTTAGATTCAAATAGATCACCCTAAATCTCAAATCATTAGCAACAAGAATCTAGGGATGCAAACAAGGAATAGATTGGTAAATAGTCTAAATCAAGAGAATGTTTATCTATTATCCAATATTGAACCTAAGAGTATTATAGAGGTAAGAAAATAAAAATTATGGATAGGTTATATGAATGAGGATTTAGATAAAATAGACAATAATAAGACTTAGGAATTAGTTCTTAAGCCTAAAGACAATAATGTCATTGGCATAAAATGGGTGTTTAGAAACAAGTTGAATGAAGATGGAGAAACCACTAGGAACAAGGCTAGATTGGTATGCAAGGGATATGCATAAGTTGAAAGGGTAGACTTTGAGGATAACTTTTCACCGTTATCAAGATTGGAGGCCATCAAATTTTTTCTAGCTTATGCATGATTCAAGGTATACCAGATGGATGTCAAATATGCCTTTTTGAATGAGAATCTTGAATAAGTCTACATTAAGCAACTTGAAGGGTTCTCACTATCATATGATAAAGACTATGTTTATTGATGGAAAAAGGCTCTTTATGGTCTAAATCAAGCTCTTAGAGCTTGTTATGCTAGGTTGGACAAGTATATGTTGGATCAAGGATTCAAAAGAGGATTTGTAGACAGTAATCTATACATCAAGATATAAGATGACTATCAGCTAATAGTAGTTGTATATGTAGATGGAATCATCTTTGGTGGAAACAATGATAATATGATAAAGGCCTTTATAGAGGTGATGAAGAAATATCTCTTTCTTAGGTTACAAATCATTCAATCTGAAAAGGGTATATTCATATCACAATCTTACATAAGAGAGATGTTGAAAAGTTTGAGATGGAGGATTTCAAGGAAGTTAGTACACTCATGATCATAGTATGTAAGTCTTAAAAGTTCAATCATATTTCAAGGTCAATGATTGGATGTCTATTATACACCACTCCCACTAAACTTGACATCATGTAAGTAGTAGGTCTTATGGAAAGGTTTTAGGTAGATCTAAAGGAGAATCATCTAAAACCAGTCAAAATTATACTCAAGTATCTCATGGGGACTATGGAGTATGGATTGTAGTATCTAAGAAGTAAGGAGTTTAATCTGATATCTTACACAAATGTAGACTAGGAAAGAAGTATAGATGATAGGAAGAGTACTAGTGAAGGATCTTTATTTCTAGGTGGGTGTATAGTTTCATGGATAAGCAAAAAATAACCATTAATAGCCTTGTCTAATTATGAGGCTGAGTACATTGTAGTAGCTTAATGTTATACTCAGGTCCTATAGATAAGATAGACCCTAAAATACTACAAGATGGAGTATGATGGTCATAACCCTATTTATCATGATAATAATACAAGTAATATAAGCATCTCAAATAACCTTGTCATGCACTCAAGGATTAAACACATTCCCATTACGTATCATTTTTTAAGAGATCAGGTAAGTGAACAAAGTGTCAAACTTGAATATGTTTTTACATAGGATCAGATTGTAGACATCTTGACCAAACCACTACCAAAGGTAAATTTTAAACACCTAATATAGGAACTGGGTGTAATTCCTACCCCTAAAAATCATTGAAGAATCCAAGTACTTAGGCAGAGATAATCATGCTCATTATCTCTAATAATGGGTGAATTTTTCCAAGAAGGTATGCATGTAAATAGGGGGAGCATGTTTTTTTTATGTCTCATAAACTCATATTATGTGTGTTGAGTGTTTTGGTTACAAGGAATGTGATCCAAAGAATTGAAGATATCACTTTGTCATTTATGTCAAAGGGGGAGAAAAACCATAATGGGCAGATAAGGATGATCAATTTTCATTATGGTTTGCCATCAATGCCAAAGGGGTGATTTTTTAGCATTGTTTTTGTTGTTGAGGTTTGGCTTTGAAATTTTCATTGATGTCAAAATTTGTTCATGAGGTCATTAAATAATGTTTTTGTTTGATTGTATCCTTGAGAGGTATGTCATTTGTTGATAAACATATAAGGCATGATATCAATGTGATTAATAATCAATGATTTTTTCAAGATCATTTGCCAAAGTTTTCAAGTGTTTGAACCTAGTAGGAGACTTTAGAAGTATTGTGCATAGGATGCCTCATATTTTGCATGAAGGAGCATGGTGGCCTAGTGAGATGGATACACAAAGGCATAAGAGGTTGGATAGAGTTACTTGAGTATGTATATGAAGCATTGGATCATTAAAGTGACTTTTAAGGTGAGCCTATAGGGTTAGGATCTATAGACCTAGCATGTAACTAGACTAGTTCTAGACTTTACCTGACCTAATGAGGTGTGATCAGTATTATCAAGACATATGAAGAATCTATGGTATTGGTTGAGCATGACAATAGGTTGGGTGTCATGCATATGATGTTTTGACATCTTTTATAGTGGATATAAGGTTATTTTCAAGGCCTAATGTGACTTTTAAGTCAAAGGCCTAGAGAGCAGAGAGAGAGAGAGATGGTGGCCAGATGGGGTATCTGGATTAGTTTCCAAGGAAAGTGTGAGTATGTGTACATTGATATAGGTACATAATTTTGTTTCAAGTATGTTTACAAAGTTTCAATTCAAATTTTTAAGGTTAAGGCAAGAAAAAGTGTTTTGATGTCTATTGTATGCATATAATGAAGGGTTCTCAACTTGAGAAGAACTTTTAAGTGCTAATTGGCACATTAAATCTATGCATGAGGACTCAAGCTATTCATGGTAGATGGGGAAGGGTCTTATCTCAAATTTAAAATAATTGGTTTCTAAAATAAGGGGATAAGCTTTATTAATTATTTTTAATATTTTAAGATGGTTTAAACCCTCAAACAACCCTAATAATGACTTGATATGAGTGATCTTATTTTAAAGTGCTTAGAATGGATTGAAACAACTAGTTAAATGATTGGAGGTTATATTCAAATATCCCAAACACATCTAGGTATGATTTTTTTTGGTAGGTGAGTAAGCGGGCCCTATATACACATAATATTTTCAAAATTTTATCAATTATTAATGTTTTGCATCTTGTAATAACGCGTTGAGACTCAATTTTTTTGAGTGCACACCCTAAGGGGTGCACTAGAAAAGGGGTGGGTAGAATTTTGGTGCTTCATAGTATTTTTGTCACTTATTGCCACATTAGTACCAATCTAACTAGATCTTAAAACCATTCTCAAAGCTATTACTCTTCCCTTGCACACTCCTCTAATCTTTTTCCTCTTTCCATCCCTCGTTTCCTCACCTTGATCCCCATTATCTAATTAATTATACTAGGTAAATTGGGTCAACCATGTATAGTTTTCAGCCTCTGATTACTATATAGGGTTGACAAATTCGGCCCTCTACTATTTAGGGATATTTTTCACATGTAATTAATTTAATCCTTTGGCTGACATAGCTTGGGACCTAGTGATTTATCTCCCAAAAACATATAGCTAACATATTCAGAAGGATTTAGGGTGATATCTACCTATAAATACAATATCATTCATCATTATTTCAATATGAAATAAATAACTATTATTCACGCATGCTCCTTTACAATCTACTCTTCCATTATTCTACTTGAGGATTCTTAGCTTAGTGTTTCTATTTGGAAAATATAGTATTATGGATAAGTCTTGGATGTTTTGGCCTTTCTTAGTTATCCTTAAAAAACATAACAACCTCATTCAAAGTCCCTTTTTTCAAGGGAGAGATTGAGTCTTGACAGGTTCACATTCAAGTAAGTATATTTTAACTTTGTTTTCCTCTCTTTAGTAGATATAAATAGCATAAGTATTGGCTCAAATAATATTACTCTTCATATTCCATGTATTAGGTTATTACTCATAATTATCTTAATTTATATTCTCCTATACATGTTTTGATTTCTTTACTAACCCATCATGTTGTGCCTCAAGATTTGGTGTACACTAGATTAGATTTATTTTCTTGTTTATTAGAATAATGTAAACATTAAACCTATGACTCTTGTAGGGTTGTTTCATGATTGTGTTAGATTGTAGGCTTTGAAACCCTTCCTAGCATGGTTTATTATGATAATTTATCCCCTAATTGAGTCTAGAAAATCCTCATCTTGGTCATACTCCCGCTTAATAAATGTATTCTTAATCAAAAGTATAGGTATGCTCTATCTTCTTTAAGCTAAGATTTGATTTATAGACATGATACAATTTTGATTACATACATTCTAGTGAAATCAATGTGAACTAACCCTTATAGTATTTATTTACCTTTTTTCATTCTTTCATCATTATTTTTATCATATATATGCCATACTAGATCATCTTTATTGGCCTAACTCTAATTTCTATGCATAGGATTTTAGGTACATGCTACTGGATTGACCCTATGGACCTAGTATAAGTTTTCATCTTTTCAAAAATCTAGTCTAGACTGTTAAGTTGACCCAATTGACCCTGTATATTTTCAAGCAATCAACAATAAGTTTTTATAAAGCTTGATCAACCCAGTAGACCTAGTTAGTAAAATTTGCAAGCATATATCAAGGTTATTAAACTAAAATATTCATTCTATGCATCTCTAATCCACCAAGGTTCCTTTATATCTCTCTATCTCTTTCTTTATAGGCTTTCCTTTTACATTTTATAATCTTTAAAACTACCCCTATATAGTCAACTAGATCGACCCTATCGACCCGATTTTGTGTTATGTGTGTTGTCTAGATAATTGGGTCAACTTTTTCATCCATGTTCATTTTCAAACCTTGCTTCCACAGTACAAGTTTGACCCTATCGACCTTGTTTTATATTTTATGCATAAACTATTGACTATATCAACATTGTACCTTTTTTCAAAGTTGGAATTAACCTTATATGCTAGTAATTAATTCACACTTTCTTTTCTTACTATTTACATGCTTAGAATAGATGACATATCTTAATTAGGTGGTTTTTAATTAATAATTTAGTTTCAATATTTTCTATTTTATGCACATATGACCAAATCATAAAATATAAACAAGCCTTTTAACATTTGTCTACCTAAGGCCATCCTACTTGGATTTCATCACTAAGGGGGGAAGCTGACTTAACATTCTAGTTGAGTATAAAGCATGGTTAATGGTATGTTCTGGCTAAGCACCTGACACCCTTATCACTATAGTATGTGAAATGAGGGGTTAGACCCCAATACCAATCCTATATCATTACCTCTATAGATCCCTTTTAGCCTAAACTAATGAAAACTAGTCTTAGATTGCTTTCTAGTTCCTTATTTATAGCCAACCTCCCATCACATTTAAAAACATATCTTAATAATCTAATAATCATCTAGGTTGACTAATTAATTAGCTCTTTACTTTCTAAGTTTATTTCTTATTATTTGATCAATTTTATTTTATATTTCAAAAACTTACATTAGCCAGCATTGGTGCAAGGCTTTATGTTGTGTGCCTCAATTAGATTAGCTAGTGCTAATCTAATTAAATATTTGTTTCCCTTCTATTATTTATTTTTAAATTAATTGCAAAATTTATCTTGTTTTAGCTCATAATATTTTATAGGCTTCTTAAATTTCCCTATCTATTGTACTAGGTCAACCCAGTTGACCATGTACATTTTTATAGCTTATGTTCACTGTGTTGGATCAACCCAGTTGACCCTATACTATTTATAGACCCTCTTTCCTATGCTTGGTTGACCCAGTCTAACCTGTATTGTTTTCTACCTTCCTTATTTATAAATCTAGTCCTATATTTCTTCTTATTTGCATGTTGTTCATCTCTCTTTTGTAATAATGAAGTCTCTTATTAGAATTATATTGGATATCTTGAATCCATTTAGATACTATATGGGATGTTCATTTATTTATCTCTTTTCATCCCAAGAACACTGTCACTCTTGGGTCACCTCTTCTCCTCATTCATCCATGAATTGTAATATGGTACAAATAAAACCTCAAGATTAAGTTGATGGATTTAATCCTTTCCTTACCAATAAACTTTTCATCTTTAAAATATTCAAACTAATGTGGGATTAATTGATACAAGTTTACTTAACAATTCCACTAATAATCCTTCTTCTAGTAATCCTCCCCCTAACACCAATTTAGGGAGTGCTCCTACCAACACCAACTCACCTCCTAATACAACTAAAATTTTATCTCAAGTTATCCAACAAATGAACATAATTCAAAATTATAACACCAACCAAATGATGCAACTTCAACAAAATTTAATCAATGTGGCTAATCAACCTCCAACTATCTATCCTCAAGTTAATCCTAATTACATTCCTCCACCTCTTTGGGATGCTTTATTAAATGTTATTCTTTAACCCATAATGAATAAAAAGATTCTTAAAACTATTCAAAATGATCCTTTGGTGCCCTTCATTATTTCCATTGATATTGGTAACATATCTCCAACCATCAAGCATGATGGGACTAAAGACCCTACCCATTTCTCAAAGCCTTTGGCAACCTTTAAAAAGAGTGAATCCAAAATAATACCTTTTCCATTACTAAAATATTATTGAAAAACTTCATTGGTGATGTATTATAATGGTATAATAAAATTCCCCAACATTCTATTTGGCAACTTTAATATTTAGCTAATCCTTTGGTTAAAGAGTTTCAACACAATGAACTTCCTAAAAATTGTCTTAGCCACTTCATCAATGCTAATTAATCTCCCAATAAATCATCTCATGACTTTATCAAAAGATGAAAATATTTATCTCATAAATCTGACCATAACATTACTAATGATAACTTATTCAAACTCTCTATTCCTACTTTAACTCCCACTCTCCAATACAAGGTTTAAACCTGTACTCCCTAAACACTTAATGAAGCTCTCAATCAAGCTAAAAGTTAAAAATTTATTATGAATCAATTTGAACCTAATATTAAATGTATTAAAGGATATTTCCAAATGTCTAATTTTATGACCATTAATACTCCACAAACCAAACTAGGAGTTACCAAAACTGATGTTCCTTCACCTTCTCATACCCCTCTTTCGATTCAGCAAATGAAATATTTTTTACCACCCTCAAAACCTTTCATCCATATGAATGCTCCTCCTAAGTGGTATGACCCCAATCTATTTTGTTAGTTCCATGATTACATCAAGCATTCTCATGAATCTTTTATAGGGCTCACTAATTTTTTTGCTTCCTATACTCTTAGCGATTCATTCAATCATGAAGCCATGATCAATCTTCCTTGTCAAGAATACACTATTGCTTTTGAAAAATGACAAGTTTACAAAGCTTATATCTCAAATAGCCAAAAATATTCTTCAAATAATCAATCAAATACCAAGGATGTTTATTCCATTGATGTTGATGCTAATTATGACTAATATTTTAACAATTCTCAATATGTTAATACTACTAAGGTTAATTATCATTGTAAACTGGCTAAAGATCATGTTACCAAGCCTAGAAATACATCTTTGGAGGAAAAAATTAATAAAGATTCTACCACCACTAATGTTTCTTCAAAATATTAAGAGGAATCATTTCCTCCTTATGAGCCTCCAACCACATCTATTCATCCAAAGTGTAATTTACCTCTTAAACCTCATACTAGTTCTTCTAAGTCTCATTGGAACTTTTGTGAAGAACTCAACTCTATGCCTTATAAAATTCCACTTATAGATTTTGTTCGTAAATCTCCCTATCATCATATTATGTAATAGCTCCAATAAATTGATGATCCATCTTCCTTATATGAAGAACCACCTTCTATTGAATCTCAACCTATCAATGTAAATACCATTGAAACTATATGTCCTTCTTCCAAACCTTCTATTGAACTCCTTGAAGAGGACATGATCAATAATGAAATTCTCTTTCATGTTGATGATCCACCACTTTTTATCAAAGTAAACATTAATAAAACTCTTGTCTAAAAATTTCTAGTTGATGAAGGTTCTATCATTAATGTGACATCTTTATGGCTTATACCACAACTCAATTATAACAAGGATCATCTCAAGCAAACCCATCTTACCTATCATGGTTTTGACAAGACTAATCAAAAGATACCTGGTTGCATTTGGATTCTATTAACCATTGGACATAAGACTATTCAAACTAAGCTTATAGTACTTGACTGACCCCCTATCTTATAGCATACTCCTTGGTCATCCATGGACTCATCAAATGAGGGTGATTGTTTATTTCAATAGTCAATGTATTAAACTCTTACATAATTTAAAATGGTATAATAATGAAGTTGATCCCAATCCATGGAGAATTCAAATTCCTAATCCTAAATCATAATATCATATTACTACCATTCCTAAAATCAATAGTGTTCCTTTACCCAAGTTCATCAACATGAATCTTGATTTACAAGTTACTCTTGAAGATTATGATGATGATGAACCTAATGATTTGTAACATACTTGTAATACTACCATGTTACCTCCCTACATTTCATAATGGCTTCCTCATTCTCTATTACCTATGGATCATATTGTTCCTCTACTTGATGAGATTACTAATTTTCCCCCTCCATGTAATGTTTAGGAGCCTTCTTTACCTAAAGATGCCTTCACTTGCAATGATTTTTGAGTGGCAAAATTATTTCAAGATATTCTCATCATGTCTCCTTGTATATTCAATAATATCAATATTTCACCCTTTGAAACTCCCCCTGATTCTCAAACATGTATAATTTTTCCAACATACGATGATAACTATATAATGGCCCAAGCTAAATCTAGAGACTTGGATGTCTAGCATTATCAAAAAACCTTATCCCAAATTCATGATTTTAATGAGGATGTTCATATCATTTTTTTGGATCATACCTTAGATCTTGAGGGTCATGTGCCTCCTACCAATTCTCCTCTTATCAATACTCCTTAGGTGGTAGAAGAAATTAAAACTTATGAACCTCTAAAATGCTTTACATCTCATTTACCACCTATGACTCCAATCATTACCTTTGATCCTTAATCATCATTAAACCCACTAATATTCCAACCCCTTTTGATCCATCTACTTCTACTCCTAAAATTACACTAAATTCCAAGGAAATAAATGTTCATCAAATACATCTAAGTATGATCACCATGGTAATCAAATTCTAGATCTTGAAGTATCAATTGAGTATTATGGCCCTTTTCCTACCTTACCTAGTGATGAATCTATCTTTGAGTTACTTTATGCCTAAGAACCTTAACTTCCTCGATAGCATCATAAACTTGGGAATTTCAAAACTAAAACTTCTTTTTTTTAACAACTTCATTTCTAGCATTGACCCTAAAAAAATTTGATTTATGCCTTAACTAATGCACCATACCACTTTCAAGATGGCCATGCCATGCTTATTAAAGAAACTACTCGCATTGAATATGGTAATCCATCTTGACCTCAACCAATTACTATCTCTTGTGAACTTTCACCTACCAAAAATAATAATTTTAGCTTATTCTTTGACAAATATCTTGAGGCTTTCACTTGGTCCTATGAGGACATGACTGGTATTGACCCTAGCATTATCATACAGAACATAATTAGTTATCTTGATGCTAAGCATGTGCATCAAAATCAAAGAAAATTTCCACTTGAAGTTTCCACATTATGTCATAAGTAAATCATCAAATTACTTGACGCTAAATTTATCAAACTAGTGGATTATTCTAAATGGGTCTCCAACATTATTCTTATTCGAAATAAATTTACTATGGTCATTCAAATTTGTATTGATTTTCTTAATCTTAACCTTGTTTTTCCTAATAACAACTTCCCTTTACCTTTATTAGATGTCATTGTTGATTCCATAGATGATTATGAAATGTTATCTCTTATGGATGGCTTCTCAAGATACAATTAGATTCATATTTCTCTTTAGGACCAATATAAGACTAATTTAACCATATAATGGGGCACCTATTTCTGTCAAATTTTTTTTAACCTCAAAAATACTAGAGCCACTTACCAATGAGAAATGACTCACATCTTTCATGATCTCATCCATAATATTATTGAAACTTATGTGGATGATCTCATTTCTAAATCTAAACATCATAAAAATCATCTTTCTAATCTTGCTATCATCTTTGACTATCTCCTTAAATATAAATTTAGACTTAATCCTTAAAAATGTGTCTTTGGAGTCACATCTGGAAAAAATTTAGGATTCTTAGTCTCTCTTTGTAGCATCAATGTTGACCCTGCCAAAATTAGTGTTATCATCATCATGCCCATTCCTCATTCTATTCTTGATATTCATACTTATTTAGGAAAACATAGGGAAATTAAGTGATTCATCCCCAAAATGGCATATCGAATTCACTCTATCAATTCACTTCTCAATAAATTTATTGATTTATAATGGATATATCCATGTAAAAAAGTCTTTGATAATATGAAAAAATCATTACTTCACCAACCCACACTTCATCTTCCTTATAATTATAAACCTTTGATTTTATATACTTCTTCCACACCTATTTTAGTTGGGGCAATTCTTACCCAACAAGTTGATATGGGAAGAGAGTATGTTATTTATTACATTATCTAAGGCCTCATCGATTATGAAACATGTTATACCAAAATTTAGCATGATTTCCTTACCATCTATTTTGTAGTTGAAAAGCTTCACCATTACATGTTATACCAAATTACTTATGTCATTATTCATTATGACCCCCTTCATCATTTCTTCTCCAAAATAATTTCTTCTTGGAGATAGAATTATTAAATGGATGGTCTTCCTTATGGAATTTTATCTCCACATCATCACTCAAAAAGTTGTCAAAGGGCAAATCATAGTTGATAACTTGCCACAAATCCTATACTAGTCACTTCTTCTATTCAAGATAATCTTATAAATGATAATATCCTTTACATCTAAGGTCTTAATCAAGATATTTCTCTCAAAATATATTTTCATATATTTACCACTAATCTTGATGAATCCACTACTCCCTCTAGTACTACTAAACCAAAAGTAGTTATCAAGGAGCTTCCTAAAATTAATGTTAACTTACATGAGGATACTTGGACCCTTCACTTTGATGGTTCTAAATGACTTCAAGGAGTTGGGGTAGGTTACATTATCATAATTCCTCTTATCAAGATTAATCCTTTAGATTTTCACATCACCTTTGATGTCATCAATAATATGGCTAAATATAAAGCTCTCATTTTAGGCATGTGAGCTGATCTTGATTTAGACATTCAATACCTTAATTATTTAGGTGATTATTAGTTTATTTTTCATAAATTCAAAGGTTATTATCAATGTAAAAGTGATAACATCATCACATATCATCAAATTACAACCACTCTTACTAAATATTTCATTTCTTTCACTATTGAGTCTATTCTTAAAGATCAAAATTCCATTGTTAAATCTCTTGCCTATTCAGCATCTCTCTTTCATCCACACCAAGTCCTTTATAATCCTAATTTTATTATACAAATAATAAAATATTCATCCTCTACTCAACCACTATATTTACTTATCTATCATATCAAGGTTATTACCATTTGACAAAGACTGTGGTACTAAGACATCATTCAATTTATAGAACATCAAACTTATCCTCCTAACTTAGACTCTCATAAAAAGACATGTATTCATAAATAAGCATTCAAGTATTTATTTAGACACAACATCCTTTATTATCATAATGATAAATATACCTTTCTTCATTATGTTATGCAAGATGAGGCCCCTTCTCTTCTTAAATAAGCACATGGGGGTATTTGTGTTGGTCATCATAGCAGACATATTATAGCATGCAAATGCCTATGTATGGGTTAATTTTGGCCTAATCTTAAAAAGGATTCAATTGAATATTCTAAAAAGTGTAATCCTTTTTAATCATGATGATCTAATGCATTCAACTTCAACCAAACTTAAAACTATTGAATCGCCTTGGCCATTTTCCACATGGGGATTTGATCTCATTGATAAATTACTCACTCCCAAGATGAACATGTCTTTATCATCACCACTACCAAATATTTTACCAAGTGGGTAGAATCCATGACCATTATTAAAATCATTGGTCTTATTGTTTCCAAATTTATTATTAATCAAATCATTTTCCACTTTATTTTTCCCCATACCAACATTTTAGATAATGGTGTTAATTTCAAAAATAAAAATGTTAAATAGTTTTATGCTAAATTAAAGATCAATCACAAATTTTCCATTCCTTACCATCCACAATTTAATTTTCAATATGAGGCCACTAAAAAAATTCTCTAAAAGACAATTTGTGAAACCTGCACAAATTATCATTTTCATCTTTACCCTGCACTTTGGGCCTATCAAACTAGCATATGCACTACCACTAGGGCAATGCCATTTTCACTAGTCTATGGTTCTAAGTCATTTCTTCCTTTAGGATTTGAGATTACCTCTCTTAATATATGTCTTCATGGCATTATTCCTAATGAATAATTATGTGAAGTTCATCTTTATGTCCTTGATCTACTTGATGAACATCATCTGTCCACCTCATAACATAACCACCAATACAAGGCTTATATTTCTAACCATCATAATAAACATGTTAAAGTACACACATTTAATTTTGGTGATCTTGTCCTTAAATTAGAATAAACTCATGATATATAAGGTAAATACACCCAAAAATGGTGGGCGTCATATTTAGTCAAAGATATTCTTGGTCTAGGCACCTACCACCTTCAACATAATAAAGGTCATATTTTCAAAGATCCCACCAATGCATAATTTCTCAAAAAGTACTTTTCCTAAACATTTCCTTAGTTTCATGCTTTCTATCTACATATATCTAACACTTTTTGTAGGTTACTTACATGGGTCTCTCCCTCTATAAGAAGTTACTTCCTTTCACAAACCTTTAGTCCTCATTTTTTGGTCTTTTAATTTCTTGATGTACCATAGTCTTCTTTATCATTTTGTATTTTCTCTTTTTGACACCCCTTATGTTTTTATTTTGTGAGTTGATTTTTAATACCATGGATATGACCTGAGATTCCTCACAAAACTACCATCTTTTGCTTAGCTCACTTTATCTTTCACTTTCTTTTTAACACCCCCTTAGGCTTCTCTGTTATGAAGTTACAGTGTAAGACTATGGATAGGACCTAGCCCTCCTCATAAAGTTACCATCTTGTTATTCCTTTTATAAAATATGTTATTGATGTTTGTTTTCAAACCTTATCTTTTTCTTCTTTTGTTAGATGGAATTTGTGCAAACAATTTATGTTAGCATTTTTTCCTCCATTTCCCTCATTCTTATGATAAGGAATCACACTCTACTTTCATTGTATCCCTTTTTTCCCTTTGTCACATTTTTTTGGTTTCAAGTGATTAAAAATTTTCCATGTGTCATTCCTCTTTATTTTCCATTTCCTTTCACCCCACATTTGATAAAATAAGGTCAAAATCAAGATAGCACTTTTATTTCACCTAGATTTTTGAAGTTCTCTGTCTTAGTAACCTTGTCCTAATTATTCAAATTAAATTCATCTTTAGCACCCATGTTTGGTTTTCCAAATCTATATGGAGGAGGAATAGAAAATTCCATCAATAAATTCAAAAGCCAAATCATTTGAAACAAAAGGCAATGATATCTAAAGGCAACATACAAATCTCAAAATTTAATATCACATTAAAATACATGATTATAAGCACATATCCTATCTTTAATTTAAGCTCAAACTCCATATTTGGACTCACATAGAGCTGAGGTCCATTGGGATATATTAGGCTAGTAGATTGGAATAGCGTAATTCAATAAACTCTATAGTGATACCTACTTTCTCATGCAAGTACCCAATCGTTGTAGTAGACTAATGGCTCTATAATGGGTCTTGAGGAATGGGTAACATGTTGTGGGAAGGTAGGTCCATTTTAATTTTAATGTATATAGACTTCATGATATGATCTATATACTTTATTTTTTGACCTAAGACTTATGTAGCTAATATAAGTTATTCATAGTACTTAAGGTTGAAAGTCCTCTTTTTTGACAAACCTAATTTGAGTGTCTTGACTTAGATAAAGAGTTCCTCTACCTTGGTTTGTACTTTATTCTCCCCTCTACCCATTCCCCCTTGATAGATAAATTTTAATTCCAAATATGTTTTCCCTTCTTCTTCACCTCTTAAAAACATGATAGCACTACTTTTTTTAGTTTTATCTATCCTTAGAGCAAAACAACATGTTTAAGTAACTATGGATTACTTCTTTTTTTTACCATTGAATTACATTACTAGAATTACTTTACTTTCCTTTTACCATTTATCATTTGTTTTACTATCCTTCTATTACAGATAGCTGAGTTTGTACCCTTTTTCCATTATTGAGTAAGGTTGGCTTATTACTCCTCACTCGACAAGTTTTCCCTTTTTATCCACCTTTTTCTATTGTTGAGTGAGATAAATATTGTTACTACTCAATCATAATTTTTTTTTACAATTTTTTTAAATATTTTACCATTAATTTGTGTTATTACCATTCTATTTGACATGTATCTTTGGTTTGACTTAGTGATTTTGCCTTTCTTAAGGTTCACTTGTTTAAGTTTTTTGTTCTTTAGTAGCCTTGGATTTTTGATTACCCAATTTACTCTTGTTTTTTGACTTGTTAATTTTGTATAACATATCACTTATCACCCTAGCTTGCCAAATTTCACAAGTACATCCCATCCTCATAGCACTAGCTATCTTGGCTTTTCTTGCATTCGTTTATTTTTTATTTTTTATTTTGTGTTCTTGGGTTTGTCAAAATTAACTTTTGTACCCTACACAATAAAAAATAACAACACAATAGACAACCATTCAATGATAAAGGTAATTTTAGGTATGCATCACATTTAATTTTTAGTTATTTTCCCTTTTAGTCATTTACTTTTAGTTATTTTATGATTTAAAATACTACAACTTTTTTTTATCATCGTCATTATGTGTCATTTTATTATTTCTCAAAGCACCATCCCCTGTTACACATTAGTGACATGTGATGAGATTTTAGTGGGGAATATTTATACACATAATATTTTTAACCTTTTATCAATTATTTATGTTTTACATCTTATATAAACCCATAGAGACTCAATCTCTCTAAGTACATGCCCTAAGGGGTGCACCTAGAAAGGGATGGACAGACCTTTGGCACTTTACAAGATTGTTGTCCCTTATTGCCACATTATTACCAATACAACCAGATATTAAAACCATTCCCTAAGATTTTAATCTTCCCTTTCACATTTCTCTATTCTTTTTATTCTTTCCACCCTCTTTTCCTCACTTTGATCCCCTTTAGCCATTTGACTGTACTAAGTCAACTAGGTTAACCTTGTATAGCTTTTAGCCTCTGATTACTATATAGGATCAACCTTGTACTATTTATGGATATTTTTAACTTAGATTTTTATTATCCCTTCAATTGACTTAGCTCAGGATCTAGTGATTTATCTCCCAAAAATATACATGGTCTATTGGGTTGACCCTATATAGCTCACATATTTAGAAGGATTTAGGGTGAGATCCACCTATAAATACAAGATAATTTCATCATTATTTTAATATGAAATAAATATTTATTATTCTCTTATGATTATTTATAATCTATTCTTCCACCATTATATTTTAAGAGTCTTATCTAAGGGTTTTTTCTTGGAGAATCTATTCTTGTGGATAAGTCTTAGATGTTTTAGCCTTTCTTAGTTTTCCTTACAAACCACAACAACTTCTTGTGAAGACCCCTTGTCTAAGGGAGAGATTGAGTCTTGATGAGTTCTCATTTAGGTAAGTATATTCTAATTTTTTTCTCCTCTCTTTAGTAGATAAAATTATCATAAGTATTGGATTGAATAATATTACTCTTCATATTCCATGTATTAGGGTCTTACTCATACTTAGCTTAATTGAGATTATCCTATACATGTTTTGATTATTTTACTAACCCCTCAATTATGCCACAAGCTTTGGTATGTACTAGATTATATTTTTTTTCTTTTTTATTATAATAGAGTGACCATTAAACCTAGGACTCTTTTAGAGTTGTTGCATGATTGTGTTAGACTGTAGGCTTTGGAACACTTCCTAGCATGGTGTATTATGACAAGTGATCCCTTAATCAGGTATAGAGGATCCCCATCTTGGTCATGCTCCATCTTAAAAAATGTATTCCCAATCAGAAGTGTAGGTATGCTCTATCTTCTCTGATCTAGGATTGATTTATAGACGTGATGCATTTTTTATTACATATAGACTCGAGACAAAAAGCCTTATTTCTTAGAAATTTGTTGTAATAGTCAGATTTGACCAAGTCAAATTTTATAAATAGGTGGAAGATAAATATTAAGACTTTTATTTTATGTCTATATTATTTTATAAGTATGTTATATCCTTTGGGAGTGCTAAATTGATCTTACAAGTTGACCAATCACTAATAGGCCTAATGGTGTAGACAATGAGAAAATTAGGTAGAAGTGAGAAATTGATTAAGGATGTGGTATCATGTATTAGGGATGAATCCAAGTGCATGTATAAGTTTTTCAATAATTTTAATACATTTTCATGTTGGATATATGTTTTTTAGGTTAATGGATATGATGAGAATGTTTCTCATAAGTTTACCTATCTTGTTCAAATTAGATGATGAGGTAAAAGACAATGAGATTGGTTTGAAAGACCAATATTGTCATGTGACCATAATATCTATCCATATTATAATGGTATAATGAACTCATATGATCATATAAATGTATTGCAAGTTTTTGAAAGTTGTTTTATAGGTGTTTTAGGTCATTATTTCCATGACCATGTTTTGAGGCTAGCTGGCAATTCTGACTAGACTACTTGTAGAGAAGGGTTTGAGTCCTTTTGTCCTATACAATGAAGTATAAATAACTTGGTTAAGTTTTATAGGTCTATACATAGAAATTTTTTCATAAACAACTAAAGTAAAAACACAATATTTTCAAAAAAATATGGAATATATATATATATATATATATGTATGTATGTATGTATGTATGTATGTATGTATGTATGTATGTATATTCCATATTTTTTTGAAAATATTGTGCTTTTACATTAGTTGTTTAGGACAAACTTTCTAGGTATGCGCATGCCTAATTGTGAATAGTGTTAATGTCATGCTTCAAGTGGTGGTTGGAGATAAAAGGTATAATGGACATATTATTAGCTTAGAAATGGTTTATTTAAGTGTAATTTGATATGTTCCTACTATTTAATAATTATAATATTGTTCCAAGGTGTTCAATGGTAACTTTTGCTAATGAAGGCCTAATTAGATTAAGTCTCCCTAAGGCCTAAAAGGGGTTTTTGGTCCTATATACTATTACAAACATATTATAATGTTTGATTAATATTTTTGGCATTTCCTAAGTCATATTATTTATGAAATATAAATGAAAAAGTGTGTATGGATTACCAAGGAGTGTATGAGCAAGAACCTAGTATATGAACAAGGCGTAATAGGCCTATTTATCTAATTAGAAATAGAGAGTGTTGAAGAGAATGAGATAAAACTTTGAAGAGATGAATGAGGTCTCATAGACCATCATGAGGGTGCATATAAATCATAATTATGATCTTTTATATGTATTTTAGATGATTATAAATATCATATGACCCTATCATTTTAAGAAGAGGGCTAATTGAGTGAAGAAGGATAGAGACCAATTTGAGAAAGATAAGAGTGTGTGAAGAGATGAAGAAGGAGATCATCATATGTTGTATGAGAAACAAAGTGTTATAAATGTGATCAAGTATTTTAGGTGTCTAATTTTGTGATGATTCATCTATGGGTTTGGTTCCTCATTGAAATTGGGTGCTTTCTAAAGCCTACATGATTTGGTGCTTAGTTGGTTGGGGTTGGTGCTCCAAGTGAAGTTGGTGCTTCATTAGATCTTGATGTTTGTCTTATAGTAATGTAGTCCATTTTAATTATCCTTTGGTTTTCTTCACCTTTATTTTTTTCCACTCAAATAAGTGTTCTATGTGTTATGATTTTATTTCATGCTCATGGCTCTTAATGTGTTGTTAAGTCACTCTATTATTTTGATAGTTCATGAATGATAAAGTTTAAAATGTTTTGAAGACTGATTCACCCCCCCCACTATCAATCATTGTGATTCCAACACTTTTATATATGACCTATCCATTAGACCTATATAAATAATAAATAATCACTTTCTTGAATAACTCAATTATTTTGCTTTCCTAGGAAGTGAGCTGAGTTATTAGTGTCTTCATTTAATTATGTTGGTTTGTTATGTCTTCCCTTTTCAATTGACATAATTCTAAGCCAAACTTATATCTTTAAGTGGTAATAAATTTATCTTGAGTAATTTATTATATTGAACCACTTTATAAATATTATATAATTTATCATCAATTAGCTCCAGAGTTTGGTTAAAACTAATTACCCTATGCCATTCTAGTTGTCACTCAGCTCTAATTTTATGAATAATAAGTAGGATACTATAGAGAGACTAGATTTATTCTTGCACTTTGTCACTTATATCTTTAGGTGATTCAATTCTAATCTATGATTCTAATTTTTGGTTTTCCTCTTATAGGTAAAATACTATCTTCTTTATTACACCACATGTGGCCTCTACAACTAATATTGGATCATCTTTGATCTCATTATGTTCTCCAAACTTGGTCTTTATTTTTTTTGTCAACTAGAAGAGTTATTCTTCCTTTTAAAATTTAATCACTTTAGTTACACTTGAAATTTTAATTATAATGATCCTTTTACCTTATTTTTGGTCTCTCCAAACTCTAAAGTGACCTTTGGATCCTTAATCATGACAAAAAATTTCCTTCACAACTTCTCAATTTAAATTTTTTGCATCCATCATTGTATCAAAATTGGTTTAATTGAATAAGGTTAATCAATGGATAAAGTATTAGAGGAGAATATGGTAAATTACGGTAGATGTGTGATATTCTTAGGGTCTAGTGAAATGGATTAAATGGATGAAGTGGGAGGTGTGGAGAGTGGAGAGGTGTGGAATGGGGGGTTGGTGATCTTCTCTCTTGATGCCTTAATATGAGCTAGACTCTTTATTATATAATTGATTTCATGAAGTGATTCTTTTTTATAATTATCACAATTTAAGATAATCCAAAGTGTTTTTAGGCATGGATGTAGTAAATTGTGTTGAAACATTCTTTTGTAGTGGATGAATGGAAAATTTTGACTTGAAGACCAAGTATTCAAAATTTTGAGTTAAAATAATGGAAGTAATTGGTAAAGAGTGAGGGGGTTTTATAATGGTACCCTTTACTAGAGTGAAATAGATTCTAATGGAGGTTAAGAAAACTATAAAAATTATTGGAGTAATTATACATGTCTACCATGATAATAAGACCAATAAAAATAAGACATGTATCTATAAAGCTCATTTTTTCATAGAAACATTAGTAATAGAGACCTCATAAAAAAAATAGAATAAAGTAACTTGGAACTTGTTGATGTATAATATTTTTTGTTGAAACTTCATGTCATACATTATTACAATCTCTTCATCTAAATCCTCTATAAAAGACATGTCTTCAGTGTGAGGAGAGTAAGGTAGATTAGTGATCCTTAAAAATTTTGAGTGCCCTATTCACTATATTTTTCTAGACTTGGTTGAGATGGAAAATCAATAATAGGAAAATATGTAACCTAACGAGCTGGTGTAAACCCATGTGCATTGTATGTGGTTAGAGAATAAATGTTTGGATTTGTAGCCTTTGAATGGGAATCCCTTTAAGTATTCTTATCTTCAACTACTCATTTATCTCCTCTAGGGAATTTTATTTATTAAATTCTTATTCCATCCTTTCAAGAGTGGGATCGTATTTGATCCTTTGTGTAACGTACATAGTCATGAAAACATCCTTTTTCTTTTTATAGACTTATGAACCATCCTTAGCAATGATGAATATTTTTTCACGATCATACCCTTTATTCGAATATATATCTTTGACCTTTCCCTAGAGTTATTTAAATTACTATAAATTTCCACAATCTTAGTACCTAAATTATGAAAATTTTAAACTAAATATGATCTATGAGATGAACATTTGCATAATTTGGTTTGATTCTCAAACTAGTTTTTACCTATATTGAGTGCTAATTTATGAATAATTTTCACCATGCCACTCTTTCAATCTCCATTTATGTGTTGGTCTAATTATAATGTTTTAGATTAGAGGTAAAAGCAGGTTTTGAAGGGGCCCCAAAACCCTGTATAAGGAGAAAGATAAACATTAAAGCACAACCAGGTTAACACAAGAACCTAAAAACAAAAAAGAGCCAACACCAGGTTTTACAGGGACCTAAAACTGAAAATAAGACCAATACAAGACAACAAACAAAACACAGATCTGAAAGTTAACCACAAGCTTCCAGATCCGTAACCAGCAGACCGAAAAAATGACCGGTTTGCTGCCCCAAAAAAACCAATCAGCAAAAAGGAACTTTGGATGAATCTTTCAATTCAGATTTTTCTTTTTGCATGACCGAAGATTCATATCAAGAGGAGGGACCAAAGGCTTAGATTTCTTTCTTCTGACTGCTGTCCAACCGTCTTCTACCTTAGCTGCCTTAGCAACCCATGCCTTAGGGGACAATGATCTTTGGACACCAGTAGGCATTAACTCCTGGTGATAGTCTAACACAGTTTGGCTCTTAGGTAGATCCTTCAAAATAGGGGAAGAGATCACCACCTCCTCCTCAAGCTCAGTTGTATCTTTGACTACAACCTCCTTAGAGGCTTCATTTGATTGATTCTCCAGTGATTCCTCTTCATCTTCCGATTCAGATTGCACCCTTTCCTCATTCTCAGACTCAGAATCTATTGTTGCTTCCAAAGGTAGTTTGTCTAAACTATGTTCAGAGAAATCCTTTGGCCACCAAGAAGGTGAACGTCTGGGATTGTTTTTCCCAGCAACACAACGGGCTGCAATATGTCCCATCTGGTGACACTTCTTGCATCTAAAAGGAATCCCCTCATAATCCAAGGTTTGTGTCTAGGTGCCCCTTGGGGAGTCAATGCAGATCACCTCGGGAAGGCCCTTTGAAACATCCAGATCAGCCAAAAATCATGCACATGTCGAATGGTGGCTCTTCATTCTGTCTTCTTCATATAGAAACTCCCCTATAGCATTTCCAATGGTCTTGTAAACTACCTCTTGCCACAACTGTATCAGAAGATAAGGGAGTTGCACCCATATAGGAATCTTGTTAAAGGATTCTGTGAGAGGGTTAAAATCCTTATACCAAGGTTTGGCCATAAGAGGAAATCTGCCCTGCCAAGAAAAATTATTGTGGCACAATATAGACTGCCTATCTTCAGGACTTTGAAAAATTACTATAAAAAAACCCCTGGCGCAAGGCTGGATTTGACCATCATTAATATGCAGCCAACTCTTAGCAATCCAGTTTTGTAGTTCTACAAAAGAGGGCCAGAAACCATGGAAGCAGAAAATGGCAGCACAAGAGGAAAATTGTTTTTCTTCTTGGAAGATATTTTCTGCTAATTCAGGGTCTAGAGTTACCCTAATAGGTTTTAAAGCACTTACAGGTGTTACGTGAGTAGGTATAGGTGTTGTTTGAGGCCGAACATCATGTATGTCTGCTTCAAAATTTGCCACATCTGCATAGGTTCGCACCCCTTGTCCATGCCCTGAACCAAAAACATTGGTCGGACCCGCAGCTATGGTATTATCAATCCCTTCAGCAGAAATTCCTTTGCGTGTATTCTGGTTCCTTCCTCCACTATCTGGACAGACCTCCTCCGTAATAGCCTCCACAGCCTCATCGGCCACTCGGAACACAGTAGTCAGTTCAAATTTGGATTCGCACGCGCGCGCGTAGGATCAAGAGCAGGAGCCTTCATTTCTTTTAGCTTGTTGGTCTAATTATAATGTTACCTCCTACTTAGATAATTTTTTAGAACATGTCTTGATAGAAAGAAAGGTGCTACTTTGGTTCCCTTAATTATTATGATAGGTTGGTCAGGGTAAAACTAGTAATTACCTAATGTTTTGAGAGATAACTTTATTTCATCTAATAATCTTGGCATTGGTTTCATATTGATATATTAGTATACAATGGGATAGAATTGGTCATCTATATTTTATATACGATGATTGAATTTATGAATGTGAAACATGTAAAAATCATCAAAAACTCTCTTGTCCTCTTTAGGTTTCCATGTAGGTAACCATAAGAAACTCATAGTTTCACAAAAAACATTTAGTATGTAATATAACATATAGAATCTACCAAACTATCTAACTTTTAAGTATTGTTGAACCAAGTTGAAACTAATTAGCTCTCCCAAGGTAGGGATGTTCTTATCCTCTATAATAATTGACAATAGGGAAATAAAAACCTGATTTGCATTTGAAATGGATTTATATCTATAAAATATATTCATTAGATCCATTCCAAATCTTAATCTAGGCCTAAATTTTAAAATAGTAATATATCTTATATTTATCCTCTTGAAAAAGTTAACATTATAGCTCTACCCAATTTTATAATGTATCTCTAACATCATGACTCTTAAACCATTATGTATTTATCTATTTATTTTGGAAAACATTAGGTTGGGATAATAGGTAGTAATTTTCAAATCCAATAACAACTATATATGCAACTGCAACTTTAATTCTAGGTGTATTCAATGTGTCATGTGTATGGTTCATATAGTGAACAAATTAAAAATGACATAAATGTAGGAAAATACCTCTTATTTTTCTATTTATTTATGAAAAATTATTACTTGAATGGTGATTAGGTCATCTATGTGTTTGTATCTATCAATAGGAAAATTATCTTCATTTTTGTGTTTACATGTTGCTTTGACTACTTCATAATTTTTTGAATAATGGGGAGCTATTCACATAGATCCCTTGAATTGAAATTTATTTCTATATGCTCTTATATTATTTTGTATCATAACAATGATGGATTTGGAGTTTCATCTGGAGCTATCATTTCAATAATCATTTTAACTAGATACTCTATTTTACAGAAGGGCTAAAGAAAGCAAGGAGCTCTGAGTGCTCGATTCTACAAATTATTAGACTAAAAATGATGTTGAGATTAAACTAGGACCAACTAATTTTAATCACTAATTAGTGATCCCAAATCTATAATTTATAATTTGTGAGATTTAGTTCCTCATTAATGGTCCATGACGGTTGTCTTTATATTTGGATTTGATTTATGACTTTTACTTTTGTGGGACCTTTATATGATACGTTTTAATTTATCATGAATATTTTGACACCTCAAATATGGTTTTTGAGGTATTCATATTATTATAAATAATATTAAATTCTACTTGGCAACATATCATAATGTCATCAAACTTGATATGTTTTATGTGTTCTTATGCTAATTATATATAAGAGGAACATGTGCATGATGTCAGTTCATCATAATATTTTGATTTATGTTTTATCAACCCCAGATCCTATGAATGTGTGAATATGTGAGATTAATACATGTGATATTATCATGCATAGTCACATTGTCACAGTCATTTCTATCTTGTATTTTTTCATGATAACATGTGAGGTTGTGAGGAAGAGACATGTGTCATATTTTCATAACATCATGATGTTGTAGAGTTTTGAAGCCAAGACATTTTTAATTTTTATTTTTAAGAGTGTGAGGATGTGATACATGGACCATAGAGTTATGTAACATATAATATTCTCATAATGTCACAAATGTGTATAAGTTTTAATTTTTGCATTGTAGTTTGAGTATGTGAAATTGCTACATATGAGGTTTGAATAACCTTTTATCAATAAGAATTAATGACACTTAAGTAAAAATATATCAAATAGTTGAAATCAAATCCATGTGAGTATTTATGAATAGATGTGAGTTTTTACTTTAGAATTTGAATTTCAAATGTAAATATGATAAACTCATAAAAAATTCAAGTTAGCTTTATTAGATAAAATAAAATAAAATTAATGCAAAAGTTAAATCTTCCATTAAAACCATTATTAGCTCATCATAAACATGATTAAAACCCTTAGTATTTGATTTAATCACAATTATTAGGATCATAAAGTAAATAGAGACTAAAAGATAAAACATTTGGGAAATAATGGGGTCACCATTTTGAATTTTTAAAAATGGGGCATGTTGGTCACAAAAAATTATGAATTCTATGAGCAAACACTATAATGTGTTATAATATAGTATCTTTGGTTAGGAAATCAAATATCAATAAAACTAATTCTAAAAAACACACCATTTATAGAGATCATAATTTTTGAACCAAAGAGAACATCATATATTGGGTGAAATTCTAAATTTGGATAAGAGAATTCATATATGTGTGTTTAATTCATTAATTACCCTTGCCAAAAAATTGAGCTAGTTAATATCTAACCAATTATTTTTATGTCCCAAATTTGCACCCTAGAGAAGCCAACTAGACCTTCTTAAATTTGGGATAACATAGAACTATCTCTATATATAGACAATCTAGTAAGAGAGATAAATCTCTAGATAATGGGCTAGTTCCCTTGATCTATCTATTTAGGCTCATACACTAAAATAGGATAATCACTATTGGGGGTAAAAACGGAATAAGGAAACATAAAATTAACCTATTCTAATGGAAGTGATACACCAAATATATCTCCATAAGCATACTTTCATTTACACTAAGAAGGCAGACTAATAAAATTGATCTCAACTCAAGGATTCTTGTAGCATAAGTGTTTCTACATGGAGGCAGATTGCCATGAAATTCCAAAGGTGTGTAACTAGGAGGCTTGATCTTAGACACTACTAATCTCTTTCACACTTCAAAATACACTTAAAAAATATATACACTACATGATACCTATTATAATAAATGCTACTCACATAATGCATATAAGAGAATAATGAAAGCAAGGAGAAAACAGTTATCACTTATCATCTAAATATAATACTTGAAATACTTAGGCAAGAGTTGTAGAGATTAAACTATCTTGATAAAACTTTATTAAAATGCAAAACAAGATGTCAAACCAATAAGGTTTTTCCATGTTAATTGTGTATTCTTTACAATGCCAAAATGGTTTCAATATATAGAGAGCATAGGAGAGGAGAGTGAAATAGTGATGTGGAAGAGTAATAATGCCAAGTTTCAAGTCTTGAAAACCAATTAAAATGTAAGAGGAGTTACAAAATAATTCTTGAATATTCCTTAAACAAGTGTTAATCTGAAACATGAAATCTCTTTAAAGCTGGCATAGGGACGCTTCATGTCTTTCTTGAAATAACCTTCCTAATGAGGAATCCACTTTATTTATTATAACTACCTTGTAAATCATTGACACATGTGCCCTAATTTTAGAAGTTGAAAACATGATTGTGACAATCATTATATTCCCCTCAACTGATGACCTTCTCTTTGACACTTGTTTTTCAATTCCTTATAGCTACTCACTAGCCTTTTAGGTCTGAACCCTCACACTTTTCACTTAAGTGGCTTGTACACACTCAATTATATTCATTATATAGATGTGGAACACATATTCATACATTCTTTGTCCTCTAATATATCAAATTTCAAGAAACTCAATATCACACTTCTCACCTCCAATCTAGATAGTCACATTGCTTCTCACTATTTTGTCCAAGACTACCTACAATAACTAGATTAGTAGAGGGTTTTCTATTCATTATTATGGTGATAATTTGATTTAATGAATTATAACACATCTCTACACACTTCCCACGATGATTTTTACCTATTCATTCCCTTTTGTACCTTTAATTCAACTCAAATCTTGTATAAAATAGAGAGTTTGCCTCATTTTTATAAGTGATAGTATGGAACAGTTAAATGGTGAGGATTTAAAGGGAGTGTAAATTTTATCCAATTCATTTTCCATATCAATTTACCCTTTATAGATGCATTATTCTTCATATCTTTCTCATTGGGTTCCTGAGAGGGTTTTAGGTCATTTAGTTTCTTAACAATGATTCATTAAAGTTAAACCCTTATCCTTTAAACCAATTCCATTGAGTTAAATTATATGACTAAACTAAAATATCCCTAAGTGCTTGATATCCCATGAACATTTTTCATATAGATATGAGTGAAATTAAATGTTCCTTGAGTTCTTACTATGCATTCTAGACAATCCTAAGACAAAATAAGGCCAAAATGACTAGTTTTGAGTTATTTTATGCAAACCACTAAGTCACAACAACCTTATACTCTCTCATGAATTCTCTCAAGTTTATTTGAGGGATAATATGGTCATATGAATGAAGTTTAGAAGCTTGATAGTTCATGCCTAGTTCTAAGCCTAGTAGGCATAGACTATGTATTTGATCAAATGACCACCTCTAAATGTTCCTAGTGGATGTAAGTACTTCTCAACATTTGTTTACATCAAATTTAAACCTATAAAACATCTTACAGTCATTCTTGACTCTCTATGCTCATGGAGTACCTCCTATCTGAGATAAAATAGATAACACTTCCCCTCTTAGTTTCACCCAAATGAGACCATAGAGGTATTTCTAAAGTTATGATGACATTCTTTACCAAGTTTCATAGCTTATTCATACTTCTAGAGCCTTCAGTATCTTAAACTCTCAATACTAACTTATAGGACTATGACTGTATGTAGGGTTTAGAAACCTAGATTGAGTATGAGGTTTTGAACCAGTTTGTTCAACTTATTTGATTTTCTTTGCCTCTAAAAATCTAATCAAAATGTGATAATATTACTATGTAATTTATATCTACTTATGTATTTCATATTACACCTCTGTCCTCCAACTAATCTTACCCTTCATTAGCAGAGGCTAGTCTGTAAGTCTCACTTCAAACTATTGGTTCTCATTTAGGAATATAAGGGATTCTTATAGGTAGTGATATGTATTTGAGCACTATATTTTCACTTTCAAATTCTCCTAAGGTCACTAGGACCATCTCACACCTGGTTGAACTCACTCATGCTTTGAGACCATGCTATCATTTCTCTATCATCAATACACTAAGTGTCACTTGTAATGTATATTGTTCTAGATTCATTTGGACTTAAAGGCACTATAATTTTCTCTATATTTACATCAAGATTTTGACTAATTTGAAAACCACTCTACCATCATCTCTCTCAACCAAACAATTTCCTTCTTAAATTAGAATTTTACCATAGGCCTAAGCTACAAGAATGAAGCCACTAGGATTGCATAGACCTCCTAAATTTCCACCTACAAATGGCATTGTATGGAACAAAGTCTCCTTTTAGAGAAGTTAAGGTAAAACTTTCCATTATGAAAATTTATTAAACCTTATTTAATACAATTCTTGAATCTACTATAGGTCTTGATTGTGTTCATGAACCCTAAATGACTTGATAACTCTATTCAATTCTTGAAACTATACATAACTGATGTCTTATGTTTTAGATAGTCTCACAATTCTTTATATATACCTACAAGTGATTGTAGATGACTATGGACATTAGGACTTTGACTAGTCCTTATTGACTAATTTTACCCCAATTCAAATTAGGTAAACCACCCTACATATTAATATTTTTCATAGGGTCTCCTAGGTTTAAAAGTGATCCCATGTTCATTAATGAAGTCAAGCAATATGTTTTAGCTTTGTCATATTTGTCTAAGTTAGTCATATGTCATATTAGGCCACCTTTTGGGTCACTTAATTAAATTATATGGTTTCCATAATAATACAATTGTTTCAAGACAATATCCAACATCCCATATGTCAAAAATGTTCAAGTAAACTACTTTGAAACTAACTAATTATAGGTTCAACATAGATTAAAGAAGATAAACTAAAAATAAGGGAGTTTCAAGCAAGTTGTATGGATTTTATATAGTTATAGCACATGTGATCACTTTAAATAGGTATATTTAGATCCCCAAAATTCAATTTCAAGATCAAGTAGCTTTGATAGGTCCAAAATAGGCAAAAATCAACCTCGCTCTCATCACTCTCTTAGACAAGTCAAAGAGGTTAACCAGTTTCCACTTGGTATGAATAAGAGGAGAAGAGTTCAAATGAGTTCACTTGTTGGATGATATTATTCTATTTTTTGTTCCATTTCATGTTAATATTTTATTTTTTTTTGGTCTTTGCTTCATGAACCATCATTAATAATGTTAGTGACTCTAAACTACATGTACATCCCAAATGGCTTCAGTTTTCTTCTTTATTTGAATTGATATAACTAAACTAGGTTATGTATGTGATATTGAAGAGTATTACCATCCTTATCATATGTTTTTTAATCTATTTTTCATGTGTGTATATTAATTAATAAGTATAACCATCTCATTATGCTAGAAATAGATACCATTAAAAGTCTACAAAATAATGTTGTTGAGTTACAGAGTTTCACCCTCATATAAATGATTTTAGGACAAGGATATAATGTTTGTTTTCAACCTATTATAGTATGTTTTATTATATTATTCATAAAATTATTTTTTTTAAGAGTGTCACTAATGATATATAAATACTAATGCTTGATAAAGTTAATAATCTTTGAAGTAGACATCTATAGGTTTCATATTCAAACATGAAAGAGGAATCAAGACATGATAGCATAATGTTGTTTAAAAGTCTTGATCCTAAATGAGACCTCAAATAAATTCCATGGATACAAATAAAGGTTATTATTATGACAAGGTTCTAACTTAGTATATAGTCCTATATCTGATAGCACCTATAGAAAACCTCAAATAGTGGTTTAAACTTAATCTAAAATAGGCAGATTAATGTTGAATGGGAGGTGTTTTAACTCATTTAAGACCTTAAATAAGGTCTAAGAGAATAAATAAAAACATTTTTATAATGGTGAGGACATCATATGCATATATACCTAGGTCCATGTTGATAGGTTGACAAAGTTACAATTGAGAAGTTTTACCTTAACTTCTTTGAATGAGGTTTTATTCATACACTATGTCATCCCATGGTGAAGAGTATTGAGGTCTAGATAGGCCTAATAGTTTATATCTTGTATTATAATCCTAGATATAGTTTATTGACATAATAAGGTGGTTTTTTAGTCAATAAAAGATAATGTAAGTATTTTTTAACTCTATCAAGGTTTCACTGTAGACATTTAATAAGCTATAGTACTCTTGAAGCCAAAATGATATTACAATACAATAGTGATACAATGGTTGTATGAATCAAGAAAAATTGAATCTAATTGAGTGAAACATGATACTAGTGACTTCAAAATAATCTAAAATTGGAAACATAGTGTTCAATCAAATTTTTTCACCTACAATAAGATCTCATATCCCTAAATAACATTTACAATCTGACTACAGACCCATAATGTGTTGATGGTGGGAGTAAGAAACATGGACTACAGGCATAGATACTCATTTAGGTTTGAGATGAACTAATTATCTTAGTATAAATAAAATTATTTTAATTATAGTTATTTTACATAGTTCATCACCTATAGGAGTCCTTATTTCTCCTAAATCGCCACCTACAGTTTGACTCATTCTACAGACTAGCCTAGGCAAGTGAAGAGAGATGATTTGAAAGGTTGGAAAAGGTGTAAGTTGGGTGAACACATTGAATTAATATTAAAAAAATTCTAACACATTTTTTTTTAATTATAATATTCAAATAGATAAATAAAACATAGGGTTTCAAACCTCAACCCACAGTCATCCCAAAACCCTACACAGTCACTAGGCTTGAGAAGCTAGTTTTAGGTTTTGGAGTGTTGAGATATTTGCAGATGTGATCAAGTTTTTTAAATATATATAAATAATATTTATGACCTAATAAATACATAAAAAATATCATTTTTTTAGACAAATAGAGTATATACCCTTTGTTTTGTCTTAGATAGAGGGCACTCCATAGTCATGACCACCCTACAGGATTAGTGTGTAAATTGTGATAGGATGAAGGGGAGAATAAATATTAATTGTATAATTATGTGTGATTTTTTTTTAAATGTGAAAAAAAATTAAGGTCACCTATAGTCATGGTAAGTTCCTACATGTGGTCATACACACAAGCACATAATCTAGGTCTATTAGGCCTAGAACTAGGCCTAAACCCTCATGATTCCTTACTTGTTTCACATGACCAAATTATCCTTATAAAACATTTTATTACCTTTATATTCCACATGATCTATTATTTTGTAGATAAATATCCTAAATTTGGTCATTTTGGCCTAATTTGGTCTTAGGGCTACTTAGATTGCCTAGAAGGAGCTCAAGAGCCATATATAATTAATCATATTTTTTTTAAAACTATTAATGAGACCTCAAGTATTTAGGGACAATTGAGGAGGGTAATATACTCTAACTTTAAGTAATTGGTTCTAAGGTTGGATGTCTAACCTTTGTGAATCATTACTAACAAGCTAAGTGTTCTGAAACCCTCTTAAAACCCTTGTGCAAACCCAATGAAGAATATATGGATATTATTAATCTAGGAGGGGTCAAATTTCCATGAAAATTTTATGTACATGTCTATAACTCCCTCAATCTCCTTTCTACCTAATTGATCTATATTATCATCTCTATAAATAGACCTAATATTATCTTTCTTACAAGATTTGATGTGTTTCATAGGTGTAGAAAGGGGTTGATGAATGAATATAATTGTGAGAGTTATATATATACTTGATATATCTCCTTTATCTCATTTTTAACAATGGTTTTTTCTTGAAAACCTCTCTATTAGAACATTCATTATAGGAAATCTAAACAGATAGTGAGAAAGCAAAATGACTGCCTAAGTGTGATAGTGAGAAGAGTGGCATTAAAACTTTTGAGGTCTATTTTATAGACTAGAAGATAAATAGGCACTCAATAAATTTCCTACAACCTATAAAATACATCTCTTTGGACAATCGTAATTCATCAATGTGACAAGTGTGAAGATATGCCTATAGGGCTAATAAGTGGCTACTAGAGAGTGAGTAATAATTGGTAAAGAGAGAGTTATCAATTGGAGAGGCATATATTAATATCAAAATTATGATTCTATATTATCTAAATATTTAAAATGTTTCAAATATCCATACGAAAATTTTATATAGTCAAGTAGATTCATCATCAAACAAGATAGTTTCAAGAAGGAAAGTGAAGAGTCTATATGCCAATTTGAGAGAGAATGATGAACTTCAAGTGGAAACTTGTCCATGATAAATTATTGAACTATTTTCCACTTTATTATCTTTAATTATAATTGTTTATCACATTTTGACACTTTTCCTTTTTACCCTTCCACTTATCCTATTCTCTCTCTTCTCATATGTTCTATATATGCAAGCCTTTTTGGAATTTGTAATCAATACACACCTAGTATGGTGAATCCTTGATCATTTGGGACCTTTTTTGGCCTTTGAATAATGTTTTGAATTTTATTTTATCAATAAAATATATTTTTTAGGTGTTTTGAGTGGTTACGTTGATGACAAGTGATGAATGTCTTCTCCTTGATTTCATTGTGCCCTTGCATATTTTGTGTGAGTGATAACTCTTCTAACAGGTTTCTTAAAGTGTATGTGCTTATTAAGTCTATTTTGAAGTGTGAGAGGTTCTAGTAATGTATATTATTAGACCTTATTTCACCCACATCTAGATATGTATATCAATCTACCTCTATGAGAAATATGTAAGCTAAAAGGACAATAAGTTAAGGTTAGTTTTAGTAGTCTTATTTCTTAGTGCAGATGCAAGTGTATTTTTTGGACTTATATTTGGTGTATCACCTAATTATCATAGGTTATTTTTATTTTCCTTATATCCCTTTTCATCTAATAAATCAAGTAGTGTAGGTGTTAATCTATCAAAGACTAATCTAGGGAGCTAGCCCTTAAACCTAGAGGTTTACCTCTGCTATAGGCAATCCAAAGACCTATAGGTAATACAATGTTTCACTCAATCTATATAAATCTTGAAAAACCTCTCTATAGTTTAATATTTATTGATAATATTTTTGGCATGCCCAATGGGACTATTATCTCAAGTACATCTTGTCAAGGTGAATGTTGGTCTTGACAACATCATAGTTGCATATGTGTGTTCTACTCATCATTTGGTAACTCCACTAAAGGTAATATTTGGTTGTAGACCAAGTTTTATCATTATTTTTTTCATACTTCATGGTCCTTACTATTTCAAAAACTATTATAGGTAACAATCCTATAAATCCATTTCCTCAATGTTAACTTCATCTTAAAGCTCAACATCCTCAACCTATCTTGACATTTAATAAACAAGAATACTTTGTAAGCCAAGAATATCAAGAGAGTGAAGAGTAACTTGAGGACAACATGGCTAGGTAGCATGCTTTCCTAGCCTTTAAAATTGAAAAATCCTATAAACCTCAATGCATATGATGATATCCCTCCCAATGCCACCAAGAGTGTTTTAAGTTTCAATGGGGAAGGTCATATCACCCTAAGTGAGCATATTAGGGACATTTATAACTTTTTCAACTTCCATAATTCCACTAAAGTTAACATTATAGTCAGGTTTCTTACCATGTCTCTTAAGGGAAAATCCATTAACTGGTATAGGAAATTGATATGAAGATGTATCACCACTCAAGATGAGTTTGAAGTCTTGTTAACCCAATGGTTTAAAGACCCAAGTGATCACACATCACTCATTAATCAGATAAATATGATTCAAAGAGGTCCTAAATAAACTATGCATGACTTTAATGAGAGGTTTCAAAAAAAATGGTATAGGTTTCCCCCTCCCATGAGACCCCTTACAATTTTTGTTTTCCCTACATAACTAAGGGATATTAGGACTAACATAGCCATCACATTACAGTCCATGGGTGGATACACTTTGTATGAATCCTATGGCATAGCCATTAAAGCTGAGAATGGTTTAATATAATATTTTAAACTCCCTAAAAAATTATTTATACCCATTCTACCTAACATGTCTTCTACTCCTCTAAGCCTTGCTCTAATTATAGGTTTAAATAAAAAGTCTAGAGCTACCTAAAAGAAGTTATAAGATACTATTGATTGGGAGGCTAGGTCTAAAGCCTTAGAGGATCAAGTTAGGAAAATAAATCTAAAATATTGATTTAACTAAAACCCTTATTCCTATCCTCCATAATCAAATAGGTTCCCACCTCAATAATATGGTCAAGAGAGAGGGAAAGGATATCCTAACTTTAATAGGCCACCCAATGCTTATAATTCAATCTCTACTTCCAACACAAAATCCATGGTATTGGTCCATAGTATATTGGTTTAAGGAATGGAATCATCAATTATAGTATATGGATGCCAATAAATGTGAAGGGAAAGCCTTGGTATCTCAAGGAGGACCTACTCCTCAATTGACATCAGAAGATGGAAACTTCATGAAAGCATAAACAAATGAAGGATGGCAGCCTTAAAGAGTGAGATTAATAACTTTATAATGGAAAACACATTTCTCCTAGACCAAGATACCTCATTTTAAGCTAATACAATTTAAAGTAGGAAGGCCTTGTGATATGTTCATGATTTTGACACAAGTTTAAATAACCCTCCTACAAGGCAATAAGGTATGAATGCAAGTGTGGTAGTCCCTACAAGTTCTGCACCTATTCAAAATCAAAATGTGGGGAAAGTGACTCAAATAATTTTATTTCCTAAAGTTAAATTCACTTATTTTCCTTAAAGGATACAATAAAATATAAGTGTTCCTTATTTTAATATCATTAACTTTATGAAGAATGTTAAGACTAGTCTATCTCTTTAGGAAGTGTTCCACATGCCTGGTCAAAAGGAACTAATTTAAAAGCAATTATCCCAAATCCATTCCAACACTCAACCATAAATACATGGTGATGTATCCCTCACTAATGATCCTACTCAAATTGTTGAACTCTCCACAAAATCTTAAAATCCCCCACCCTTGTACATCACTCTCATTATGGGAGACAAACTTGTTCACAACTACATTATGGATAGTGGAGCAAGTACCTCGATTATGCCCAAACTTGTGTTAGATAATCTACACTTCAAATATGAGCCATATAACAAGGTATTTTTTCAAATTTATGGGACACCAACTAAGTCATTATGTCTCATCAAATGTTTGATATATTTCTTTCAATATTATCCAAGTTTACCAATCCTTCAAGACATAATGGTGGTTAAATTTCCTTCTCAATTTGCTATTTGCTTCTAAAATGACTTCACCAAAAATATATGAGGATATTTCTTACCTAATTTTTCTTTTTTATCTTTAAAAACAAGGTATGTATCAAAGGTAACTATTAGAACAAAACCATTGGCTAAGTTTCATATTGAGTCGTATGTGGAAGTAAGCTCTAATCTGAATTGTACCATCAATGATCAAGAAAAACATGATATGGATGATGTAACATCCTCAAAACTTGAGTATATCTCTAATATTTTCCTAGATAAGTATGGTGTCGATAGTTATGGACATAATCTATACACTTTAATTAAATAGAATGACCTTGGCACATACATCATCCATGAGGAAGGTGATGAACATTCTGAGGTAAGCATTGATAACTCTTTTCCAAAAGATACTGAGGGTAATTATCTTATTCACATGCATAAAGATTATTTTTTTTAAAGTATGATATATTAGGATAATGAGAGAAATAATGGCATGCTACCTATATAATATGGAGGAGACTATGAATGTTTGAAGATGATCTATGGCATAGTTCAAGAGTTTGAATACCTATTTAATTCAATTCTCCCTCCTAAGAAGCATGAATGTGATAGTAAGGTTGTTGATGTATCTTATAAACATGAAGGAGAGTGTTTTATTAAGCATGATAATGAATTTCAAACTACTACTAAGAAGGATAAAGTCATGAAGGAGTCCAATGAAACCAAGGTAGAAATGTTTGTGTTTGAAAAGAATCATCAACCTTGGTTTGATATTGAATCACTTTCAAACATGTTGGATCAGCAAGAGGACAATCTTGATGGTTCTAGACATCAAGTTCATCATGTTCCAAAAAAGGGTAAATTTGATACAACTTTGATGACTCCCAAGTTTCAATTTGAGAGGTGTCAATTTAACATGACAAATTTTAATAAAAATGCAAAGCCAAGCAAGACTCTTAAAGGGCTAGATGGAGTGTTCATGAGAGATCTAAAGGACAAACTTGTTGGTAATATAAGATCTAAATATGGTAAGTCATTTGACTATCTACATAAGCAAGTGTTCATTGATAAAAATGCATTATATGAAGGTTTATTTTTATGGATCAGAAATGATGCTAGGATCACTATCTTTGACCCTAGTTAAATAAATGATGAATTTGTTCTTCACTTCAAGTGTTTGAGGTCTTCTACATACTAGGATATGTGTGTGTTCTTGATTATTCTATGTGTGTTTTCCCTAAATATTCATGAAAACATAAGTGTGTTTGATTTTGTGTGTTGTCTTATGTGTTTGTTTCCTTTTGTTTGGTGTGGTTTGGTTCCCTTTCAGAGGCTTTTCAGTATCAAGTATAGTTTATAGGTGAATCCATATCCCAATGGATAGGAAAAGGCTACTGGTATTTAGCATTGCTAGCTTGCTACCCCTAAGAAGTCAAAAAAATGTCAACTAATTTGAGCCCAAGACAAATTAGGTCAACACCCTTACATATTAAAATCTATCATAGGGTCTCCTAGGTTGAAAAGTGGTCCCATGTTCACTAATGAAGTCAAACAATATGTTTTAGCTATGTCATATTTGTTTAAGTTTGTCCTATGTCATCTTAGGCCACCTTTGGGTCATTTAATGAGCTTGTATGGTTTCAATAAGAAGAGAAGTGTATTAAGAGAATATCCAATGTCCCAAATGTTAAAAGTGGTCATATAAACCATTTTTAAACTAACTAATTATGGGTTCAATGAAGATTCAAGAGGATAAACTATAAATAAGGGAGTTTCAAGTAAGTTATATAGATTATTTATAGTTCTATCACATGTGACCAATTTATGAGGTCTCTTTATATCCCCATAATTTAATTTCATGATAAATTATATTTTATATGTCTAAAATGGGAAAAAATTGACCTCTCTCTCTCACCACTCTCTTGGACAAGTCAAAGAAGTCAATTGGTTTCCACTTGGTATAGATAGGAAGAGTAGACTTCAAGTGAGTGCACTTGGAGGGTGATATCAGTTCATTTATTCTTCCATTTTATGGTGACATTTTCTATTTAGTTGTCCTATGTTTCATGAACCATCATTAATAATGTTAGTGACTCTAAACTACTTGCACATCCCTAATTGCTTCAATTTTATTCTCTAGTTCCATTGATCTGACCAAACCAAATGATGTATGTGATCTTGAAGAGTACGACCATCCTTATCATATGGTTTCCATTATCTTTTAATAGTTGGATATCAAGGAATAATTATAACCATCTCATTATGCTAACAAAAGTTGCCATTGAAGTCTATAGAATAGTATTGCTAAGCTATAGAGTTTCAACCTCATGTAAATGATTTTAGGAAACTTATAGAATATTTATTTTCAAACTATAAGAGTATTTTTGATAATATTATTTATTTAAGTATTGGTATCAAGAGTTTCATTGATGATATTTAAATGATAACACTTGATACAATTAAGAAGACTTAAATCAAACATATATAGGTTTCATGTTCAAACCTAAAAGAGAGATCAAGGCATGAGAGGAAGCATAATGGTGTTTTGAATTATTGAGCCTAACAAAGACCTAAAAAAAAGTACATGGACCTAGTGAAAGGTTATTAGGATGATGATAAGGTTATATCTTATCACACAATCCTATATCTAATAGCACCTATAGGCAGCCTCAAATAGTGGTCTAAAGTCAATCCAAAAGAGGTAGAGTAGTGTTGAATTAGAAGTGTTTGAAATCATTTGAGACCTTAAATCAAGTCTAAGAGAATAAATAGTATCATTGTGATAATGGTGATTCCATTATATGCAGATATACCTAGTTCCATGTTCATAGATTGAGAAATTTTTAATTGAGAAGTTCTACCTTAACTTCTCTAAATGAGGTTTTGCTCACACACTTATCATCCCATGGTGAAGAGTCTTGAGGTATAGACAAGACTAATATTTTTTATCTTGTATTTCAGGCCTAGATACAATGTCTTAACATAATAAAAAAAAAATATTTTGTAAATAAAATATAATATAAATAATTTTCCAATTTAGGAAATTTTTCACTATAAACATTTAGTAAGATACAATACTCTTGAAGGCAAAATGATCTTACAACATAATAGTGACACAATAGTTTTATGACTCAATATAAATTGACTCTATTTGAGTTAAATATGACACTAGTGACTTAAGTATAACCTAAAATGGGAAATTTAGTGTTTAAGAAAATTTCTTCACCTATAAGAAGGTTTGATATCCCTAAACAACATTTACAGTTTGACTGCAGACCCATAATGTGTTGATGGTGGGAGATAAGATACATGGCCTATAGGGATAGATACTCATTTAGGTTTTATATGAAATAATATCCTTGGGATAATTAAAATGATTTAAATTATAGTTAATTGACATAGGTCATCACCTACAAGAGTCGTTTCTCCTAAATTGCCACCTATAGTTTGACTCACTCTGCAAATTAGCCTAGGCTAGTAGAGAGAGATAGTTTTAAAGGTTGTTAAAGATGTAAATGGATGAACACATGGAAAAATATTCAAAATTTTCCAACACATTTTCATGTTATTATAATATTTAAATAGATAGATCAAATATTGGGTTTCAAACCTCAACCCACAGTCAGCCTAAAACCATGCACAACCACTAGGCTTGAGAAACTAGTTTTAGGTTTTGGAGTGTTGAGATCTTTACAAAAGTGATAATGTTTTAAATATATTTAAATATAATATTAATTACCTAATATATACATAAATAATATCATTTTGGCTATAAAAATGGAGGATATTCCATTTTTTTGTCTCACACAGAGGGCACTCCATAGTCATAACCACCCTATAGGCTTAATGTATAAATGATGATAGGATGAAGGGGAGGAAAAAGAGAAATTTTATAATGATGTATGAGGTTATTTATAATGTGAAAAAAATTTTAAGGTCCCATAAAATAATGGGAAGCACCTATAAGTGGTCATACACACAAGGACACAGTCTAGGTTTATTAGGCCTAAAATTAGGCCTAAATCCTCAGGGTGACTTACTTGTTTCACATGACCACATGATCATTATAATCCATTTGATGAAATTTAAGGGAGAGTTAAAATTCCAAAATATCCATCAGGTTGTAGATAAATATCCCAAAATGGTCATTTTGGCCTAATTTGGTCTCAAGCCTACTCAAAATGCTTAGAAGGAGCTCAAGAGCCATCTTTAATTGTTCATATTTATACAGACACTATACATGAGACCTAAATTAGTTATGGATATTTTAGGAGGTTCATATACTCCAAATTTTTTATATTGGTTCTAAGTTTGGATGTCTAACCTTTATGAATCATTACTAATAAGCTAAATGTCTTAAAACCCTTATGCAAACCTGATGAAGAAGATATGGAAAATTATGCATCTTGAAGGTGTAAAATGGCCATGAAAGTATTTTTGAAATGTTTTTTACTCCATAAATCTCCTTTCCACCCAATTTATATTGATATATATATATATATTCATCTCTACAGACAAACCTAATATTGTGTTTCTTATAGGATTTAATGTGTTTCACATGTGTGGAAGGGGATTGATGAATAAATATCATTATGAGAGGTCTTTAGAAAATTATTATATCTCCTTACACTCATTTCTCACCATGTTTTTGCATGAAAACCTCCCTAGACCATTCATTGTAGGTAGTCTAAATAGACAATGAGAAGGCAAAATGATTGCCTAAGTGTGATAGTGAGAAGAGTGACATTGAAACTTTTGAGGTCTATTTGATAGACTAGAACACATAGAGGTATTAAAAAAGTGTCCTATAACCTTTAAAATTCATTTATTTTGGAAACTATAAGTCATCACAGTGACAAGTGTAAAGATAAGCTTAGAGGGATAATGAGTGGCTACTAGAGATTGAGCAATAATTATCAAAGAGAGAGTTATCAGTTGAAGAGGCATAGATTACTATCACCATTAGGATTACATCTTCTCAAGATATTAAAAATGTGTCAAATATCCCTATGGAATTTTTAGACAATCAAGTAGGCTCATCATCAAACAAGGTAGTTTCAAGAAGGAAAGTGAAGAGTCTCTACGCCAACTTTAGAGAGAATGATGAACTTTAGGTGCAAATTTGTCCATGATAACTTCTTGACCTATTTTCCACTTCATTATCAAGCATTTAAATTAGTTATCATAGTTTGATACTTGGCCTTGTGACCCTTCCACTTCTCTTCTCTCTCTTCTCACATTCTCTATATATGCAAGCCATTTTGGCATTTATAATTAGTACACACCTAGTATGGCAAAGCCCTACTAGTTTGGCACCTTTTTTTACCTTTGAATAATATTTTGAAGTTGATTTTATTTCTACAATCTCTTTACTAAGTGTGTTAAGTGTTTATGTGGATGACAAGTGATGAAAGGTGGGTAAGGATTCCCTTGGAATATTGAACCTAGTTGATTTTGTGATATCTTAGGTACTCCTGTATTAAATCATAGTCTTTGGTGAACCTATAAAGGTTCTAATAGTATATTAGAATATAAGGTTGATCTTGTTAACGTAGATGGTGGATCCAATGTATAGGAACTCAATGGAACTTAATGGTCATACATTATGGTCCCTCTTTCTAGTGTCAATTTAAATCTATTTATGTGGGTTTCATACACACACACACCCCCCTTAGGGGTAAAGACTCTCTCATTTTAGGACTAGTAACAAATCACTCTAAGGCACAAGTTGTAGGTATTTGGTTTTCAAAATAATAATGTGGTAGAATATTGGTGAATCATAGAGGTTACATTATCTTGGATGGGTCAAATTTGATGATGAGTACAAATTATGACATATAAGATAAAACTAACTAACATAAAATTTATTATACACAATAAATATAGACTAAGGTGAATAGGATTAAAAAAAATTTAAAAGTAAGGTAGGGCAAGGTAGGAAAAGAAGTTGGTTTATGGCTAGGTTGAAGAATAGTCCCTCTCAAGTTAACTTAGATATATAAAATTTAACACCTATAATTTACCAATGTCATTTATATCCTAGATATAAGCACAATACATAAAAAAAAAGTATTAAGTCTGAGAAAAAATTAATTACAAAATAACTTCATGACCACAATCCAAAAGATATTGCTAGTAAATAATTTTTAAAGTATATTTAATTACTGAATAAGACGAAAATATGGATAGTTATTTAAAAAATAGTTATAATTGTTGGATGTTTTTCAATTATGTCTCCAAGGTGACCAAAGATGCTGATGAGGACAATGACAAAGTATGATTTAGTGTTCTTGTATAGTTCTTCAATGTTTGACTTGGATAGGTAGATGGTGGATCTTATTGATGGTGTGATCATGTTTTAAAGACCCTATGGGGTGTTATGAGTGCTTGGAGTGCTTGTGTAAGTGAAAATAATTAATCATAGTAGTCATATGAAGGTCTAGGTTCAAGTAATCATCTTGATATATAAGGTTATGTGATCAGATTGATATTGTTGAGCATGGTTATTTGATGTCTTAGGTTATCATTGATGTTAAAGAGAACATGGGATACTAGTGTATGAATGATAAAGAATTTGTGTTTGATTTCTTGGAGATTATATGGAATATTTGTAGATTATTAAGGACAAAGAAGAGGTTTTGAGGCATCCATAGATATCTTGGTGAATTTTTGGTGTGTCATTTGATCATTTGAAAAGAGAAACATGCATATTCTAATTTAAGATAATCTAGACAGTCACTACATGTCATGTAGATATGAATGAACTAGAGAGTTTATGAATTTATTTTAGGTAAACAAAAAGTCAAAAATGGTTAAAAATTTTCATGGAGATGTTTTCTATAGTGCTAAGAAGGTACCCTAAAGATTTGGAATCTTGAAGTGTTTTCTAGCTCAAGTTATAAACCTTTAAATTTGCTCTTAGAGAATTTGATGTGCTAGATACCATCAGATTTAATTGAATTTAAATATGGGATCAACTAGTCAAGATATATCTAATGATGATTTTTCATCATCTAGATTATGATCCAATAGCATGCATAAATTCAATATGTCAAAAGTCTTTGAGATTTCATGCACTAGTGACATGTGTCTCAATCATGATGATTTGATAGAATATCAATGGCACATAGGTGTTTAAGTAGATGGAGATCAATGGTGTGGTTAGATTCAAATATTAAATGCTTAAAATGCATGTAGGACTACAAAGTGGTGCAAGAGAGGGGACTAATAATAATGTGCTCAGAAGGCACATAAGGGTGCCAAGTATCTTTATCTCAGAAGTGAGGATATCAGATCAATGGTGAGAAATGCAAGGTAAGGAAAAATATACTCCTGAGGATATTGATGGAGTGCATTTTATAAATTTGTGTGAGGACACAAGATGAATAAATGTGTCTATAATATATGCATTTACATGATGATTGTTGGAATTTGAATATTCAAATTAACAAAAGAAAAAATAGTCTATAGTGTTTGAGCCATAACTTTTGATATATGCAAAATTTGATGATGAATTGAAAATAAAATTTGTAAAGGAATTCAAGGAAAATATATAAAATTTAATTATAATATTTTAATGTTCTTATAGTTAAATATATTAAGCTCCAAAGTTGATTGTGTGTTTGACCATGTTCTGCAAGTGACCTAAGAAGGATAATTGAGTTGTTTTTAATAGTATTTTTATGTTTCAAGATAAAATAACTATTTTAGAGTGTTATATACTCCATAAATACTATCTATATGGATTTTATATGTTTTACCAATACATCTTTAATGCAAATAATTGCTTAGAAGTTGACTATGTTTGTTGAATGCACTAGCAAATCGAGTGACCATTGGTGTTATAAGCAAAAATGAAGAATAAAATGAATATGGAGATGTTATATAAGTATCTAAGGATTATGATAAAGTATTTTATGTCATTCCCTTGATCATATATGGAGAGTTAAAATAGCTTGGCTATATTTTGACTATGTATGACCAGTCTAAGTGGTCATTATAAGAGAGTTATTTTGAGTGCTTAGAGCCTAAGTGAAGGTTTCCAATGGACATAGAGATGTTCCATAGGTCATTTATGATATATTTATGAATTTGGTTGAGTGTATTATTTGAAAAAAGTTTTTGTATGCTTTAGTTCTATATGACAAACTTTTTTGTGTTTCTAGGCCTATTGGTAAGCTATCTACAATGGCTTAGTTCAAGGTATGAGGTTGATTTATAGGTGACATAAACCTATGTATAAGTAATAAAGGGTATATTATAGATATGTTTTATATTTTATAATCATTGGTAAAATCTGAAGCTGGTCTAAGAGGTTGCAAGAGCAATGTGTAGATGTGAAGACCTAATTATTTTAGGTCTCATTAAGGCCTAATGGAGGATTTGAGTCTTCAAGACTATGGCTGACCTATAGAGTGGAGTGTTTTACCCATGTAACATGTATGAAGACCTATTTAACATTTATAATAAATGTTTGAATCATCTTAACTAACCAAGATGGGTTAGATGAGTGTATTGTATAAATACTAGACATAATTGGCCTATTTGTAGTGGAGCTGAGAGTGTATGAAAGTGTGGATCCAAGTGGAGAGAACCTTTCAAAGAGAAGGTATAGTTCATTAAGGACTAATAAATATTGAATAGGATCAATCATGCTTGTTTGATTAAGGTGATGAAGGTGATCACATAGGTCATGGGACCTAATGAGCCTACAAGAGGTAGATTGAGTGAGTAAGCCCTAGAGGCTAATTTAGTAAGTGTGCTTGGTGGATGGATTGAAGAACAAATCAGGTTGATGATTTTTTTCATGAACTATAATTCATGTTGATGATATTGTGATAGATTTATTATAGGTTTTTTTATTATGTATTTGTTAACAAGTGAAGAGTGATTCAAAAGAGTGTTTTGTATGCATTTCTTGTGTGTACAAGTTTATGAGAGTGTAAAGGGGAAAGAGAGAAAGTAAGATAATTCCATCATCAGGTGTAAAAGACATAAAATTAGAAGTGGAGATTAGATCAAGGTAGTTGGGTTGGTGTTTGGTTACCCATGGGTTGGTTCCTCCTTATGGGATGAGTGTCTCACTAAATTAATGAGTAGGTGTTCCTTGATCAATTGGTGCTGATCTAAATGTTGAATCTTGTCTTTATAGGACTATAGTCCATCTTGTAGGGTTTAGTGGTTTTTATCCCCCAAGAGGTTTTTCCACATATATCATTTTCTATGTGGTTTATCTTTCTATATATTTTTTATTAATTACAATGGTTAATTTGTATGAATCATAATTATATGTGTTGAATGTTTAAGAGTTGGAGTTGAATTGGATTTTCTAGCATCACTAATTCAAACCCCCCCCCCCCCTTAGTGATTGAACCTATAACAAGAATAAGATATGGTATAATTTAATCTCTATAATAATAGATGCATCAATCAACACAACATCATCAATTTAGCATAAATTATTTAAATCAGCCATAAATTTGAGAATAAAACTAATAAATACAAACTTCTGAATAGTCCTAAAACTTGATTTCTTGTATTAAATTTTACCCAATAATTTTCATCACTTTACAATGAATAAATGTCATGTATAAATATGATTTGGATAGGCACCACATTATCTTTTAATCTTGTTTCATGTATAAAGATAAAAATAAGATAAATTTATATGCAAAATGTTTCTTGTTATACAACAAAAGTCTAAAATAAGGCATGCTCAAAAATATATATAAATAACTAATATAGTTGGGTAGAATATTTTACCATGGAAAGATCTTAATTTAGAGGTGTAGAGATAGATGACATGGAAATTACCAATGATGACATAGAAATTAGTGAATTATAAGAAGATAATATAGATGAATAAATTATTGTAGCAATGTTAGTTGATATATCCAAACTTTAAATGTAGTCGTTTTTAAAATGTGACCCCAACTAAATTAGAAACTATTATTTCTAATAGAGAAGATGATTTAGATGAAGATGAAATAATTGCAAATGTTTGAACCATAGATTGAGTTTAAAATTTATTTTTTCTTTTATAATTTGTTTAGAATGTTGGTTAGTCTTCTTAAATAACTCCAAAATTAACAATAGGTATTTTGAATAGTTGCCTCATCTTACCTAGAATCCTTTTATGTATTTTCAAGGAGACTTAAAATGATTCATTAATTATTTAGGCCTCTTCAATTTTTTCATTTACAAATGTGATCAAGTCTATGACCTACTCATTACATCCATGGATTTCATTATTAATCCTCATTATAAAATTTCTCATTGCATACTTCAATTGGTTTTCAAGAATGTTTTGGTCTATGAACTAGCCATCATACCTATATACATCATAAATAATAACTTCCCAAAACAAATCACTTATTCTACTCTCTTGAGTAGTGAAATGAGTTATTAGAATCTTCATTTAATTGTGTTAATATTTTAAGTCTTCCCTTTTTCCATTAAAATAATCCTTAGCCATAATTATGTTTTTGAGTGACAAAAAATTTAGCTTAGGGGATGTATTTTGTATAAACACTTTTATAATATTATACAATTTAGTATCAATTATCCCTAAAGTATGGTTAAAACTAATTACTCTTTACCATTTTGGTTTTCCCTTAGTTTTAGATATATTATTAACAAATAGGATTTTATAGAGAGACTAGACTAGCCCTTGCACTTTTTCACATATGTCTTTAGGTGTGTTAATTTTATTACATGATACTAATATTTTTCTCTCCTATTTTAGGAAAAATACTATATCATTGATTACACCACTTGTGGCCTATAAAACTGAAATTGGATCCTATTTGTTCTCATCATGTTCTCTAGGATTGGTCTTTCTCTTTTTAGTCAACAAGAGTTATTTTTCCATTTGAAATTAAATCACTTTAGGCCCCATAGATATTTTATTTCTAATGATAATTTTTTCCTTATTCATGGTATCTTAAAACTCTAAAGTGACCTTTGAATCCTTAATGATAACCAAATTTTTCCTTGATAAATTCTCAATTTGAAGCTATTGCATCCATGGTTATGTTAGAATTGGATCAATAGAATAATATGACTCAGGGGATGAATAAGCATGGAAAATATTTTAAATCTAGGTGGAGGCATGAGGAATGAAAGGTTTAGTGAATGGGATGAATTAGGAGTTGTGGAGATTGGAGAGGTGGGAAATGGGGGGTGACCATCTTCTCTATTGATGCCTTAATCTGAGCTATCCGATTAGTTATTTATTTGATTATATTAGGTTATTATTTTATAATTATCATAACTAATGATCCAGCCAAAGTGTTTGTCAGCATGGATATAGTCAATTGTGTTGAAACATGATTTTGTAGTGCTTGAGTGTAAAAATTTAACTAGGAAACCAAATATTCAAACCTTAGGGTTTGGAAAATGGCAGTGATTGGTAAAGAGTGAGAGTTTTTTGTAATGGTAGACTTTATTTGAGTGAAATAATGTTAAATGGAGATTAAAATAATATTATAATTAATGGGGTCACTAGACATCTAAACCATGCTAATAGGACTAGTAAAAACAAAACTTTTATCTAAAAAGATCATTATTGCCATAAAAACATTAGGAACATATACTTGACTGAAAAAATCCTTTTATTAAAAATTCATGTCATACCTTATGATTATCTCTTCGTTTGAATCCTCTCCAAAATAGATGTATTTATTGTTAGGAGAGTAAGGTAGATTTAGTGATCCTTGAAATTTGGAGTGACTTGTTGACTATATTTTAGTGGATTTAGTTGAGATGGAGAAACAAAAAGAGGAACCTATCTAACCTAATAATTTTGTGTAAACACAAGTGCATTACATGCATCCAAAGAATAAATTTGTTGAGTATAGCCTTTGAAGGATAAGTTTTTTAAGGATTATTCCCTTTAATTGTTAATATATATCCTCTAGGGACTTTTCTTTATTAATTTATTCTTCCATCCTTTCAAGAGTCAGATCATATTGGATCCTTTTTTTCAACCTTAATAATCAATCCAATAGCTTGTAGGTTTTGTCCCATATCTAAGTTGATCCAAAGCTCACATGTGCATACACACATCAATCCTTTTTTCCAATCATTATACATGTTTATTCAAATTTAGAGAAATTAATTTATAGGCAATAATCTCATATAAAAATGGAGATTGTTCTTATATAAAATCTTTATAATCTCTCCCTAACCTACTCCTTAAATCTCTCATTTTATCCCTATTATATCTCTCCTAATATAATGTGAATATTACTCACATAACATCACTTACATTATTATTCTCCATTTATTATTTTTACACACTCACTAATTATATAAAAATATAATGTGGAGTACACCCATATGAGGACTAATTCTTAACATTCTCCCAATGGTTGTTGTTGACCAAATTTGACTTTTTAGTCAAATTAGGGTACCTATAGTAAAAAATTTAATTTATAGGTCTATATGGGGCATAATATGAGTTTCATGGGGTATATTACATGTTAATTAATCTTATATTATGTTATATTGGTCTTGGTCAATTAGTTTTTATGTTCATTTATCATTTTGGGTCATTTTAGGGGTCAAAAAGGTGCATTTAATGCCTTGTATGGGTTTATCAAGAAATTTAAAGGTTAAAAATGATTATTTAATACCCCATGTGTCCACTTAATTCTTAATAAATTTACATAACTAAAATATGGTAGGTTATGTAGAAGAAAGGGTAGTTTTCTAGAGGAAAAGAGGAGTTTGGCAATTGTACCTCCTTGGGAAGTGTGCCATGTGTAAAATGGTTAGGAAGTGCCCCTTTATATTCCCTAAGATAATTTACATGTTTTTGATCTTAAATTTCCATTTATTTCTCAAAATTGTTCTACTCCCTTTTCACCCTTCTTGACAAACTGAAGTGACCTTCAGGTTTTTACTCAGTATAGACAGCTCATGAGGTTTCAAGAAAAATTATTTTGAGAGATGATATTATAATTAGATAACTTAATTTTAATAATAATATTTAAAAAAAAATTTCAACCATGCTTTATGAACCATCCTTTGTAATTTGACTGTGTTCTCCTTACAAAGCTATGTACCCTACAGGTTTTGCTTCATTATGGGCAAGTATGTATGAACTAGTTTCTAATATTGGTTCCAAAGAATTTTTTATCCCTCCTATAATTTTATTATTTCTTTGTTTCATTTTTTAATTTGATTTTATGAGATAATAACCTTAGTTTTGTAGACTGGCTTATTTAGAGAATGACAAGCATTTTTCACCATATTCAGAGTTTCATGCTTTGCCAATAATTACAGGGGATTATAATATGTCATTTCTTCCATGTTTAAATTTTATCTAGTTATATTTACCTATTTTATGTCATTATCCAAAAAAACCCTCATGAATTTAATCATAGATGACCATACATTCAACCTATTATTGGACTGTCATACCAATCAACCATATGCTAGAAGGGAAGATCAGGTTTAAATGAGGATATTTTGGTTTGATTTAATCCTCACAATTTGAGTGGATTTAATTTCAACATTGTAAAAATTTACATTATCCTTTGAAGTTAAGCTCAATCTCCATTGCCTAAACATACACTCACTCACACAGTCAGGTAGCCATTGATATCTATAGGTATCTCACGGAGACTAACATGTTGAGAAGGAATTTTTAAAATAATTAAGGTCTTATAAAATAAATTGTTATATTTTATATCATTAAAAGAGATAAAATATCATTTTAATTTTATTAATTATACATTTTAATGATTCACTCACCCTACTTCGAATGTATGAAAACACCCACCTACATGTGGCATCTCAAAACAAGTAAAGTCATTTTTTGAGAGGTTGACACTTGGAAAAACCTTTATTTGGAGTCTTGGTAAGCATGTTTGATCATAAAAAGCCTTATATTAAGTTTTTAATGGAAAATGGAAGGTTAAATCATCTTGAAGGAATGACTGTGGAACTCAGGGATCAGATTCCCAAAAAACACAAAATAGACGTCTAGCCCCTTTTTGGGGCACCCTTATATAGGTTTGCATTGAGTTCCAAAACCTCCCAATTTATTTATGATTAATATCCCACATAATAATATCACCTTGAAAAATGAGGACCCTATTTGATTTAGGGAGCATAGTTTTCAATATGTCAATTAGTTCACTAAAATCATGTAGAGATATCTACAACAGTGAAAGTTAAATGGTTTTTTCATAAGCCATAAGTGGATTTGATGCTTTAAAATGAGATGAAAAGTATTATTTAAATAATAAATATAATTATTTACATGTGAATCATCAAGGAAAATTATTGAATATTTTTTACACTTACCAAGGGTGGGAGCAGTCTGTATATAGGTCTAACAATCACCTACAACCATATAGGGTCCACGTTTGAAAGTTGTTTCTCTCTTACAACATATGAGTGCTATGTTATGTTTGATGTTTTAGAGTTAATTAAAATATAATTCAAGGTTATTATAATTAAATAATATTATAATCACTTTTCAATCCATTTATACCTATAATGTGTGCCTATAGTCAGTTGGAAGTGACTGAGACAGGGCAGACAATGACCTAAGAAATGGGTTTTGATGGTGTTTAACCACCTAAAGTTAGTTAAAAACTAATATATAAAAATTTTTACCTTAAATGGGTTTCAAAAATAGAATTTTAACATTATGGATAAGCTAGAGAGGAACATAGACACCTATAGGTAGGGGTCCTCCCAAAACAAAACATAGTAATGACATACAGTGAACAGACTTGGAGATTGTTTGTATGGGAGGTACATAAAGATGAGAGAAGAAGTTAAAGTCATGAAAAATGATTTGGATATTATATATATACTTATAACTATGGAATTCAATCTAAATTATGTAGTTTAACCTATAGGCATCACCCTAAAGGTAAGCACACTCAAAAAATTCATGCAATCTTGGGAGTTAAATAAGTGCATGGAGGAGTATATAAGAGTAAGGGACTTAAACAACCATAAGACACAAAATAATGAAATACATGACATAAATATGTCCCTATAACATGGAATTAAATTATGAAATGGATCTAATCATGCAAAACATAGATCATAGTCAGGGTTTGGCATAAAGTTTGAGAGCTCAAGGTGTATGAGGGGTATAGATGAAAGCCTAGTAAGATGAATTTATTATATATAGATATATATATATATATATCCCCAAAAAATTTAGAAACCATATAATACCATATAATGTGAAAATAGGTAGAGAAAATAATCTAATATTGCAACATACAGTCCACTTTAGGAACCCTACACAGTATACACTCCAAGAGGTATGTCTTTTGAATTGAGAAGGTTTTAAGGTCTAAACACCTAACCAAGGGATAAAATTTAGTAAAAAACATGTTTTTGAGTTGATTAATATCCCAAACTAGTAAATTAGTATTATAAAATAGGTTAAGTTCCCTCTATTTTGTCTTAGATAGAGGGCACTTTCCCCATGCATGAAACCTACAAATATTGAGAGATGGGTAAGAAGATGAAGATAGAAGATACTTGTAACTTTTAAAAAGGTTTACGAGGTTTAATAACACATAAAAATATATATAATACCAATAAAATAAGGATATATCTTTTAAAAATGGCCTAAACCCTCAAAGGTGCAGTTAATCCTTTTAGGCAAGATTCAAGCCTAAGGCCATTTTGGGTTCCAACATCACTTCTAGATTTTTATGAGTGTTATATATTATTGGAGTATGTTTTTATAGTGTATAAAAAGGTTTTAAGTCCTTTTTATTGCATTAGAAACCTTGGAGAAGACATTTTTGGCTTAGAAACCCATTAAGCCTATTGGAATAAAGGAAACAAGCTCGATAGGCTAACTTCGAATGCTAATATATTTCATGAGGAATTTCATGGATGAAAAATGAGTTTTAATATTTTAATATGATCCCTAAATTCCACATTTTTGTAATTTTTTTCAACTCCAATGTTAGCTTTTTATGAAACAACCTTAAGAAGTCAAACTGCTCAAAAACCCTCCAAAACCCTTGTATAGACTAGTTTGTGAAAATGGAGTTGGAAAGCTAATATGATGGAATATTTGGATCATTAAAAATATTTTAAATTGAAAATTACTCACTTAATCTCCCTAACATGCCAACTAGCTTTATGGACCTATATGAACATGGCATAAATAGGCTATTTTTTACCATTATTTGTGTTGTATAGGCTACAAGAGGATTTTTAAGGTGAAACCAAGTTTTGAGGGAATATTTAGACTTTTTATAAATCTATATTTTCATTTTATTCAAATTAAAAACTATTAAGTGTCCAAACTATGTGCTTCAACTCAGCTAGTCAAAATTGGCTTAATACACAAGCTAGGGAGAAGTGTGAAAACTTCAAGTCAATGGATTTTTAAGATGTCATTAATTATTATAAGGCCATGGAGGATATTTATATGTGTCATTAAATTTTTAAAATTTATTTTCATGAGAAATTGAAGCCAACTTTGATGGCAAGTATGTAGGGTGCATAGAAGAGCAATTTTCTTGATAGCAGATGATGATTGATCTTCTCTAGCTGATTATAGATGACCAAGCCTAAAAATAATGCATGTAAAATCATGTATGAGGTCCTTAAACATAAATACAATCATCATACCTATTACTAATCAGTTATAAAACATTCAAACAAGGCTAATTATGCAAGAAGTTTTTCTAAGCTAAAAAGAGGAGTTTCTTGGCACTTTTCATGAGGTTTGTGACTTGGATTTGACACTTATAGATCTTGAAATTTAATTTTTCATCCCAAATCCTCTTATAATTCAAAATTAAATTATTTTCTCATATTTACAAGTGTCTTTGTGACCCTTGGACTTCTCTTTTCTCCTCTCTCTCTCAAGTTCTATAAGAACTAGCCATTTTGGCCATTGTATGGATGCTCCACCTGAGTATGGTGGAGCCCTACTCATTTTTATACATTTTTATAAATAATATAACTAATTTTTACCTCTTCAATTGATATTATTAGTTTTTTCATTTGGAATGTTTGATTTTTCATAAGTGATTACTATGGATTCCTTAGCATGTTTTGTCATTTTTTCATCATATTTACAGTTGAAAAGCTTCTTCTTGGAGGGCATGTGAAGTGTTTCAGGAGATTTAAATAATTTATTGAGTTATTATTTTAATTATTTACATTTTATTCCTATTGTATAGTCCTCCTAACTTTTTACATTCATCCATAACCTCACAATGTAACATTGATGTGAGAAGATAAAGATTGGAGAAGTGTACATTCAGTTTGTCCTTTGATTTCAAGTGTAATATGAATATGTTTGGATTTAATAATTTTATTTGGCATATCACCTCCCTTATATTATTTTTATTTCATTTATATTTCTCCCTTTTTACCCCCCCCCCCAAGTTTAGTAGTAGTTGCAATCGAAAGTGGTACATTAAGGGAGCTAGCCCTATCTAGAGATTCACCTCATTCCTTAGGCTACCCACAATCCTAGAGTTGATTCCATTGTGCCACTTGGATGAGAATGGATTTTAAATCTCCTTAAAGGGTTAAAATTTAAGTGACAATATTTTTATGGGAGAAAATTTCATAAAAACATCTTTCTAGACAAAGTGTGTGATCATCCTCATTATTTAGTCACCTGAGTTATAATTTTTGTTTGATGTTACTTTGGTATATATATCCCCCATTTAATTTTAAATACCCATTGGATATAATTTTCCAATAATGATTCATCCACTTACAAATTAAGGTGACCCATTTAAAAGTTGTTGAATGAAACATGTATCTGTTTTACAAAAAAAAAATTGACAATATTACCTCTTTACAAAAAAATTCAAAAATAATACCATATATCTCCCTTATAATTTTTAAAAAATAAAATTCCCCCTTACACAAAATAATATCACCTCCTTAAATTTAATTTTCCTAATAAAATATTTTTTAAAATAAATTTATAGTAATAAATTGGGACTTTATTATTTTAGGGATGGGTTTGAACCCAAGACCTTTCCTCAATTCAAAGTATTAAGCAAATTTTGTATATCCAATTGGATATGTGGCCATTAATATAAACACCCAAAAAAATTAAACTTTTTAAAATATATTTGAGGTAACTAAAAATAAATAAAAACTTTTTTTTATATTTTTGGTAAACCATGGGATTTAATCTTTTGGTAGTTTAGGTAGATTGAATGCATAGTTGGGAGACATGATGTTATCATGTGTTGGGAGATGAAGTTCACCATTTATGTATTCTATAAGTTTATTTTAAACTAAGAGTAATTTATGGAGATCAACCAAGAGTACATATAGGTCACTATGGAAATTTAGATCTGCTTATGTAGACTACTTAGATATCAAAACTAGATCGGTTAGATCTGGGTTGTACAAGGTCAATATGGACCGTACACTATGGATCACTAAAATGAATACCTCACCACAATAAAGATCATAATTCCAATGGAAGGTAGATATTATTTTTAAATGTATAGATCTGAAATAAATAAAACTCTCAAGTGAATATTTCAAATCCTTTGCAATACTAATCTTTTAAACAAATAAAATAGGGTTAGAAAAGAAGGATGTAGAGAGGTAGGCAACTAATTCATGGAGATTTCAAAAATTAAATGAGACAATGTGCATTTAAAACAATTTCCTTTAATTATATTGAAAATTATAATAATCCAACAAATTATTTCAAACTAAGATAGGGGAGTTGTGTCCAGGTATATCATAAGATTGCAATCCAAAAACTAATTTTTCCTTTGTTCTACTTTTTTGTTATATAAATATATACAAATCCCTATTTTTTTTCCCTCCCAAGTGACAATCCAAATTTGGATAAATTATTAAAAACACATACATATTCAAACCTTAAAAGTTTGTATAAACTCAAATCATAAAAACAAAATGATGACATGTTATTTAGATAGGTTTATTAAAAATTTTACTTATTTATTTGTGAAAACCCTAAATACTCCAAAATTGATAGAAATAAAAATGGTCCTTTTTTACAATTGATCTAACTATTTTTGGATGTTATAAATTCAACTACAATGTCAAACTTTATCCAAAAGGATTTAGGAAGAATTTGAATATCATGAGTGCTTATTCAAATATAGTTAAGCTAGGCTAAACATACCTAAACTAAGCATGACCACACTGAATAAAATGGAGTGAGTTATTGAGTAAATAGTGAATGAAAAGGATGTAAAGGAGATGTAGATGAATGATGCATTCCAATTATTTTCTCATGTGTTCTACACTATTTTAATGTTGACAAAATATAATAAGGTTGAATGAACAAACAATAAATTTTTAAGTGGTTTGAACTACATAACCTTTATACTAATTTGACAAAAAAATATGGGTGAAAAAAAACACCAAGAATAAATGCCTCTAATGAATCCTACTCTAATACCAAATGTATATTTTACTCCATATCTTATTCAAGCCAAAGCTCACATGTGCATACGCATAACAATGATTTTTTTAATCATTCAGCATGTTTATTAATATGTATAAAAGTTACATTTATACAAAAGAATCTCCTACAAATAGGGAGATTATTTTTACCTCAAATCTTTATAATATATCCCTAACCTACTCCTTAAATATATCATTTTATACCATACTATCTCTCTTCTAATATAATGGAAATATTACTCATGTAATATCACTTACATTTTTCTTTTCCACTTATTAATTTCATACCTTTACTAATTAATTAAAAATATAATGTGGATTATACGTGTCTGAGGACTAATTCCTAACATAACCTTCATATTGATATAGACTTATAAATCATCCTCAACACTGGGTATTTTTTTTTCATGATCATCCCATTTATTGTAGTAGATGGCTTTAACATTTCCCTTAAGTCTATTCACATTACCGACAACTTTTTAAGATCCCAACATCTAAATTTTGAAAGTTATAAATTAAAATATGATCTATGAGATGAAGAATTGAAAATTGGGGATAATTATCAAACATAATTATAACTATATTGAGTGGTATTTTATGAATTATTTCAACCTTGGCATTCCTTTAATCTCCATCTATGCTTTGGGCCAATTGGAATGTTATCTCTTGCTTAGTAAGTTTTTCAAGAACATGTTTTTTTGTGACCAACACCATCCTATTTTAAAATTTTCAAATGAGGACCCACTTTGAGATAAAAAATTCCTTGTTCATGTTTAAATTAGGAATAAACCCCTTAGAATTCAAAACTATAAGTATATCTATCAATTTGATTGATATCTTAGTCTAAAAGTCTAAATAAGCATTTTTATTGAAATTATTTTCTGCACCTAGTTAGATTTTAAGTCTAAACAATTATTTAATCCAGGTTTTCATTGATTTATGGACTAACTCCACTAATTGATATTTGACCAGGGTTGTTCACTCTTTTAAGGTCATATTTACTTCACCTGGGAAACTTCACTAAATCCCATTGTGCTCATCAATGATTTTTCATATGTTAATAATATTTCTATAGAAATATATCTTGGCCACACATCTCTTTTACACCTAAAAAATCATAAAATTTAAGAGTGGTTATGTAGTTTGATCCTTTGGTAGTTGGGAGAATAGGATTGCACCACATGTCCTTATCCAACTTCCTTGTAATTTATTTTCAAAATGTTTGAGTCCTTTTCTATTTTCAACCATCCAATTCCATGAGATTTAGACACTTTTCTCAATATCACTCTTTTATGGATTATGAAGAAAATTTCTAAGTATTATTTTCATCTGAGCACCCAAGCAAGTGAGGCCCATCCACTTGTTACTATCTCATTCACTCACTTCTATCTTTTTCAACGGTCAAGTATCAAATATTCCTGAGTTCCCAAATTAGAAATATTACGCCACATGTATTCATTTCTCTCATATGTAGCCAATGGATATTTTCATAGTTAATGAAGTCCAATATAACATTCAAATAAGTGAGATATTTCTAAGTGTCATGATCTCTCTTGTCTATGACTGATAGGATTATGCACATATTTTGGAGTCCCTTAATCATCAAGATAAGTGAGGATCATCCACATGTCACAATTATATTCATATTTATCCTTCACATAGAGACACATAATCCAAATCTTGACAATAATTTATATAAGTGAGTGCCATCCATGTGGTAGCATCTTACTCATCCATGGTTTTTATATAGTGGTATACACTCCTAAGCTAGGTGATCACCCATAGAAGTGACAGTCATCCCTATGGTATCATATTGTTAACTCATAGCCTATAGAGATAAAAAAAAAGTAAATATGTAAATCATGACCAATTAGCTAAGTGATATCATGTCACTTGTCATAATCTTGTTAAACTACCACCAAATGGCCCAAGGTACAGAATACAAAACCTAATAACTACATGGATTAACAAGAGTATTCTAAATGTCACACTATGGATGAAGTTATATAAACATAGGAAATTAATCCTTAATTTCATGATAAATCAACATGTGGTATATAAAATTACTTGACAAGGTAACAAAGCAACCAAAATTAGTGACATATTACACATGTCTCCCTTCAAACAAAACAAGTTAAAAACATGGTAGTGAGCCTCAATTGCATGATAAAGAAACATTTGTCATTATAATATGACTAAGTAACCAAAAAAATAATGGTGATATTCCACATGAAAAACAACCCATGAGTGAATGAAATATTTTAACAACATCCAAAAGACCAAGTAGTTTATAGGACCAAGAGCTACCACAAATATGTTATTTTTTAACATAAGACTACTAACTCAAGAAAAATGTCATATTATAAAACCATATGTTAACCTATATAAACTTGATTGAGAGAATAAAAAAGTGATCCAATCATTGGAAACTCATCAAGGCCTCCAAAATAGTTAGAAAGTGGCCCACCTATGACCTCTTCTTACTGTTACTATAGTGGACCTTGGGATTTTGTTATGTCTTGTTTGTTATGGGATGATGAATATTTTAACATAATTATATTGTAATTATTTTAGGACATGATGGATAAGATTGGGATCTCATGATTTTCAACCTGAGTCCCATCTCTTTTCTAATAAGTATTTATATGTGATATTTCTATAAAGGTCAACTCTATTTCATATACAAATGTTGTTAGATTAATGTTATTCGGTTTATCTATTTAAATGAATCTAGTTTTCATGAATTTATTCCACTTTATTGATATTTTAATGTATTATCACTAAGTTTTGAGGAATTTTAGTTGTGATTTTCTACAAGGTTTACATGTTAACTAGGATGATCTTGTTGCTATTTTAGTCAATTTATTTGATTCTTTTCAATTTATTTGAAAATGTTAAGGACTTAAGTGTAATTAAATATAGTCATGTTTTCATTTTTTCATAAAAAAGAATCATTAAATCAAGCATTTACCCTTTCTCTTGAAACTCTTTCCCTATGTGATTAGAGCCTGAGCCTTTGTGAAACTTAGCATACATTGGTACAATTGTAGCTAGGCACATTTTTGGTTCTAGAAGCATTTGTGTTTCCATTTATTTAGAAATATTTATTTTTTACTTACCCTCTCTCCATTTTGATGTTTATTTATCTTAAAGTCATTATTTTCCCCCTTTTTAGAAACTATGAAGTGAATTAATGTATAGTTTAAGGATAAAATATAGTGAAATCAATCTAGCTAAAAGTTTATAGGCTTTGTGTCAATGAGATAAGTAGTATTGCATCTTTGGTGGTAGTGACGCATCTCTTGGAGATATATTCCAAATAGGATATTTAATGGAGCCTAATACATAAAATTAATACCCTAGATTACCTCAGTATCAATCCTTAAATGAGAGGACATAAGTCCCCTAATTATCCCCTAATATTTTTCAAAGCATCTAACCTAATAGATGCAGTTGGGATAGTTATATTAGACTAAAAAATATTTTGAATTATAAGTAAGGCACCCCTTCTCACTAGATAAAAAATCTTTGAGATAATATCCAACCTAAGTTAAACCCTATCACATATTATGTGGATCACTAGATCTCGATCTAGCCCCATGAGACTGATAATATCACCTTTACAAGTTTATAAGATAACTAGAACTACTAGAAGAAGACTGAGACCTTTAGTTGCACATACTAGATCATCCTCTTAATATCCCCTAGCATACCTCCACCTATGGATTAACCTATGGCATGGTTATCTATGTTTTTCATTGACATTATTGGAATTATCCATAACCTATCCAAAATATACAAAGGTTCCTCCCATAGTTCATGAAAAGTGTGGGATGTACAGTTGGAGAACATGTCACTTCATACAAGACTTCTCTTAGGCTGTTAAATTTATAATATGAAGACATTACCTATAAATTATTCCCATTCACCTTGATGGATATTTCTTATGATTGGTTCCTAAACTTAATCGAAAGTTTCATTATGAGTTGGGACCAGTTTAGTAATACATTCCTCACCTAGTTTGGGTAAGTAATTAACCCAAGTGTGTTGTATCAATAGTTAAATTTCATTAAAAGAGATACAAATGAGCTCATTATAGATTTCAATGATATGTTTTATAATATGTATAGATGAATCATTGTGTTGTTTAGACCATATGCCCAATTAGCCTTTGAAATGTACAAGAATGCACTAGACCCTTAGACTACTATGTTCATGTGTAAATACCATTTAGTGGTGGATTTATGCCTAGCCTATGATAAATCCATAAAATTATACATATATTTTAACCCTCAAAGTTTTATGGCACTAGTCATACCAAATATATTTCCTAATATGACTACCTTTAACTACCTCTTCAGCACTATCTAAAATGTACCTATGTTATAGCCTATGCCTATGATAAATAAGCTCACTCTAAAACATGTTATACTTATTAATTCCTTATATTTATTTATCCTATTCAATAATTAATTATCACCTCAATATCATAATCAAATGTTGGACCCTATTATGAACAATGTCCAAATCATACCCCAATATTCTAACAAGCATGAGTTGGATGTTATATAGCGCATGGTACAAAATCTTAGCAATGACTTCTTAACTTCTAAAGACAAGTTGTAAAATAAAGGTAGTGATAATTATAAAAATAAATTAACTTATGAAATATACATTCACCCACACAACTACTCTAATAACCAACAAGATCCTTCACCTAATAAACTACTTGTAAACAATATTTATGAGTTGACCTTGTCAAACTAGTGTCGTCTACACAACATAACCCAAAATGGGGATCTAGATTGTATTGAGTTATGTAGTGAATTTAAAATATTCAAAATATTAATGGAATAACATTAGGTAGTCCCAAACCACCCCAAGGCTAAAAATCATATAAAGACCTCTAATGCTTCAAGGTTCCCAAGCACCACCATGGTGTTGTAAACTTTATATTTCCCTAGACAAGAGGATAATGAACCAAAAACTTCCACCAATGAGTTTCATTCTTTCTATTAGTTCCAAATGAGAATATAAACTCTTAGGAATCAAACCCAAAATTATTCTTTGACCAAATCCACTCCTTCTAACAATGGTGTGACCCTCCTAATCCAAGAACCTAAAATGATACTCCACCTTCAAAGGCTAACAATCCTAAGCTATCTAAAGATATCCAACCTACTTATAGAAATATTGGGTATAACATAATAGAGGAAATGAATAATATTGAGGCAAACATCTCTTTTCATGAGCTTTCCTAGATCACTAAGCAAAGTTATATCCTCCTAAAGTCCCTAATAGATAAACTAGTTTAGCCCAAGCTTAATCCTATGGAAATGAATGTACTCATAAATAACAATAAATTTGAGGTTCCACATTTCCTCCTTATTGTTAGGTTGTTTGGTAAGAACCTTCATAACTGATTAGTTGACTAAATATCTACTACAAATTTCATGTCTATTTATATTTGTTATAAATTAAGATTATCACCTATTAATTTAGATAAAATAGTGGTACAAGTGGAAAAGTTTGAATTTAAAGTGGTAGGCAAGATCTTGAATCTCCATATGTAATTAGAATCTAAGCCCAAGATCTAATAGTTTATAGACATTTAAGTGGTAGATATCTCGAAAGCTTATGGGATGATACTTAGTATGGATTAGTCTAAGACCTTAAGTGGGTACATGGCTACCAGTGTTTCACAAATGTGGCTACCTTGGAGAGGTTTATCTAATCAAATCCATGTTTACAGAGAGCCTAGAATGAAACACATAATCACATAATACACCATAGTCACTAAAAATATAAACCTAGTATCCTATGATATAGGTGTCTATACTTTGTCTATAAAATGTTCTAGGAACCAATCTAAGAAGGACCCTAAATGTCTAGGTCTATGGTCCTTATACTTTGATGGTTATATTCTAAGCAAGGTTATAGAGAAGGAATTATTATGATTAACCCATTAGGTACATGACATTTGGTTTCTTATAGACTATAAATCCCTTGTAATAATAACCTAATATAATATGAAGCCTTAATTTAGGGATATAGTTTGTGTTGAAACATATGGTCAAATAATTAGAAGTATCTGTGAATTCTAAATTGGTAGTGAACTAAGTTAGGAGAAATTTCCAATGTAAGTTGTCTTATTTGAGGAAATCTAAATAAGGCATGGTATTTGATAGAAATATTCAATGATTTTAACATCATTCCATTTTTTTAGAGAAGAAAACTAGGTGGTTGATTCATTGGAAACTTCTTCAGTGAAACTAACACCCCTAGATGACTTAAGACTACATGAGTTTTTAGTATATCTCAATCAGTGTACTTTAGTCCCTAATAATGTAAGTAATTTTTAGGTCTTTAAATATAACCACAAAATTTTAGAATTCCTTTAAAAATGGAGAGTATTTGAGACCCAAGTTATAGATGAGGTATAAAGAGATGATCTTAAGGATGAGAATCATGTCTAAAATAGAATTATGAACCTAAGAGATTATGATCTCCCATGAGAGGATGTTTGACCTTGAAAAGACCACATAGAGACCATAGAGACCAATATACCTAGATCATAGGTCTAGAAATATTAATTTGGGATCTTGTACCTTTCCTAATATGTTAATATTGGCTTAGAGTGAACTCCTATTAAAATATGACAAATAAGAAAATTATTGATATAGTACTGAGATATTATCACTTAGGCCTATAAAGACCTTAAATTATTCAACCCAAGTGTGATCAAACACACTATCCTAATCAAAACTTTTAGATAGAAGCAATGACCTATGAACCCAATCCTATAACCACTTATCCATAAATAATTTCACAAAATCATCTTATTTGGGATTATCTTCATTGTCTATCACTCTAAATGGGTAGCTAACTTAGTGCATGTTCATAAGAAGAGTGGGGAACTAGACTATGTGTGGATTTTATTAATTTAAATTGAGATTATGAAAAATATAACTACCCTTTTCCATCCCTTAATGAATTAATATATATGATGAGTGGATCCTAAATGATGTCCTTCTTGGAGAGATTCTTAAGATATAATCAAGTTTTGATCAACCTAGAAGATTGAGCCAAGATTATGTTCACAACAAGTGGGGAAATTTTTCTTAAAATCAAATGTTTTTTAGCCTTATCAATATGGGATAAACCTTTAAAAGAGCCATGGAATTTATTTAAGGTTTGATAGGTAAATTAATAATTATCTATATAGATGACTTAAGATTTTTTTAAACACACATATTATCATATTCACCATCTCTAAAATATATTTGAAAGGTTCATAAAGTATGATATTTCTATCAACCCAAATAAGAGAGTAATTATCATCACTAAAGGTAATTTCCCTAATCATGTTATCACCAAATAAGGTATTTCCATTGACCTAAAACATGCCAATGTGATTTCTCAAATACCTCTTCCTAATAGAAAGAAATAATTAAATTTATTATTTTATAAAATTAGATTTGTATACAAATTGATATTTAGTTTTATTGAGATCATTAAACCTCTGAATGTAATGTTAAAACATGAATCAAGGTGGAGTGGAATCCTATAACTAGTAAATCCTTCCAAGAAATTAAGGAAGCCATCATGCAAGCATAGATCATAGTCAATCTAGACTACTTGAAGGATTTATACCTATATTCATTTGCTTAAAAGCACACTATAGCTATTATACTCACTTAGAAAATAGATTAAGATGAACACCTAATAACCTTCATGATAATGAACTTGAAAGATGCAGATTTCAAGTATTCCACCTTAGACAAGAATACATATTCCATATTAAATATTATGAATAATTAATTACATTACATCCTCATGAATAAGGTGGATGCCATAGTTCCAAACCTATCTATAAAGCTCATGTTGGAAAAAAATGAGTTGGGACAATGCATAGGTCAATGTATGGCAAAGATAAAAGAGTATGAACCTAAAAATAAAATCTATTAAGATGGTCTAATGCCAAGGTCTCACTCAAGTTATCACTAAAATTATCCAAAGGATCAATTTAGTGAAATTAGTCCAATTAGAGATGGTTCATCAAGACTTGTATGACTAATTTTACACTATATCCTTTATGTAAATCCTCCTCTCAGACTTAAACAAATTCAAAAAGTATTTCTTAGGATAAAATCATCCCATCACATACTAAATAAAAGATAGCTTTTTTGAAATAATTATGAAGGCATCTATCTTATATGTCTATCAAAACAAGAGGTGAAATAAGTCATGATTAGCTTCCATGAGAAGCTAAGAAGTGGCCACCATTTAGGGAATACAAATACTCACAAAATCCTATGAGTTGGGTACTATTTTCCTAATATTTTCAAATATTCCCATGCTATGTCTACACATGACCAAAATGTTAGACCTTCACCAAGAAGGAAGTTCATGCAAAAATGCCCCTTTGACATGTGATAGAATAGCGTCCATTTTCTCAATGGGGACTTGACTTCATAGGAATCATCAACCCAAACTCATTATTTGGCCATAAATTCATACTCACAACCACTGATTATTAAATTATATGGATAGAGGTAGTGGAAAATAGTAATAACATAGCCAAAGAAGTCATCAAATTCCTTCAGGAAAATATAACACATAGTTTAGCACCCCAGCTTTGCTAGTCTACGATAATGGACTTGTATTCTAGTCAGTTGAGCTCACTGAATGGGCTTATGATAATGAAATCATCTTGATTTCTCATCAAAATAATATTTTTAAGGGAATGGTTTGGATAATTCAACAAAAAATAACTTGATCAATGTAATAAATAAATCTACAAAAAAGAAGCCCAAATACTAGCATTCGTTGTTGAAATATTCTCTTTGGGTTGATCACACCAAATATAATCAAGATCTTAAAATTTCACCTTTCCTATTGATATATGGTTTAGATATTATCTTCCAAATGACATTAAATTTTCCTACATATAAATTCATGTAAGAAAACATAGAAAATTATGAGAAAGTGGACTCAAAGTTGTTGGACATTATCTAATTGAAGGATGCACAAAAGAGGCTCTACAAAACTTCAGTGGACATTAGGAAACTAATAAAATATGGTTCAATAAGAGGGAAATTTTAAAATCCTTTTTTATATCATACCTAGTCCTATTATGGGACAAAACACATGAGAAAAAGGGTAGCACTCCAAAATTGACCCACTCTAGATTAAACCATACCAAATCTCTGAGTTTTAGGGGTAGAATGATTTTTAATTGGAAGACCTTGAAGGGTATTATCTCACACTACCTATTAATGGATATTTATTAAAGCACTACTTCTTAGTTGTTCCTTATAACTCAATATTATAATATCCCCCCAAGAAAAGTTTGGAAATGTAAATATTATATTAGAGTTAGTTTACTTTAGTTGTGCATTTGCTTATGTTTTACTTTGATTTTCATTCCTACTTTCTATTTTTTTTTTCATTTGTTTTCTTTGGGTATTTGTCTTATTTGGCCTATGTTATTCCTTGCTAATCTTGTAGTAGTTTATCCCCACTCCATGAATGAGACATATTTTCCCATAATGAGGTGGAGTAGGTAGTGATTTATGGAAAGATAAAGCTAAATCTAAGAATTGGGCCCTATATTATTGAATTGGATCACTTCAACACTAACAAGGCTTCAAAAATATATTCCCATAGTTTAAAGGCAAAAGGAAAACTCCCATTATTTAATAATGTGATAAGTAAAGGAACCCATCTTGAGACAGTAAGAGGATTAGGAGTCACTGATTCAGAATTGAGAAAGTGAATTAATAAAAGCTCTATCTTAACAAAGGTCATCATAACATTTAAAATGATAATATCAATCAAGGAAAAATAATTAAGCAATTAAAATATCTTATTGGTGAAAATAGATCATTGAATCATTCCTCCACCTTGGATACACTGGTTTCCAACCCTCCTAGATTAAACAAAATAAACATAAAAATAAGTATGAATCTTTTGAAAAATTCAAGTTTCTTCCTAACAAAGGGTGATTTGAGAAATTTACATCATAGGCTTTCCAACCTAGATGGAAATGGACCAAGGCCTAGAGTGGGACCAAAGGTATCTCTATTGGGGATATAGACACCTAGTTAGTGTTAAATTAATTCTTGAGATTTCCTTTCCTTAGCCAAATTTTACAAATAAACACCTTTCAAGGAGCTCTAAGTACCTAAGATATATCTAAGCTTGCCTAGTTAATTCCAAGTAATAATAAAAAATAATGAATCACTCTTCACACAAAAAAACACTTTGAATAAGTTAGATCCTAATATCTTGTTTATTGAATCAAAAATGAAATTTTTTTTTTCTAAGTTTATCTAAAGGATTTTCAGTTAATTATCTCATATTTCAATGATGGAGGCCCATAGTATGGATTCTAACCACTGAGGTAATGTTTTCCCTCATATAATCACCATTTATTGTGACCAATGTGCCCCATTTTCAAAATTTAAAATGAGGACCCACTTTGTGATAAAAAATTCCATGTTCATGTCTAAATTTGATATAAAAACCTTATAATTCCAAACCTTATAAGTCTAAATAGGCATTTTTATTGAAATTATTTTATGTACTTATTTGGCTTTTAAGTATAAATGTTTATTAAATTTAGGCTTTAATTGATTTATGGACTAACATCACTAATTGATATTTTTACAAGGTTATTTTCTCTTTTCTAGATATTTACTTCACATGATTAACTTCATTAAAGCCCATTTCACTCATGATTAATATTTCATACCTATTTATTTTTATGCTTAATATGTTTCTACAAAAATATTTCTTTATCACACATCTCTTTTATGCCCAAATAATCATCAAAATGAAGAATGACTATGCAGCTTGATCTTTTGGTAGATAGGAGAATAAGATCATGCCATGTGTCCTTATCCATCTTCCTCTTATATTTTTCCAAAATGTCTAATTCATTTTATATTTTTGAGAATTTAGTATATAATATTTAGAAACTTATTTCAATTTCTCTTCCATGCTTATGAATTAAATTTCTAAGTCTTTTTTCATTTGAGCACCCAATCAAGTGAGTGCCATCTACTTGTCACTATCTCATTTCCTCACTTTTATTTGTTTCAATAGTCAAGTCCCAAAAAAATTTGATTTCCCAAATTAATGACATTATACCATTTTTCTTCATCTCTCTCATATATGGCTAATGACTATTTTCATAGTTAGTGAAGTATAGCATAGCATCTAGATAAGCGAGATCATGTCAAGTGGCATGATCCTACTCATCTGCAACTAAAAAATAAAGCATTTATTATATTCTCTCCCAATCATATAGATAATTTATGACCATCCATGTGTCATAATCATTATTATCTCATCCTACACATAGATACACATACTCTAAAGATCAACAGTCATTTAGATAAGCAAGGACCATTCATGTGGTAGAATATCATTAATTTATGACTTGTATATAGTGGAACACACTTTGGAGCTCAGTGATTACCTAGATAAGTGACAACAATCCATATGGAAAAATATTATTAACTCATATCTTATAGACATAAGAAAATGCAATATGGAAGTCGTGGCCAAGTAGATAGTCAAGATCATGCCACTTGTTACAATCTCATTGAAGTGCAACCAAAAGGCCCAAGGTGTAGAACACAAATTATAATAAATACCTAGATTAATGAGATAATTATACATGTCATAATCTAGATAAATTAATATAAATAGAGTAAATTAAGCCTCAATTTCATGATAAATAGATAGGTAGTAGAGAAAATAACTCACTAAGGTGACTAAGTAGCCAGAATTAGTGGCATACTACCACATGTCTCCCTTCAAATAAAAAAAAGTTCAATACATGGTATCAAGCCTCAATTTCATGATAATTATACATTTGTAATTATAATATGATAAATAAACTATAAATGATGATGATGTGCCATATGGAAAGTATCCCTTGAGTGAGTGAAAGATTTTAATAACATCCACAAGACCAAGCAATCTATTAGACCAAAAGATACCACAAACTTGGTTCATGATAACATAATAATATTGACTTAGGTAAAAGGTTGTCTTCCAAAATCTACCTGTCAAATTATAGAATCTTAGCTAAGAGGATAATATAGATACCTAATCATCAGTAGTCTTATATGTCCTACCAAAATAGTTAGAAAGTGGCCCACCTCTGACATATTTTTTATGATAATATAGTGGGCCTTGGTATTCCATTAAATATTATTTATTTTGGGATGATGAATATTCTAAAAAATTATGTTACAAAAATTTTATGACATGATGTCCAAGAGTGGGATCTCATTATTTTGAAGGTGAGTCCCATCTCTTTTCCTATAAGTACTACTATGTGATATTTTTATAAATGTCAAATCTATTGTAAACAAACACTATCAAATTAATGTTAATTTATTTTATCTATTTAAATTAATCTGGATTTCATGGATTTCTTCCACTTCCTTTTTATTTTAATGTATTAACACTAATTCTCTAGGATTGTTAGTTTTTCTTTTCTACAAGGTTTATGAATTAACTAGGATGACATTATTGTTATTTTAATTGAGCTCTTTGATTATTTTCATTTTATTCAAAAAATTTAGGACTTGTGTGTAATTAAATACATTGTTATTTGTATTTATTCATAAAAATAATCATAGAATCAAGCATGTGCCATTTCTCCTTAGATTCTTGGCCTATGTGACTAGAGTTGAATCCTTCATGAAACTTAGCATACAATGATATAATTATAGTTGGGCACATTTTTGGTTTTGGAAGAATTTGTGTTTCCATTTCTTTAGAAATATTTCTTTTTTTCCTTACCCTCTCTCCATTTTTCTATTTTTTTTATTTTCAAGTGATTTTTTTCCCTTTTTTTTGAAATTGTAAAGTGAATTACAACTCAATGAGCAAACCTATTAAAATCAATTTAGCTAGAAGTGTATAAGTTTTATGTTAGTGAGAAAACTAGTATTGTATCTCTACTAGTGGCACTATATCTCTTAGAGATATATTTCAATTAGTATATTTAATGGATCCCAATACCTACAAATTATACCCTATATTATCATAGTAGCAATCCTAAAATGAGATGACATAAGTCTCATAATTATTCCCTGATTTTTATTAGTGCATCTAACCCATTATATGAACCTAGGATATATATATTGGACTAAATAATAACATATTAGTATAAATAAAGGTGATACTTTGGTTCCCTCTATTATTATGATAGTGTGGTCAATATAAAACCAATAATCCCTAATGTTTTTAAAGGTTGTATTATTTCATATAATAACCTTTGAATTTGTTTCATATTGATATCTTGATATAAAATTGGATAGTGTATACACATAAAATTTTCAAACTTTTATTGATTACTGACACTTTATATCTTATAGGAACTTATCAAGTCTTAATCTCTCTAAGTACATGCCTTAAGGGGTGCATCGGGAAAGGGGTGGGTAGACCATCAGTGCTTCATAATATTGTTTTTCCTTTTGACACTTTCCATATACATGCTTGTCTCCTAAAACCTTGAACCTTAGGCTTATTTCTCTCTTTCCTAATAATTCCTATCATGTGCCATGCTTTATCCCTCTTTTCATTGCTTTATATCCCTTATTCTTATTCAATAAACTAGGCCAGACATATGGATTTTTAGGCTTACTAATTAATAAACTAGGTCAACATAGTAAACCTAGTGTGTTTTTGGGACACTTTAGCTCTTTTGGTTTCTTAGCCTCCTAATTGACCTAGCATAGACCTAGTGAGTTAGCCCAAAAATGTGCTAGGTTGACTATGTTGACCTATCATAGCCAACATTCTCAAATGATTTCAGGGTAAGATACTACTATATATACAAGTTTATTTAACACCATTTCATAATATTTGAAAGAGATTGAAGAATAATTTGAATAAGTGTGAATGAACATCTACTTATTGACCATTTTACTTGAGGAATAAAGCTTTAGGGTTCAATACTTTCTTTGGAGCTCTGATATTATCTTGTGGAGAAGTCTTTTAGATGATTAGGCAGGTTATGTATCCTATATTTTATTTATCTTGTTTATCTTTACAATCCATAATAATCTCTTGCAAAGCACCTTGGTGAAGGGAGAGATTGAGACTCGACACATTCATCTTTAAAAGTAAGTATTCCTAACTTTATTTATCTTTTATAAGAGTAGATAGATAATGTAGTATGAATTATTCTCTTCCATGTATTATGATTTTGTATATATTTATGTGAGTATATGTCTCCTATGCATGTTTAGTTTAGCTATTTATTTATTTTGTTCTAACCCCCACTTTGTGCCACAAGCTTTGGTGCACACTAGATTAGTTTACTTTTCTTGTTATTAGAATAGTTTACTTTATTATTTATTATATAAGTGAACATCAAATCATATTATTATTTTAGGGTTATTATATGATTATGTTATACTATAGGCTTTATAACCCTTCCTATCATGATGTGTTGTGACAAGAGATACAAGTGATCCCCTAATCAGGTCTAGTAGATCCTCATATCAGTCATGCTCCTGCTTAAAAAGTGTATCCCTAATCAAAAGTGTAGGTGTGCTCTATCTTATCTGATCTAGGATTAATTCATGCACATCATGTAATTATTATTACATACATTTTGGTGAACCCAACATGAACTAACCCTTACAATATTTGTTTACTTTTCTTTCATTTATTTCATTCTTTTAATCATCATTTTTATCATATATTTTGACCTACTAGATCGATTATGTCAACCTAGATATTTATCTCTATGTGTAGGTTTTTAGGTTTATATATTATTAGGTAAACCAACTTGACCTAGTGCATTTTCAAACTTCCATTTCAACTTGCTAGGTTGACTAGGTTATTCTAGTGTATTTTTAGCACTTTTTCATTAGGTTCCTATATAGCTTGATCAACCAGCTTGACATAGTTTATAGGTTTTGCTAGTTTTATCCAAGGTTATTTATCAATAATATTATTCATTTACATCTCTAAAAAATTTATGTCAATTTTTTTACTTTGTATCTTTCTAGTTTGTACTTTCCTTTCATAGTTTTTAGTCTTTAAAACTACCCCTATATAGTCAACTAAGTTGACATGGTCGACCTTGTTTTATTTTATGTCATAAATTTATATTAAATTTATCATATTCCATAAATTATCATTAATCCAACACATTTTATGGTTTGTAAAATGGTTGATTATAACTAAATATATAGGTAAAATAAGAAATTAGTAACCTATTTGTTGTACTATGTCAACCCTATTGACCTAGTATATTTTTCAGCCCCTATGCACTATACTAGGTCAAATTGGTTGACATAGTACTATTTTAAACCTATTTATATTTTATTATAGTCTCTTTACACTATAATAGATTAACCTAGTTGACCCTGTATAGTTTTACAGTCCTTATTTTTTTTACTAGGTTGACTTAGTACTATTTTCTATCACTTCTTATTCTCCTTGTGTGGTTATCTAGTCTTGTTTCATCATGATGACATATTTTCAACCTTCCCTTAGTCAATAACATTGAATTATTAAGGACTTGGATAGTAACCTCACTTATTTCATTACTTCTAATGAGACTGTCAAATTTCTTTATTTTCCTTATTTTAAATTAAAACCACTCACTACACAATGTAATGTAGTTGAGATCCTTCATCATAATCCTCTTCCCAACACCAATGTTTGGAATATTTCATCACATCATACCAATCAAATTTATAATCTGGATGGTTTCTAAATATTCAATAACCTTGATGATAATACTATTTACATTCCTCACAAGAATGGTGGCTTGACTAAGCTTCCTTCTTCTACTACCACACTTAATACAATTAACTCTAATATTGGTAATCCTCTACCTAAAAATAATCTTTCTCACACCAACACTAACAATCCTCTTCCTATCAGCATTAATACCCCTCCTACAAGCACCAATCCACCTATTGATATAACTTAACTTCTTTCCCAAGTTATCGAATAAATGAACATCATGCAAATAAATAATCAATCTCAAATGATGAACATGTAACAAAATTTATGCAACATGATTATTCAACCACCTCAAGTCATCTTGTCTCAACTAAATCAAAAATTTTTCCCTCCTTCTCTTAGAGATGCTAATGGGAATGTCATCCCTCAACCTCTAATGAATAACAAAATGCTTCAACATATTCAAAATGAAATTTTAGCCCCATTCATTGCATCCATAGATATTGGAAACATTTTTCCAACTATCACATACAAAGGGACTAATGATCCTACTATATTTCTTAATTATTTTGGTAATATCTATAAGGAATGGATCAAAAGTAACACCTTTGTTACCACCAATGTCTTAGCCAAAACCTTTATTGGTGATGCACTTGAATGGTACAACCAGCTTCCTAGAGATTCCATCTCACAACTAGAGGATTTAATCAATGCTCTAGTGAAGGAATTCCAACATGATGACCTTCCTAAAAATTACCTTGGCCATTTATCAATGCCAATCAACTTCTTAATGAATCTGTTCGTACTTTCATCAAACAATGGAAGTCTCTTTCTCATAAAGTGGACCATAACATGAATGATGACACTCTTCTAAAACTATTTGTCATGACTCTTAAACCTTCCCTTCAATACAAAGTTCAAATCTTTTCACCTTAAACTTTAGAAGAATCCTTAGACCAAGCAAAAAGGAAAGACTTTATTATGACTCAATTTGAAACACCTCAAACAATTACTAAAGAATCTTTCCAATATTCTTCTTATATAATTGATTTATCCAAGCCTCCTCAACCTCAAAATGGATCATCCAATTCAACCAATTTTAAACTAACCCACCCTCCCTTGAGTCTAGAACAACTTATAATGAAATTGCCACCATCTAAACCTATGATCTTTGATCCTTTCAATCCTCCTCCAAAATGGTACAATCCAGATAAATCCATTGGTGGCATGCTACTATTAGTCATTCTCATGAGTCTTATCATTATATTCATAAATTTATTATTTATTCTTTGCTTGGTACACATTTCAATATTGATACTCTCATAAAACAACATTATCAAGACTATCTTCAAGCTTTTCACAATCAATCTCAAGAACCACAATCACATCAACATCAACTACCTAATGAACAAACCTCATTTACCAATTTTATTCAAACCACAATTGATCCTTCTTCTTACATAAATAAGGAAAGGATAGCCAACATGAACAAATTTAAACATATTATTGAATCTATTTAGCCCCAAACTCTTAGGTCACATGAAACAAAAGAGTACCAAACATATCATACATGGTCCTCATTTACCTCCTTTATCTCCTCATACCTCTCATACACATCATATGTCACATTCAACCTCCTTAAAATCTAAAAAACCAACACATTTACCTATTTCTAAATGCACCTATCAATACAATACAAATCATTATAATGGTTCAATATCACCTCATTCCAACTCACACTTTGGGGCATTTTGTGATGCCCATCCATATGTCCCTTCAGAATTTGGGGTATCTTGTGATGCCCATCCATATATTCATATAGACTTTAGGGAATCTTGTGATGCCCATCCCTATATCCACTTACACTTTGGGGCATCTTGTGATTCCCACTCTTATTCTACAATGCATAATAACAAACAAATATAGCTTCAATAAACATTTTGAGATTTATAGGATTGTATTTCCTTGCTCATCTTTGATACAAATATTAACATAGATCTTACTTGTTCTTTTTGTCTCATGTTTCTTTTTTTTGTTAATTTTCTCTTAATTTCACTTTCCTAAGCATCATTGGGCCTTTACATTCTTTGGTTTTATTACACATCACATTTGGCATGTATTTTCATTTTTTGTCCTTATATTTCTCTTTTGCTTTATTATTTTTTTATGTCATTCTTTGCCTTAGTAGCTTTATGATCATTTTGTCTCATTCTTTAGAATTTACCTCTTGATGTACCATAGTCTTCTTTTTCTTTTGGCATTTTTCTTTTGGCACCCTCGTGGGTTTCTCTTTTATGAGTTGATTCTTAAGATCACAGATAGGACCTGGTACCCCTCATAAAATTACCATCCTTTTTACTTATTTTTCTCATTTTGTTTCTTTTCAATGTTGTTTTGGTATATTTTGGGTTTTTCTTTGTGAGGTGATTTGTACAAAGGCTCTCTCACTTTTACTTTTCTCTTGCTTATTAGCACCCTTATGGGTTTCTTTTTTATGAGTTGCTTTGTCAGATTGTGGAAAGGACCTGGCCCTCCTAACAAAATTACCATTATTTTCATGTTCTTTATTATCTTTGTTATTAGACATTAGATTTTTCTTCTTTTGGTAGATTTAATATTCATAACAATCTATTTTATCATGTTTTCATCCACTTCCCTCTTTCTTATGCTAAGCAATCACAGTTTTTCTATCATTGTATCCTTTCTATTTGCCCTTTTTCACATTTTTCATGATTTGAAGCAATTTAAATTTTTCCATGTGTCATCTCTTCTTGATTTCCCTTTATTTCATCTCCACATTGGATAAAATAAGATCAAAGTCAAGATAACACTTTTATTTCACCTAGATTTATGAGAATATTAAACCCCATGCTCTTTGATGTTTTCTCTCTTAGCAACCTTGTCCCAAGTTTTAAAATAAAAGTCATCTTTCGTACCCATGTTTGGTGTTCTAAATCTATATGGAGGAGGAATCTAGAAAAATCCATCAAGAAAGTTAAAAGATAAATCATTTGAAACAAAGGGTAATTATATCTAAAAGGCAACATATAAATCTCAATAGTCAAAACCATACCAAAAGACACAAATATAAGCACATCTCCTATCTCTAATCAAATCTCAAACTCCATATTTGGCTTCACATAAAGTCGAGTCTTTTGGGGTACAGTAGCCTAGTAGATTGGAATAGGTAATTTAAAAAAACTTGATGGTTCTACCTAATTTTTCATTCAAGTACACAATCTTCATAGTAAACCAATGGCTCTATAAGGGGTCCTAAAAAGTGGGGAACACGTCATGTGAAGGTAGGTCCATTTTAATTTTCATGCATATATCCTTCATGGGACTATTTATATACTCCATTTATTTACCCAATACTTGTGTCACTAAGAGAAGTTATTCATTTTTCTTAAGGTCAAAAGTCCTCTTATTTTTGCAAACCTTATTTAAGTGTCTTGAAGTCAATAAAGAGTTCTCTCTACCTTGGTTTTTCCTTAATTCTCCCCTCCACCCATTTCATTTCCCCTCTTGACATGCAAATTATTATTCAAAATCTATTTTCCCTCTTTTATTATTGCCTCTTCTTCATCTCTTAAAAACATGACAGCACTAATTTTTTTTAATAACCTTAGATCAAAAATAACATGTTTGAGTAACTATGGATCACTCTTTTTTTTTCATTTGTCATTATTGTACAACCCTTCTATTGTAGGTAGCTGAGTCTGCACCCTTTTTCTATTATTACATGTTTCTATATATATATATATATATATGCCTTCTTCATGTTTATCTTACATCTTAACTTAAATTCCATTCAAATGATTTCATATTTTTATTTATGTTTGATTCTTTCATGCCTATCTTACATGAGCTTACTTTTTACCTTCTTACATATCTTTGTTCAAGTTTTCTTGCAATGATTCCCAACATGAAAAAGTATTTATAATATGATTTTCCATGTTTTCCAATCATTTTTCATTTGTTTCCTATCATTTATCATTCATTTTCCATCCTTTTTGTCATTTATTTGGCATTCATTTGCCATCCTTTTGTCATTCATTTGCCCATCCTTTTGTCATTAATTTACCATCCTTTTGTCAATCATTTTAATTTAATATTATATACTTGCTTTACCAATCCTAATTTTCCAAATTTTCCTAAAATCTTAATCTAACCAATATATGCATATTTTCCAAATTTTGATTTTTGGCTATTTTTTGCACTAACTTATATAGGTTCACCTAGTGTACTATACATTGGACACCTTCACTTTTATATATATACTTATTTATATAAAACATTAAGGTAAGTTAAATTTATGTGATTTTTAATTATATCCTTTGATTTATCTTATTTTCTATTTACTACACTTTACTTATCATCAGTGTTGGGTATTATCATGTTCTATCTCCAAAGCACCATCATGTGTTGTACTTATGTGACACATGATGAGCTTTGACTAGGGCATATGTATACACATAATATTTTCAAACTTTTATTAGTTACTTACACTTTGTATCTTATAGGAACCTATCAAGTCTCAATCTCTCTAAGTGCATGCCTTAAGGGGTGCACCAAGAAAGGGGTGGGCAGACCATCTATGCTTTGTAAGATTATTTTTACTTTTGTCACTTCCCATCTACACACTTGTATCCTAAAACCTTAAACCCTAGCCTTATTTCTCTCTTTCCTAATCATTATTATCATTTTTCATGCTTTATCCCTTCTTTCCTTGCTTTATCTCCCTTATTCCTATTTAGAAAACTAGGTTAGCCATATGGATTTTTATGCTTCCTTATCAACAAACTAGGTCAACATGTTTGACCTAGTATGTTTTGGGGACACTTTATCTCTCTTAGTTTCTTAGCCTCCTAACTGACCTAACACAGACCTAGTGAGTTAGCCTAAAAATCTGTTAGGTTGATCAGGTTGATCTAGCATAGATGACATTCCTAAATGATTTTAGCATAAGATACTACTATATATACAAGGTCATTTACCACCATTTCATAATAGTCAAAAAAGAGTGAATAATAAAGAAAATAAGTGTAAATAGCCATCTGATTATTGACCATTCTAGTTGAGGAATAAATATTTAGGGTTCAATACTTTATTTGGATCTTTGATCCTGTCTTGTGGAGAAGTATTTTAGGTACTTAGGTGGTCATGTAGCCTAGAGCTGATTTGTCTTAGTTATCTTTAGAAGCCACAACAATCTCTTGAAAATAACCTTGGCCAAGAGAGAGATTGAGACTCAATAGGTTCATCTTCAAAGGTAAGTATTCCTAAGTTTTTTCTCCTTTATAAGAGTAGATAGATAATGCAGTATGTATTCTTCTCTTCCATGTATTAGGATTCTATATATATTGGTGTGAGTATATGTCTCCTATGCATGTTTAGTTTAGTTGTTTATTTGTTTTGTTTTAACCCCCACTTTGTGCTACAAGATTTGGTGTGTACTAGATTAGTTTACTTTTCTTGTTATTAGAATAGTTTACTTTCTTGTTTATTACATAAGTGAACAACAAATCATAGGAATCTTTTAGGGTTGTTATATGATTGTATTAGACTGTAGGTTTTGGAACCCTTTCTAGTATGATGTGTTATGATAAGATATACAAGTGACCCCCTAATTGGGTCTATTAGATCCTTATATTGGTCATGTTCCCACTTAACAAGTGTATCCCCAATCCAAAGTGTAGGTGTTCTCTAGCTTATATGATTTAGTATTAATTCATGTACATCATGCAATTCTGATTGCATATAGATAAAAGTGGTCATCTATATTTTATATATAATTACTATATTTATAAATTTGGAACATGTAAAAATCATCATAGACTCTCTTATACTATTTGGGTTATCATGTAGGTGACCCTGTGAGACTCATTTTGGCACAAACAAATAACATATAAAAGATACCATTATATTTGACCTAGAAGAATTGTTAAACCAAGTTGAAATTGATTACCTATCCTAAGGAAAATATGTTATTAACATTTACAATCATTTATAATAGGGGACTCCAAACCTCATTTACATTTGAAATAGATTTAGATCCATATAATATTTTCATTAGGGCCATTCTAACTCTTACTGTAGGCCTAAATTGTTAAATAGCAATGGAGCTTATATTTATCTTCTTTAAAAATTTAATATAATTAGTTACCTAATTTTGTAATTTATCTCTAACATCATGACTATTGAGCCATTGTGTAGTGATATACTAATTTCATATAATGTCAAGTAGGGTAAATTGGTATTACTTTTCAAATCCAATACTATTTATATATGTAACTATGAATTTACTTCTAGGTTTATGCAATGTGTCTTGTATATGACTTTCTATAGTTAAAAAAAGAAAAGGACATCATTGTATGGAAATACATATGGTTTTTTTAGTGCTTTATAAAACCATGTTGCTTCAATGGAAATCAAGTTGTTTATGTAATCCCATTTTTTAAGGGATGAATTATCTTCACCATTCTATTTTCATGATACTTTGACTACTTTATAAATTTATAAATAATTGGGAAACTATCCACACATATCACTGTAATTGAAAGTTATGTCTTTGTATTCTTAGATTATTCTATAGCATAATAATGATGGATCTAGAGTTTGATCTGGAGCTGACATTGTAATAATAGTTTGAACTGGATACTATATTTTATATAAGGGCCGAATAAAGTAGGGATTTTTGAGTGTTAAATTCTCCAAAATATTTTATTAAAAATGATGTTGAGATCGAACTAGGAAAAATTAATTTAAACTACTAAGCATTGAGCCCAAATATATAATTTATAATTCATGATAAATTCTTCTTTAATGGTCCATGATGTTTAGCTTTATATTTGAATTTTATGGGATATTTTTGTGATAAGTGTCAATTTATTACATCTTTTCAAAATAAAAGTCATCCTCTCTATATTAAGTAGCACCCCAAATATTAATATTGAGTTATTTGTGTATGTCTCAAGAGTTTTTTTCCACTTGGTAGCATATCACAATGTTGTAATCAAACTTGGTATGTTTTATGTGTATTTATGTTGATTGTACTTAAGAGGAACACATGGCATGATGTCACTTTATTGTAATATTTTTATTTATGTTCTATCAACCCCAAATTTTATGAATGTGTGGATATTCAAGATTATGACAAGTGGCATCATCACACATATTCACATTATCATAGTATTTTGTGGCTTGGATGTATTCACAAGAATGTGCAAGGCTATGAGAAATAGTCATGTAGTATATTTGTACATTGTCATGTTGTCACAAAAAAAATTATCCAGGACCTTTTTAAAATTTATCTAATATATTTTGAGGATGCGACACATGAACTATGTATTCAAGGCACATAGAAGATTCTTGCAATGTTGTAAGATTAGATACATTGATTTTCTTGCATTGTAGTGTAAGTATGCAAAAAAATTACATAATAGGTGTGAAAAACCATTTCAAAATAATATGTCATGACATTTGAGGCCAAATAGATCAAATACTCAACTTAAAATATATGTGAGCCACTAAAAATAGATGTGAATGTTTACTTATGTGAATTTTGAACATAAATATGTTAAACTCATAAAATAGTGAAGTTAGCTTTTGTAGATAAAATAAAATCAATCTATTGTAAAAGTTAACTCTCCTATTTAAACCATTACTATATCAACATAAACTTAAGCCAACATTCATAAAATAAACATGATTAGCACTTATAGGTTTTGATTTAATCACAAGTCTTAGGATCATAAAATAAATAGAGAACCAAAGATAAATTTTTTGAGAAACAATTGGATCTCCATTTTAATTTTTTTTAAATAGGGTGTGTCAGTCACAATAATATGTTATAATGTATATATCACATATAATCTTAAGTTTATTTCATACATAATGACTGGGTATTTTCAAATTTGAGGAACAAAATTTTTATTAACTTATCCATAATATTTTAAATCAATTTCATACTATATTCAAACATGCATAGATTTTGAGAACTACAAGACCCTACTAGTTGATCATATTACTATTTGTGCATTATTTTGTAGTATAAATTATTATTTTATTTGGTCTAAAATAATATTTGTATGCCTAAATTATGTCTAAATTTAGTATGTATATTTTCCATATAGGATTCAAAATATCATGTTTTCATGTAGCAAGTTCAAATATTACATGAATGCGAGTCATTTTTAGTATGCCACATGTCAATAAGTTATTCACTATACACCTCACAATTTTTATATCTCCTAAAAAATTTTCCATTCCCATAAGCATGAGCTGATAAAATGATGCCACACATTATGTTCACACTATTTTTTAACTTCCTAACCTCTCATAAACTCAATACTTAAACTTTATATACTAGACTCTAAGATTTGTGTGATTTTGAATTGATCAAAGGATGCCACTGTCACAAATGCATCATATCATGACCAATAACTTCTTGCACATTTAAATAAGAACTCCAAGAAGGTTTCATAGTTATGTAACTATGAAATAATATAAATGTAATGTGTGTCACAATATCACCCATCATATAGTTATGCACATTCAAAAATAACTCTATAGTCCCAATACACTACATGACTTTAAATCAATCACAACATGCCATGTGTCTCATCATAATTAGTTATGTAGTTGACAAGGATCATAATGAATTTGGTCACAACATATTGTGCATGAGCCTAAACTAATCATTGCATTCCACATATCATTATAAAAATGGCCATGAAATGTAAATTGATCAAGGAAACCAAGAAAGAGCATAACATACTCTGTAACTCCAAGATTAAAAAATCATGACATGTGGACTATGATGTGACACTTTAATATCATCTTATGCTTTAGATATTCCCAAAAATCCAAAACCACTTGAAATATTCCACTTCACTTATTGAACACAAATAAAAAATTGATATCCATCAATAATTGTCAAACATTAAAAAAAATTAAGAAACTTCACATAATTTATCTAGTAACAGAAAATTGATAAGAATGGTCACACATGGATGTTTGAATAGGATGCACAAAGATAATTAATAATTGTATAGGCCATGTGAATACAAAAGGGGAATACATTTATCATTGGGTATAGATATGTGATTATAGGTTGCCTTAATTTTGGATAAAAATATGGAGATAAATACATATCATTCAAATTAAAATATATGTAGATAGTACTAAACATTAATATGGTTTGCATTTTTTTCAAGGCTAACATTTTTGGGTTTTCTTGGATTTTGGATCATAATACCTTTTTGGAAATATTGGCTTGTAGTTTATAATTACATAGTTATATATGTGTATTGAGAATCCATGAACTATTAAAATACCCCAAAGGCTCCAAAAAATTCCGTAAAGCATATGCAGTAGGAGAATTCTAAAAAAAATTAAAGTCATAGATGCATGGATAAAACATGGTGACACTTTACATTATCTTATATAAAGTCTAAATTTATACAAGGGAAAAATATAAAATGTCTCAAAGTGTAATTCTTGTTTCAATTTTTATTTTAGATTTTCATAGCTCACTTTAAATTTAGATTTAAATTTTGAAGTTTTGTTCTTAGCAACTTCAGATTTAGATTTGATCTTTTTTTAATAAATCATCACATACAAAAAAAAATTTAAATAAAATGAATGATCACTATAATTTTATATATACATTTTTTAAATAATTTTATTAATAAATGTTTTTTGGAGATTCAACAAGCTTTATAAATCTTTTTAGATTATCATTGAGTTTGTTTTAATGTTCTTCTTTCTCATAATTTTATATTAATGTTGTATATTTTTTAAATTTAAGTGATTATCATATAGACGTATTTGATTATTATGAGTAGAATAGAATGTGAAATTATTATATTATGATCATTTAAATTAGTTAATCTATGATCTATTATTGTTGTAGATATATGTGTTATTTATATTTTCTCAATCAATTAGATCTTTATAAAATTATTATGGACAGATGTGAAAAATTATATTTCCCTAATCAAATTATCTTGTAAGGATAAACTAATAAAATTCACTCTTAAATAATTAATCCTTAGACTATTGAACTGTATTTATTCAATCTTGATCAAATTCTAGATTTGATTGATGTTGGTTATCATAAAATAAATCTCATAGAATTTAACTTAAGTGAAAGAATTATTCAACTGAAATATGAAAATTCATTTTATGGCCTAATATTTCCTCTTTTTTGACATTTTTTATGAGAGATGATTACTATAACATAAAATCATTATAAATATCCATATGTGGGTGTTATTTTTATCACTTGTGTGAACTTCCCTTGATTAGTTTTAGGTCACATGTTTTTATTCCACCATGACTACATAAGAGATTCACAACTTTCAACTCATGCTTTGGGTTACTTTTTTTATCCCAAAATGAGAGGGCCAAAATTCATAATTTTTATTTTACTTAAAATCCACATAAAAAAAACCTTTAAGTTATTATGTTTATTTAAAAACATAGTTTAGTTATATCGATTGACTCAAGAAATATTGACAACATCATCAATAATAAGATAGTTTCTCACTTGAACTATTTTGTTTATGTAGTCCCAAAATTTTAGGGCATTATTATGGATGGTGGTACAATTAGTTTTACATGAAAATTATATAGATTTAAAATTAGAATGGGATAATACTTTTTATATTTCCCTATGTTCACCATTCCCATGGGTTGAGAAGATAATGTGTTTGGAGTCTAATTATTCACTACCTTGGGAACAATTGAGTTGAATTTATAGGAGTTGTTCATGTGCTTTCATTCAAAAGGAATTACCTTTGAACTATGTAACCTACATATCAAGACCCCACATATGGTTAACTCTCATCATATGCAAAATATTATTAAAATTTGACTGGATGGGTTTGTGGCATAGGTTTTTCATTCGAACCACAACCAACATAGGTTCCTACACCACTAGATATACAAGTAATTTTTTAAGGACACTTGTTACTTTTTGGATATATGTTGAAAATAATACACCCAAAATTAATCATGATCATGTCATTCAATTGGTACCATGCATATAACCACCCAACATTAGAAATTTTTTAGTACCGATATGTACATAGTGAAATTGAGAATATGGTACATGGGATGCTTAAGGTAGGTAGTATCTATCATAGAAAAAGTTCCTATTCCTCTCTATTGGTGATGATGCATAATAAATATGAAATATATCATATGTTTCCAAACTATAAGGATATCAATAAGTACACAAACAAAAATAAGTTTCCAATTTTGATAATTGATGATGCATTAGATGAGTTACATGGTATTGTATATTTAATGAAATTTGATCTTAACTCATGTTATAATCAGATAAAAATTAGACATGAGGATATGCATCAGTCATTTTTTTATAACCTATGAGGGCTAATATGAATTTATAGTGATTCCCTTTGGATGCAAAAATTACTATCTACATTTTGGAGTTTTATGAACTCTTTCTTTTAGCTATTTTTATAGAAATTTTTGTTTTTGTTTTTTATGACATATTGATTAAAAAAAAGAAGGGAAAATAAATTATAACATATAAATTAGGTTTTGGATACTCTATAACAACATAAATTTTACACCAAGCCTTACGAGTGTTATTTTTGAGTCAAAAAGGTGGAATAATTTGGTCACATTATTTCCAATGAAATCATAAAGGTGGATCCTCTCAAAATTAAGGATATGATCAAATGTCAAGTGAACATAAACCTCAAGAACATGCAGGGCTTCTAATGGCTCACATGTTAGCATATTGAATTTGTAAAAAACCATGGAAACATATAAACACCACTCAAAAAAATATTTAAGGACTCCTTCTATTGGAATGAGGAATACAATAGGGAATTTAAGAAGTTAAAGGAGGCCCTATGCACCACTTTAGTTTTAGCTACTGTAGATTTTTCCAAAAAAATTGTTGTTAAATTTGATGCTTTGAGGTATGACATGGGGGAAGTAAGCATACAAGAATGATGACCTATTGCATTTGAGAGTGTACAACTCAAGGGTATGAATTTTTTTAAACCTATTAATGAGAATTAAATGATGGTTGTCCTTCATGCAATAAAATAATGGATACTTTGGAAGACACTTTAACATGAATATAAATCATGATAGTCTTAAATAATTTTTAGAACAAAGGTTATCATCAACATAACAAAAAACATTATATGAAGATGTTAAGATATGACTTTTAGATCATCTATAAAAAAGGAATGTAGTGGTTGATCTCTATCTAGAAGGATAATTCCACATAAACACTATTGTGTGCCATGTCCATATTACTAGAAGATTGGTGGAATGGGTAAGATAATAATATGAGAATGACACAAATACATAGGATTTCATTCAAAATATCCAACATGATCTGAGCATGTTAGACATGTTTTTAGGGAGAGGTGATGATCTATGGTACAAGGATTGGTTATACTTGTGAAATAAATAAACCCTAAGAATAGCGTTCATTTGGAGTTACATGATTTTGCACTCAGTGGGAAATTATGATTATTGAGTGATCCTAGACATTACCATCAAATGTAGACATCTGTGACAAAACATTAGATATATAACTATTTTTAATATTATCTTGGGGATGAAATTTAGTGATCTAAGATATGGTGATAATCTACATAGGATTTTAAACTAGGGTGATCTTGAGTATGTGTGTCAATAACTTGAGTTTGCCAATAAAATAGGTGGGTAAATAGATAGAGGAAATTTTTCACAAGAGTTAAATGTGTATGTAAAATCCAAGTATGTCAAAGTGTGCCAAATTTTATTTTTCCAAAGTGTCTAATACAAAATTTAGGTGTCTAGATAATAGTATGTTAGTTGATATAATTATAATTGGAAAGAATAAAATGGTTGGTGCATGTAGTTTGCATCTAAATTATATTATCATAAGTGATGTAGTTAGATTAAATGTGGTTTGGGTGAGTTATATCAACATAGAGATCTATGACTTGGTTGAGGTAATTTAATTCTAGGTATAGTGATGTTTAAATTGTATCATCATTGGTGATATAGTTAGATTGAACAAAGATTATCTCTATTGTATTGGTATGATCAATACAATTGATTTTTCTACATTTTTCAATAGAAAGGGATGTTGGCTAAGCTTTGGAATAAAAATTAGATGTTTTCTACAACACCAAACTTTTATCTTATAAAGGAGGAGTAATGGGAAGCACAAAACCTTCTAGGTCTATAATTTCTTCTTTATCACTTGAATCAGTTCAAGGTTCAAAATCATAATAAACTATATGAGGTTAACATCCCAATTGAAAGCATGTTTTTTAGTGACATAGTTGATAATGAAGAATAACCAAGTTTTTAGCTTGAACTTGGGAAAAATGTAATCTTCATCATAAGTTGACAAAATAGCATATGCTTGGTTAATGTTTTGAGTATTTTCTTTGGAATTATACTTGGAAGATATACCAAGTTGAATTAAGGACCAAGGAAAAAATATTAATGGTTCTCAAAAAAAACTTAACCACCCCATATTCATTACACTCATAAAATTATTCATCATAGGAAGCTTCATTATTGTAGCAAGGAAGTGGTGTGACATTATCATCATCACGCAAGTGAAGGGGTATATTTATTGGTAGAAGAGATGGAGGAATACATTATGAGATATAAAGTGTTATATTGGAGGTGTTATAAGTGGTTTTAAGGGTTTTAGTTTCATCATCATTAGAGTTAACAATAATAACTTGCATATCATAATGCATGTTGATGAACTCAAGGAAAGGAGCATTATTAATAGTTTGGGTAGTAGGAATGTAAATTTATTTTTATAATTTGGTAGTTTGAGATCCCATGGGATAGGATTAGCTTCATTTCTTATATTGATTAAATTTATGACTGAATTCTAGGCATTGTAAATCAGATCAAGTAATAGATCTCATACGGTGAGTCCAAGGACAACCTAGTATTAGGTTATAGTAAATTGGAAGATTGAAAACCATAAGCTTTATGTGAACTAATTTTTATATTATAGTGAGATTAAGTCAAGTGAAACTAATTTTTTTTGTTCTTATAAAATCCATAATAAGTAAATATATTTTTCTTGATATCTTTTGTGGTGTAGCCAAGTTATTTAACTAACCACAAGGAGGTGGCATTAATGTTTGAACCTTAATCCAAAAAGACTTTTTATATTTGAACATCATTGATAATGAAGATAATAAAGAGAGGAGGGTCATCAAATTGGAAAATAATTTCATCGTTGATCATATCATCCTCATGAAACCCTATTATGAGTTTGGTATAAGGGTGAGGATGGGATAAGGTTTCAATAACATTAATTTTGGTGGTTTTGGCCCTTCAATAGGATGAATAGAGTTTTTAGTATAATTTATAGAAGGTATTCATCTATGTCTTCAAATTTTTACATGACAATTTTCCTATGAGGTAATGTTCTCATGAGTTCCATTAGAGGAATATTACAAGGTATAATGTTAAGCTCTTTTAGTAAATTCTATTGATATTATTTTTGGTGAGAAATGTAGAAATATTTTAGTTAAAAATTAGGGTGTGTTTTTGGATCTTGGGTAAGAATACAAGCCTGATCATTAGATCGAGGCTTTAGTGGTGGATCAAAATCATTAGGTGGATAACTAGAGGTAGTGGCATCCTTGAGAATAATTTCAATTTGAGAAGGCTTTTTAGGTTTGGTAAAGAGGTCTTTTTTAGTAGGATTATGTCATTAGTTAAACTTTTACACATCTAAATATTGATAATTGAGATACTATTAGTCATAATTTACATCTATATCACATATATGAATTTTGATAGGTCAATATTGGGATTAGAAGAGTGTTGAGGTTTGTTATTATATTTTTTATTTTGAGGTTGATGGGATTGGTTAGATATAAATTTAAAGGCCTTAAGATCATCCTTATAACACTATTTGAATATATATTTGTGTTTAAAGTGTTATATTAACATTAATCCAAATTAAATTTTCATAAATTCATGAAAATATCCTTGAGAATGACCAACTATGGCATGGAACTAAAAAATATTCTTAACATGGCACCGTTGCATAAATTGTTTAGATTTGTCAAAAGTCAAAGGCCTAGAATGTGGCATGATTTTTTTATTTATTTAAGATTGAAGGGTGGGTTGTTCGGATTTGGATTTCTTGAGTTATGTGAATTTTTTGATGGAGATACTCTTGTCTTGGGTTGGGGAGGTTTATTTTATAAGTGATTTTATTTATTACATTATTATATTTTGTAATAATTATTTGCATAATATTGTGAATTTCAAAATTACTTCATAAGGTAATCTTGTATTATAACTTGATCAAAGGATTCTTCTAACATATAGGAGAGAAGGACCTAAATTTGTATTAGAGTGTCGTTTTTAAAGTGGAAATGAAAGTTTTAAAAATATTTTCATCCTTCAAGTCATGAATAGATTTAAGACCAAGGACTTCCATCACTTGATAAAATCATGGGTAGACTCTTTAGGTAATTACTTAGAATTAATGAATTTTCTAAGAGTATTTTTAGGAAGATCATGATATTAGAATTTTTTAACTAGAGAATTGGTGAAGTCATCTAGTAATCTAACTTAGTGTGTATGAATTTGGTTATACCATTATTGTGCATCCCCAACTATTGTTTTGACTAGAAGCTTGGTGGTTACATAAGTATTAGTTTGTCCACTCTTTTTAAAGATTTAAAAATTCTCTAAGATTAAGGATAGGATTGGTAGTCCTATCATATTATATGGTTGTATAATCACCTTCAATCTCCATGAAAATAATATAGGGAGCTAATGGTTCATTTTGAAGAGGTTGAAGCATATTGTTATGAATAAGAGGTTGGGGAATGATATTTCCATTTGCATCCATAAGAAGAGGGGGTGTAAAAATGTTTATTGAGTTGGTTAAAAATAAAAAATTTAGGCTGATTGTCCATTTTTTAAATATGATTTTTCATTTAAATAATTTTATTGGTGTTGGTAGCTTAAAATATGGCCATTTTTCTAGCACCTTATCAAGGTCTTATGTAGTTTTGATAGTGGGATTTTGGGTAGGGTTTTTTTTTAAATTATTGATAAGATGATAAGGATTTATAGAAGAGATATTAATGGAGTTGGTATTAATATTAATAATATAAGTGTAAATATTAATGTGGATTTTATGTATCATTATTTTTCTATCTTGGCACATATATACTTGCATAATTCTTTTTTATAGCCCTTGTATTTGTTTTATTTAGCCATTAATTTTTTATTAACTATCCTGATCTGAACATTTATAACATGTTTTCTTGAAATAATGATAATTCACATCTTTTGTGGCATGTTACTTGATTATTTTTCATCTTGACTATCTACACTTACTAATAGCTTCCATTAGAGCTTACATGATTTCATATTGTTACTTATACATACTACATGAGCATGCATTGATTCTTACCCAATGGGGCATGTAGATTATCATCTCCACATATAATATTGAGCCACATTATTGCAATACACATACACATTGGGGGTATATTTCTTTCTTTCACTCTATCCACATTACCATGTTATAACATCTAGTGTAAACTATGCCTTGACAAATGTTATGGATTGTTTGAGTCCTTCCCATTCTTTTGATTTTAAAGCCTTACTATTTCCCATTTAAATATGTCAACAATACAAAAAAATATATTTGAAAAATACAAAAAAAACATTTAAATATGTCAAAAAAATATTAAAATTTTAAATATTGTAAAAATATAAAAACATTCAAACATTTTCAAAAATACAAAAAAAATCAGACATATCAAAATTTTAAAAATATTCAAATATCTCAAAAATGTATAAACATTCAAAATATTCTTAAAAAATAAAAAACTAGGACATAAGATGACATGAGTTTTTATTTTACTTCCATATATATGTTATTTATTACATTTTTTTGTAGATATCATATTCCTTTTCAAACACACATGCATTTCATGAGGTATATGAGTGTGATGTAGGACATATATTCTACATCAATTATAAAATGTTGGATTCCATTCTACCTAATGGACATGCCTATGTTTTTGGAATATTATCTCATATATTACATTATCAACATGTTATATATGTAACAACCCCTCAGGGTTAACTAGAGTTACGTAAAAATAATTTTAAAAAAAATCTATTCATCAAATAATAATATAACAATTAATATCTCTAACTAAATGCATCATTAAAATAACTATAAGTTCAAAAAAAGGGTTTAATTTTTGATTAATTTATCTAGTGATAATATTTAATCTTATTGGTTTGCCTCCATAAAAATAACATATAAAGAGCAATAAATTTCTATAATAATAATTCAGCCACTATTGATTAATTATTTCATTAAGTACAATAAGTTTATAGCTAATTTGTATTGTTTTACCACTTACATCAAAAAGTATAATTATACAATAATACATATCTAAATAATCATATTGCAATAATATAATGTTCCACAAAACATAAGAGTCATGATGAACTCATTTATATCTAAAAATAATCTAAGTAAAGCTTCTATCAGTTGACTATTGTAAGGGGATGGAGAGTATCATCTAAGTGATTTTCCACAACAACCATAGACAAATGATACCCTGTACAATCTCCTAATAAGGTAATGGCCTTCCCTTCATAGATGGGTAAATAATGATAGTGCATAAATCAATAAAGTCAACAATAAACTTGTGTTGTAAGATAATTATAACATGTAGCACATCATAAAGAAAAGAGTTCTAACATGATATCACAAAATACATGTAAACTAAATAAAAAAGGTGAAATGACAATATTAAAACCATAAACATTACTTTGGCCAAAATTTTCATATAGTTTTATGATCTCTGGGATCAATCAATTTCACACACATTACTCTTTTAATTTATATTTAGTCTGAATAATATTGACACTAAGTAAATCAATGAAATTCATCGCAATCATTTTACTTAAAGTTAGTAATATCATATTTATATACAAATATATCTAATACTTAAAATCAACATATTCAATATACAAATTCCCATATAAAATGCCATTGCATATTAAAATACTAGGAAACCCTATATTTAAAGAGCCATTGACAAATTAAGTAAAATAACACATTTATGCATCCAATAGTTTTATTATAGACATAATTAAATATCTATTGTTATTTATATGATATACCTAATATATAAATTAACCAAAATAGTTACTTTACCTTATAACATATTCAAATGCTTTGATTTGTATATACATGTCTATACATACATACATATACATATACATATGCATACATAAATACACACACACACACACACACACACACACACACACACACACACACACTTAATTTTAAAATACAATTGTATATATGAACTAGGCAGTCATTTTCTTTATTTGGTTCAGCATTATCTCAATAACAAAAAATGCAATCTCCCATACTACATAGATCTAATTGTTAGATATAGGGCCAACAATATATTTTCGGTCCTTATTTTATAAACACATCAACATAATTATTTACATATGAAAATTAACTCAATGTAATCAATCAACTTTCCCTTATTTAACATCAACTAAATGGTCAGAATAACTAAATTAACTCAATTTAAATTTAGTCATTGTCCATATTTAAATACATAACTTGACTTTTAATTTATCAATAATTCACAATTGAAGAGTGATATATATAATATGCAAAATGATCTATTTTTTTTAACATTTCATGCACATAAAGTTGAAACATAGTTTATCAAACCATAATCTAACTGAACAGTTCAAAATATTTAAGCCTCCTTAATTAATAACCAATCTAATCAAAACATAGAATTGGCTCACCTAAACTTATCATTAAAAATGGAGGATAATATATGGTTTCAATCCTCTATGAAAATAAAATTCATACATTTATATTTTAAATCAAACATATTTTTACATGTAAATCTGTATACAAATTTCCTTGAGTACCACAAGTCAAAATCTCAGATAATTTAAAAAATTTGACAATAAGAAAATATTGTCACATATTTTTAAATCTAAACATAATTTTCTCAAAATTTATCATTTAAACAATGGCTCATATATTTTATTCAACCCTAAATCTCTTAATCAAATTAGATAAGGACCCAAGTAATAAAAATCAAAATTTAATTCACAGGTAATTAATAACCTAATGTTAATTATTCCCATATGTGAGTTTTACGTCTTGATGGGTCCTTCAAATTTGACTATGTAGATGGGTAGAACCATCCCTAGGGTCAAATTTGAATGACCCTATTTTTACTCAAAATAAAAAAATTGAAACTAAAATAAAAATCCTATGTTACATCCCCTCAGCTATCAAACAAACAAACCTGCAGGGCTCCACATGAATTTTCATTTTCTAAAAGACTGGAAGGGTCGAGATGCTCAAGCCATTTTTTTACAAACCATACCACTTTTTAAAAATATTGATTTTAAATTATAACACAAATCATAATCATGTAGATATTGACATACAAAATGGTAATGTCAACCCTTGAATCAGGTTTAAAGTAATAGTCAATAATAATAAAATATATATGTAGTCATTTGTTCCTTACCAATATTCAAAAACCCAATGAAAAATCCATTCAATGTCAAAACCCCTACTAATATTTTTAAACCTCTAACAATCCATATTTCCAAGTTTTTAAAATTTAAATGTAAGAAAAAATGTTTAGAGATTTAGAAACATCTAGAAAGGTAAAACCTAGTCTAGGGTTTAAACCCTTAACACAACAATAAAATAAACTAATACCCAGTCAAAATCACAATTGCATTTATATTATAAAATCATGAAAACCTAGTTACAAAACTAAGTTTAATCTACCATACACATAGTTGGCTCCATCAAAAATGGTTTATTTTTACATATATGGTCAACCATCTGGATGGGTCATACCCATCTATAGGATCAACCATATATTTTTTTTAACTTCTCAAAAAAAATTCATATCCCAAAATAATTTTTTACTCATATTAATTCATGTCTTGCACTACAATTAAAACCAAAACAATAATTTAAATATACCCTACCTTAGTCTCCTAGCTGAGTCCAATTTTCCTTCTTTTCTTCTAATTTTCTTTCCTTTGAAGATCTCTTCATCTATATCTATTATGTCCTCCATTCTCCGCCATCCCCATCTCTATTTTAGCTCCATCTATTCCTAAGTGGTTCTAAACAAAATTCCATCATTTCCCCAAAAAATCTCCATATTCCTAATTATCTCTCCAAAAATTCCATCTTTTACCATTCATGTCAAAGAAATAGTCTAAATTATTCATAATGACTTGAAGAGTCTAGAAGAATCTTCCCAAAAAACCCTAAATTATTTGTATATTCCCAATCAAATAATGACTTAAACTATATAATTACCAATGATAACATTGACTTTACAAACCAATATAACCATGTAAAAAGGTAATAATTTAAAGTCTATGACTTACGAATGTCAAAATATAACCATGCATGGGTGGTGTGATTCAAAAATCTTTTGACTTTGAATAACCATGGCACATTGAAACATTAAACCATGCCTTTATACATGTTATAATTTTACTCCAAACAAAAATAATAAACCTTATTAAGATTCTTAAGACCATGCTTTCAAAAAATATTATTGTACAATGCCAAGGTCAAAAACCTTATTTATTACATACGATTCCCTTTTTAAATAATGAATAAATGTATAGGGTTACATTTGAACACACAATAATAATTAATATATCCTACAGTCAACATGTTTATAAATTTGTCATAATACTATTACACTATCTGAACTAAAAAGAACAAATCAAAATGAAATCAACATCAATATAAAAAATAGAACTTTATAATACAATAGTATCAATCCAAAAATTTTGTAACACATGTTATGATAACTAATAATTCAAGAATTAAACTAAGTAAATGTTTCATTTTACCTCATCAAGTGTTTACTATATTTTTTCAAATCACATGGCTCATAAATGCAGTTAATTGAGTATGATCAACATATAAGAATAAATGCAAACACACTAATAAGTTATAAAATATACAAACATAATAATCAATCACTTCCACATGTTTTAGCAATATAAATCAACTAGAAATTTTTAGATAATCCTTATCTACATGTGTGTGTTAGGTTTAACATTTTCATTCTACTTTTTCCCATAGGTCTCCATCTACACCATCCTATCTAATGATACCCTCCCTCAGTCATAGTCAAGAGGGTGGAATCCATCCTACATCCACCTCAGTACAAATGAATAGTGGTTAGACCAAATCATGTAAAAGAAAATAATAACTATTATAACATTAGATATTACTTAATCATAATTAAAATATACAATAAAAAATACAATCAGTTAACAATAATGATTATAAATAATAAATATTATCCAAATTAGCATATAACGAACTCAAGTTACTTAATACATCAAGTAAACCCATTATTAACCATAGAATTAGAAATAATAATTTTAAAGGAAAATCAAGATGTAACATCCTTCCTCCCTAAAGCTAGTCATCATCTTGATGACACTTATTTCAATAAAAGTTCTAAAATAAAATAGTGTTTAGCAAAAAATAAAACATAATCTTAGTAAATTATTAAATAAACAAATGAGGAAATATCTTACGAAACTCTGCATAATCTTCCCAAGTAGCACTATCTTAAGAATATTATTCCCACTAGACCTTACACTATGACACTTCTCAATTATGAAAACTAAGTTTACAAGTATCCATTATTCTGACTAGTTCTATTGTGAACATCTTAAGATCCAAAACCTATAAAACATTCCAATCCAACACATAAGAAGGATCAGTAACATAATATTTAATATAGGACACATGGAAAACATTCTTTATGAATGTTAAAGCTAGTGTCAAAGTAAGCCTATAAACCATATGATTGACAACTTCTAAGACCTTAAAAGGTCTTACATATATAGGAGATAAGCTGGCTAATTTACAAAACTTGATAGAGCTTTTTTATGGTTTTACACATAGAAATAATTTGTCTCCAACTAAAAACTATCTTGTTGTTCTTTTTAGATTAGCATAACTCTTCTATCTATCATTATCTTCATCCAATCTTAGCCTTATTAACTTAACCTATTCTTCCATTTCAAAAAGCATATCTAGACCAAAGACTACCATTTATTTTAATTTATCCTAATTAATTGGTATGATTTGTTGTAAGCAAACTCCACCAATGGAAGGTATTATTCCCACCTATACTATTAATCCATGTAATATGTTCTCAAAATATCTTCTAGTACCTAATTAACTCTCTCTATTTATCCATTTGTTTCTATATGGTATGCTATAATGAATTTCAACTGAGTACCCAAAGCTAAATTAAGAGTCATATATAATCTAGAATTCATATTTAGATCTCTATCTAAAATAATCTTTTCTAAAAACCCATGTAGACTATACACTTCTCTTATGAATATTTTTTCAAGTACAGGTGCATTGTCAGAAATGTTACTAGGAATTAAGTGAGCTACTTTAGTGAGTTTATCAACAACCACCAAAATCATATCATGATAGTTTTGAGACATCATCAACCCTTGGACAAAGGCCATATTAATGACTTTCCACTTCTAATCTGGTATGAAATGTGGATATAGTAACCTAATGGGATGTAGATGCTTATCCTTAACTCACTAATAGTTTAGGCATCAAGAAATAAAATCAATCACATATTTCTTAATTCCTTTCTAGAAATATAATGGTCTCAACTCTGCTAAGAGCTTAGTCATACCTAGATGGATTGAATAAATAACATTGTGTAGTTCCCTAAGTATTACACTACTCAAATCCTCCTTATTTGGTACATAAATCCATCCTTTGTACCTCAATAAACTATCATCCTAAAAATTTGAATCCCTCAAACTTAGGATCTTGAGCATTTTGATCCAATGCTAGATTTACCCATTTGTAAAATTGATCTCCTAGAGGGAATTTAACCACTAGATCATGAAAAGTACTCCTGATAATAGCCAAAGTTGTTATATACGTTCAAAAACTAAAGGCATCTATAACCCTATTTTTCTTTCCTTTAATGTAGTTAATATCAAAATCAGAATCTAATAAGAACTCTAACCATTGCTTTTGATATGTATTCAAGTTAGGTTGGGAGAAAATATACTTAAGTCCCAAGTTATCAATCTTGAGCTAAAATGGTTTTACCAATAGATAATTCCTCCAAACCTATAAGTAATGAATAATTATAGCTAGTTCCATATCATGCAGGGCATAATTTGCCACATACAGTTTCAACTTTATGGAATCATAAGCTATAATAAAACCCTATATCCTGAAGCATTGGTTATTATAGAGAATTGACCATTTGGATCAAGAACTCTCAATGTTGGCACCAAGGTGAGTCTTGTTTTTATCTCTCAAAATTTTTCCTTTCACTTCACTAACCACATGAACTTTTGATTTTTAATTTAAAGAGAATTAATGAGATTTGCTATCTTAGAAAATTTTGGAACAAAATTCCTATAATACCCTTCCAAACCCATAAAAATCCTAGCTTCATGGACAATTTTAGGTGTTGGACATTCCATAATGGATTTAATCTTTGAAGGAACCACTAAAATTCCTTCTATAGATATAATGTTCCCAAGGTGTTGTACCTTTTTTGAAAGAAGGTGCATTGAGATAGCTTCCCAAAAATCTTATGATTTTGTAACTAATACAAAACCAACATCAAATTCTCTATATGTGGTATATATGTATCCCTTGTATACGTCCCTTAACCTTATGTCTAATATTATATGATAGTTTGTGTTGTGCTTGTTTAACTTGATAAATGGTGTTATGATTCATATCATGCACTTTTACTACATAGTCTACTTTAGAGATGGTTATGTTACTACATGCCTCATTTCTATATATATCTAGACATGACACTTGTATACCTTAAATTTAATATGATACATACATGTTTCAATTATAATTAAATTACTATTATGGCTTACTCTCCACATGATGACATGATTGTACATGATTATATCTTTATCACATGATATAGTTAACTCTTATTTTTAAATGAGTGACTTGAAAACTGTATCCCTCATCTTAAAATGGGGGAATCAATGTGGTCTTTTTTAGAGATCAAAGCCTCTATTAATAGACAAAAATTAGATTCTATGATAGAGTACAAGTTTCAAAGATTCAAAATATAGGATTTTAAAGTCTTGAAGCAATGAAAACTTAGATTCTATGATAGAGTATAGGATTTAAAGATTCAAAATAATTTATAAATAAAAAATATGAAATCCATTAGCACATTGGTACATATTATGAATTTATATGACATGCATATGTACTCACATTTTAGAAAATCAAGTACATAATAATACACACTTGAATGCATGTGCATGAGGATATGTAAAATGGTTACATGAATAAAATTATATGTTTCACATATAGTTACAATTCAGCATATAGATGCATGGAATTCTATATACTTTTCCACATATTCAAAAGGCATGATAATTTTTTATAGACATTTTCAAATTTCAAAAATGAATGGTACTAGTTTGTGCACATATTTATTTTTCAAAGTTCAAAGGGCATAATATTTGTTCATACACGTTTTCAAGGTTTAAAAGTTATAGTTTACAAATTTAAAGGAAAAAAATTAATTTAAATTCAAATATTTTAGTACTAAGGTCATGATGTGGGCATGAATATTATTCATTCTATTTCAATCATGAAATATTAATCTAGATCTATTTATAGTGTTGAGTATTATCATTGATTGTTGAGTTTTTGCATTGATGTTGTCATTGATGCCAAAGGTTCTTATGAAGGTACATGGAGTGTAGGGTATGAGATTGTATGCCTAATATGAAGACTTGGCATAGAAAATAATGAGATATAAAGATAGTTGAGCTCCAAATATCTGTCAGGTAGTTCTAAATATGTTCTATCAAAGCTCTGAAGATCCACCTAGACAGCTTCAAAGATCCATAGAAGCACACCAAAGTTGTTTCATCAAGCTATGAAGATTTTATATTGAAGATATAAATAATAGGTTTTATGAGGTTACTTGAGTAGGTATATGAGGTGATGGAATACTTAGAACAAAGTCAAGGTAAGCCTACAGGGCAAAGCCTTAAGCCCAAATCTACAACTAGACTAGTTTTAGACCATGCCTAACCTAATGAGGTGGCATAAGGTATTTTCAAGTCAAATGAAGGATGTTTGACATTTTTTTTATCATTTGATATGTTTTTTTATAAATTAAATGAGTGTAAATAGGTTTGAATGTTAGTTTCAAGGCCTAATATGACTTGCAAGTTAGAGCCCAAAGAGCAAAGAGAGAGAGCATGGCCTAATGAGGTATCAAGATTAGTTTCAAATGCATGGGTTGATAAGTGATAATTTACAAAGTTAATTCAATTTTTTTAATCATTTTTATGAATTTATAAGTCATGAATTTCAATAAAAGGCTTGAAAAATGGTTTTAAGGTCTCTTAAGTACATAGAATGAAGAGTTATCTACTTGAGAAGGTTTTTCAAGTGCTCATTGGCATGTGAAGCATCTACATTAGGACATAATATATTCATGGTATATTGGGAATTTTAATATCTCAAATTTAAAATTATTGGTTCCTTAAATGAGGGGCTAAGCTTTATGAATGATCATTAAGACTAGAAGATAGTTTAAACCCTCAAATAACCCTAACTCAGAACCAATGTGAAAGATCTTATTATAAAGTGCCTAGAATGGTTTTTTTTGTCTATATAAGTTATTTTATTTTGTATAAAACTCTCTAAAACACTTCTATTTGTGATTTTTTTCTTAGGTGAGTGAGCAAACCCTATAGGAAAGTGTTTGTTTCTCAGAGATTTATTGTAGTAATCAAATTTGACTAAGTCAAAGTTGTTAAATGGATGAAGGTTAATTATTGAGACTTTTATCTTATGTACATGTTGGTTTATAATAATTTTATATCCCTTATGGGTGTTAAACTGGTCATACAAGTTGACCAGTTGTTAATAGACCTAGTGGTGCAGATAGTCATAAAACTACATAGAAGTGATAAGTTGATTAAGGATGTGTTGTCATGGATTAGGGAAGAATAAAAGTGCATGAATAAGTTATTAAATACATGTTAATTATGAATATAGTATTTGGATAGCATTTTATATATCAAAAATTTGCTCTCAAAGTTGACTTATCTGGCTTAGTGAGGTATGTGTATAGAAAGTTTGGAGATTGATCTATATGTCTAATATTTGATATTAGACCTTATGTTTTTGTTTTTGAATATTTTTTTAAGATATATAAGGATAATATTAATGAATTATGAGTATTTTAATTTTTTTACATATGTGTTATAATTCAAAGTCACCTTGTATGGCCTTTGAAGAAAAATGGAAGTTCTAAGTGAATAAGGTACAGAGATGAGTTTGAAGCCTTATATTATGAGTTTATATATATATAGTGCATATAATGATTTTTATTAGGACTTGAATGATATATACATGATTTTAATAATATTTTAATTTAGTTTAATATGTTTTAACATTGATTCCAAAATGGTTTGTCTGCTTGAGTAAGGAATGTGAGAGAGAAGGTTAACAAATTGGTATGCAAGACCAATAGTTGTCATTAGAGATTGTGATATATCTATTGGAGGTTTTTATGAGTATTTTTTATGATAATATACATGAATTTAAATTATTTTAAATTTATTATAAATTTTCTTTAGGTCATTATTTCCATGACTATGTTTTGAGGCTTGTTGGCAATTCTGAGTGAGCTATCGATAGAGAAGATTTTGAGTACTTAAGCCCTGAGTTGTGAAACATAAATCATATGGTTATGAAATTTAGGCCATTATTATTTTTTATATATTATTTTTTTACATGTTTTTTTAGAAAAAAAAATTATTCTTTATTTTTTCAAAACAAATTTTCTATGTATGCATAGGCCTATTATGAACAATGTTTTTAAAAAAGGTTCAAGTGGTGGTTGAACCTAAAAGGTGTTGTGGACCTAAATTTAATTTTTATATAGTGTATTTGAGTGTAATATGAATTTTTCCAACCTTTTTTGAATTTTTGAAGTGTTTCAAGAAGATCAAAGGGTAATGTGTTTCTAAGAAGGCTTATTAGGTCTCCATAAGGCCTAAAAGAGGAATAAGGGCTAATTGAGCTATGACTGACCAATATGTGATAAAATTATGATTTAATCATGTTATTATTATGTTAAAAGACATATTACATGGATTACATAATAATTTTTAAGTGTGTGTAAAACCAAGTGGTGCATGAATAAGAGACTAGTGTATATGCAAGGCTTATTAGGCCTATTTGGGTGAGTTAGAGGAAGGTAAGAACAAATGAATGAAATAGAAAACTAGTAAGCATAAGAAGGTATTATATATCATTATGGGTGTGTATAATAACTATTATGAAGTTATGATATAGTTTTTATATATGAAAATCAAGGTTGTATGACCTAATCAAGTTAAGAAGAGCACTAGTTAAGAGAAAAAGGTTAGAGGCTAGTTTGAGAAGGATAGAAGTGTGTGAAAAGCTGAGGAAGAATATCATTATATGTTATATGAGAAATAATTATTTTGAAGGTGATAATTTTTTTTAGTTGGATTATTTGTTATTTATTCATCTAGGGGGTTGGTTAATCCTTGCAAGTTGTTACTTGATAAAACCTAGCTAAGTTGGTGCTTAGCTAGATGGGCTTGGTGCTCCATGTGAAGTGGGTGTTTCACTAAATTTTGTGTTTGTCTTATACAACTATAGTCCATTTGCATCATTAGTGAGATTTATTCCCCTTGAGGGTTTCCCACATATATATTATACTCATGTGTTTCATGCTCTATGGATTGGTGCTTATGCTTCCTAAGATGTATATGCTTATTTAAATGATATATGATTGTTTAAGTAAGATTGTTAAAGAAAGTTTTTTAAGATTTATTCACCCCTCTACCCTCATTCATTTTGCTTCCAACATTAAATAGTTTAATTTTAATTATTATTGGGTAAGTATACAAGGTTGGGGGATAAAAAGGGGCCAACTTGTGGACATGTTTTTTAATAAAAATTGAGAAATATGAAATTATGTAGATAAATTGAGATGGATACACTAGATGATTTAGGAACATGAATTATATAATTTTGAGTCTATTTTACAAAACACTATTTTTTTTAAAATGGTTAAACTTAATTATAGAATTAATTAGGTTAAATATGAGGCCATTAAACTTAATCATGATTTAAGGCTAAATTATCTTTGATTTCATCATAGATAGGGACATATCACACCATGTGTGTGTGTGTGTGTGTGTGTGTGTGTGTGTGTGTGTGTGTGTGTGTGTGTGTGTGTGTGTGTGTGTGTGTGTGTGTGTGTGTGTGTGTGTGTGTGTGTGTGTGTGTGTGTGTGTGTGTGTGTGTGTGTCAATGAACCCCCATAGTCTATATTTTAATTTTCACCCCCTTATATATCTTAACTATATGGGATATACCATATATCTAAGGGATTTATATCACTCATAAATATTGTATAAATTGAGAAGAGGTCATTAGATAGATAGATAGGTAGTGTACATAAAGAGAAAGTGGGGTGCACTCTATAAAGTGACATATTTATATATATATATATATATATATATATATAAAGAAATAAAGAAAGAGAGGGGGGAAAATATATAATTTAATTGGTTTGATGGTAATCAAGTGGCTCCTCTATATTTATAGATAGATAGATAGGGTATGGGCTATTGAGAGCAAGATGTCCCTATTGTCTATGCCCCAAATAGAGATATGTCCATGGCCTATCTATGCCCAAGATAGATATATAGATATGGCCATCTTACTCAACTATATATATGATATCCCATGGTCATATCTCCACTCTATGGGAAGGGTAAGTCATCTCCTTCCCTTAGGCCATCTCACTCTCATTTGATAGCCAAAGAGGAGATAGAGTTTGATTGTATGATATTTGGCATACGGTTCATCATTTGAGCTCCCTTATATACATACTTTTTTCCACTATAGTTTAGTGAATTTAGGGGTGAGGGGAGGGAGCCCAATTTATCTATGTGGGTAATTGAATGAAGTGCCTTTATCTTTATCTCCATTCCCTATAGAATAGAAGTGATTGAGTCAATTTCACTCCAAATCACATCATATACAATTGAATATAATGAGCTAAATAGTTGATTATTTAAATCAAAGAGTAATTTGAGGCTAATTTAATCCCCTTAAACTAAACTACAAGAAAACTAAAGGAACATGAGCTATATTGGCTGTTCTCCTTTTGGCATATCAATGTTAAGCGATCTTAGCTGATAAGAATGAAAATGAAAATAATTTAAAATGTGAATTTTTGTGTGATCGATGTTGGATAACTAGGAGATCATATTATAAATCTATAAGGGAAAAAAAGGAGAAAAGATGATTATCCATTATTCATTTCATCTTATTTAAGATTGCATAAAATATATAGGTAAATTCATGTAAGTGCGATGAGAAATTATTCTAAAAAATAACCTTGTTTGGTATTTTAGGTTAGTGATTTGTCTAATCTGAGTGTCTAAAATGAGTTTGAAATTAAAAAATAGAAACATGATGAATATTATTGTGTCCATGTTTAGAGGGATAAATTGGAAGTGCATTTGAAAATTTTAAAATGTTCATGGATTGAGAATGAGTGATGGATTGCACAATCATTTTTCATCGTCTAAAATTTAGGCATAATTAAACATTGTCACTATAAATCTTTTGTCTGTAGGAAAGGGATAATAAGAATGTATGAATGTAAGCCTACACTAGTATTTCCAAGGGATGAATTGGTCTAAATGTCTCACTTTAAAAGTGGTCATGAGGATGATATTTTAGGAACATGTTCTCTATTAATTATTTATTTTAGAATAAAGTGTTATATTTGTTATGATATAAGACATTGGTTGAGAGATAACATATTTTTCATTTTAAATGGGTATGATTGATATATCCTAGAAGTAATTCTCATACCTTATTAGTTTATTGTTACAACCCTAAACCCTAAACCCAAATTCAATTCTTAGATCCCATTTTATCACAAATACAAATATGAAGGTAATTGGGGGCAATCCAAACCCATTTAACCTACTTTGAACCTAATTTAGACTATATAGAAGTAATTTTGGGGTTATTCAACCCCAATATGATAAAAAAATAAAGCATAAGGTCAACCAAATCAATTTATTATCACATATACATAATATATATAACACGTACATGTTATAAAATGTACACATTATTTCCTCCATACACAAGTCATTTCCCATCGTTTATTTTTCAAGAATTTTGACCCTACAAACATCCTCTACAGTATTATGTTTTTTTCACAGTGAAGATGAGGAATAAAATTATTCTTTGGGTACCCCACCATCAAAATGAATCAAATTATTCTTTTCCTAGTCAAGGGTGATGTAACTCATTCAAATAAGAAGAAGAAGTTAAATCATGAAATGTCAAAGCAATTAGAAGAGTAGAGAGAAAAAAAGAAAGGGTATGTGTTATTTTCTCTAATATACTTCTTCTCATGAAATGCCCATGAAATTGGGCATTCCATAAAGATTAAAGGTGGGGAAAACTATATACTTTCATCTTCTATTTTAGGATTGATTTGGGATCAACCTAGGCCATGGATGTAGGTATTTAGCTTCACAAATAGAGTCTGTGTGAATAGTCTCCAAGAAATGCACTATCACCACTAAAAATTCAATCTAAAGCCTTACACATAGGTCAAAGATTATTATGATAGTTTTATTATTATTATTATTATTATTATTATTATTATTATTATTATTATTATTATTATTATTATTATTATTATTATTATTATTTCTAAACACAAGGGGAAAGGGTAGTTCAATTTCAAATAACAAACACAAAAGAGAGGAAAGGGTAAGGTAGGAAAGGGAAGCCTCTAAGTCTAAAATGAACTCAAGACACTGATCATTGAACCAAGTGACTTTACCATAGTTATACCATTGTATTTTGAGTTTCACTAAAGTTATACCTCTAATAGAATATAGTGGGAAGATTCTAAGGGAACTAGAAGTATGCCTTCAATATGATTTCTCACTAGTGATTAATATTAGGAGTTTATAGTAGAATACACATGAACACTATATGAGAATTTTTATATTAACACAAAAAGTATTAGAAATATAAAAGGGGAAATTAAATAACTAACATGGTGATTATAATAGCTAAGCACATCATAACCATTGCACACATAAAGCAATAAAGTATTAATCCAATTAACCTAGCATTGATAATCATTCAAACATGAAGATGAAATAAAATTGAAACATAGAACAAACCCTCTTATAAAAAATAGAGATTGTATTCATTACAATAAATAAGTGTCATTATAATAATTGAATTGGACTAATTGTATAATATAGAGTGATGAAGGAAAAGTAGGTGAAATCTTGGCTATAATATGACAAAACTTTCAAGTAATTTATAGTCAACCCTATATTACAATATGGTTCTTCCTTATATAGATAAATATATAACTCACTCTAAATATCATGACAATCCCATCCTAGACCATGATGGACACTCATTATAGTTACAACCATATTTCAAAATTTAAAACAAGATAATCCGTATAAACCCATAACACATCTATAAGGGACCACTTAATTGACATAAGGAGGCAAATGAGAAGGTTTGGATCCTAAATATTTTTATTTATCCTCCCTAGCTTATAATTTTGTTGTCATGAGGTTAAACTCCTTGTCCAGCTTAGTAAGGTTCATTAGGGGCTCCTTAAATATTACCTTGGCCTGAGTCACTAGTCTTCGATAGACTTAGGAGGGAGTTTTTATTGATGCTTGAAATATGGATACCTAGTTGATGCTCTTTATGGACTATGTTTATATATCCATCACTATCTTATCCCTTTCTTATATTTCTTTGGTAACCTTTTCCCTCATAATTATTTGAATTGACCTAGGTGGACTCCAAATTCTCCTTAATTGAGCAAGGTGACTTCTGGGTGGAATATCACAAAGATATTGACCTCCTCAAAGTAGGTTAATATCTTATTATTTCCTTCTTTTAAGGGTCCCATTGTGGTGTAAACCATGGCCAACCACTCTTCCATAGTAATTTTAATGTTCCCAGTGTATGTTTGGTACAACCCCAAGTTTGAGGTTAGCATAAGTTTTAGATTTGGGAACATTCCTTTTTTGACCACCATTTGCCCCTTTTGACACTTTCCATATATCTTTTAAATAATTTCCATGTATACCTAGGTCCATTGGATGAGTACATTGCCCTCAGTCTAAGTTTCTACTACTTTCCCAAGGATTGAGAAAAGTAGTAAGAGTGTATCCTTGACCTACCTGATAAGCCCAATGGGAAATGTGCTCTTCACTTGGGCTTATAAATTTATAGCCTATATTTATATTTACTTAATAATAATCTCATAAAAATTTAGAGTCACTTGGATAATGGTTAGTGGGTCCTCAGCCATCCTTTCCTCCCTGATGGAAGTCATCACCTTGGTGAGGGAAAATAAATCTTCATGGGTTTGCCAAACCACCAAGTTACCATATTGGAAAAACCTATGCATTAGTTTCCCCTCCATACATATATATTCCTAATAAAATATCAATTACATGTCTAGGTACCCATATCTAGTGCATGTGACCTTGGGACCATTCCTCAGGTTGCAAGAGGTGTAGTAGGGGTGGATGAAATAGTATTAAAAGTTAAAATATGAGGTGGAGGGGAGATGGATGAAGTGAGGAAATGAATAAATAAATTAGTGGAGGTAGAGGGAGCCTAGGAGAAAAATGAGGGAGAACAAAAGGGGAGGCCAAAGGTAACATTTGTGTCTACCATTGTTCCTAATTTAGGTTCACCTAGGGGAATCACCCATGGGAAAGGGTCATTAAATAGTAGGGAAGAGATTGTTTGGTTGAAGGAAAGTCCCATGTTTCCCTGGGTGATGGAAATAAGGGTATGGTAACCTATGCACCAATATTTTATGGTTAGGGTTAGAAGAACTATTGAGGCTTGCAAAGGAGGTTACATTAGATCAAAATTTCTTCAGGCGAGGGATAGAGAGTGAATCTCAATCTTATTCTTTGACCTCTTACCCAAGTTGGCTATAAAAGCTAAATTACATGGTAAAATAATTAGAGATGATGTGGTAAATATTGGGCTAACTAGAGTGGGAACTAGTAAGGTCTTTTCTATAATCACTATTCTCCCAAAAATGCATAGTCTAGCCTACTAATAAAAACACACCCAACAAAGATACTAATAGGAGTCTAGGTTGTGATATGGAAGGAGTAGAGGAGAAAAAAGAGGTAAGGAAATTTATGAGGACTATTTTTAAATTTAATTGAGTTAATGATAGAGGGGGTTAATGGGGAAAATATGAGGCACCACTTGGGGGATTTATTGGGGTGAAGTGGAATTGGTAGGTGTCGAGACCAAGAGTTAGAAAGTGGTAGGTGTGAGGGGTGGAAGGGAAATGGGAGAAGTTATAGGTGTGAGATGGGGAACCTAAATGGGATCTTATTTGGAGGTTTGATCTAGGATTTATCTCCAAATATCATCCAAATCAAACTTTAGGGTCTGTGCAGCCTAGGGTTGAGGTGTTAGTGGATGAGTGAGTTATGCCTAAATTACCTAGTGTCATGTGGTTCAAGTCTAACTCTACCATAGCTGGAATAATGGAGATGTTGTAAGAGGTGTAATTATAGGTAGAGTGTGTATACACATAATATTTTCAATATTTTATCAATTATTGATGCTCTTTATTTTGCAGGAACCCATTGACTCTCAATCTCTCTAAGTGTACACCTTAAGGGGTGCACTAGGAAAGGGGTGGGTAGACCATTGGTGACTCATAAGATATTTATCCCTTTTTCCACTTGTTATCTACACACTTGTCTCTTTAAAACCATTCCCATAATCTTTCTCTTCTCTCTTTCACACTCCTCTAGTCATTTACCACCTTCTATAACCATTTTCTTAACCTAAAACTCCTTTCGATATTTTATAGTATTAGGTTGATCAAGTCAACCTTGTACTCTTATTGGTGAAACTCATTTAGGGTATATATCATCTTTTGTCTAACCTAGACTATAACCTAGTGAGTTTTTTATCAATAATGATACTCAGTTGATTGGATCGACCCTGTTGGCCAAAACTTTTGAAAGGGCTTAAGGTTAAATCTACACATATATAAAAGATCATTTTTCCACTATTTAGAGAAGAGAATAAAAATTAAGATCTATTGCACATCTATTTATCCACCATTATACTTGAGGATAAAGCTTAGGGTTTCATTTTTTCTTTGTAGATATGGATCTTTTCTTATGGATAAGTTTTTTGGATTCATTGATAGGTTGTGTAGTCTAGAGCTGATTTATCCTTCTCATCCTTACATACCACAACAACCTATTTTGAAGAACCTTGGCCAAGGGAGATATTGAGGCTAGGTAGGTTTGTCTTCAAATTTAAGTATTCCTAACTTTGTTCCTCCTTTGTAAGAGTAGATAGATATGCATTTGTACTTCTCTTCCATGCATTAGGATTCTATATACATTAGAATGAGTGTATGTCTCTTATGCATGTTTACTTTTTTTTTTATTATCCCCAATTTATGCCACAAGCTTTATTGAGCACTAGATTATATTTATTTATTTTACTTATTATTAGTATATTGAATATGAAAACATAGGACTTATTTAGGATTATTTCATGATTTTACTTGATTGGAAGCTTTGGAACCCTCCCTAGTATTATTATTTTGATAAGATATACCCTAATTAGGTCTATCAGATCCCCATATTGGTCATGGTCTTGATTATATAATGTATCCCCAATTAGAAATGTAAGTAGGATATATCTTCTCCAAAATAGGATTGATTTATGGATTTGATGCATTTTTTATTTCATACATTCTAGTGAACCTAACATGAATCTAACCGTTGCATATTTTCTTTCATGTTTTTCATTTTCTATCATTTATTTATTTACTTTATATATTTTTGATACTAGATTGATAGGGTTATTATAATTTCTAAATTGTGTGTGCAAGTTAACACACAATCACATCAAAATGACTTTATTCTTTTTGTTTAGGTTTCCATCAGATATAGGTTACTGGGTCAAATAGGTCAACATAGTTCTCTTATTCAGATCCAAAAAACATACTAGGTTGACTAGGTTGGTATAGTATTCCAGACAGCTTCCATAAAACATACTAGGTTGACCAGTTTGATATAGTCATCTTGATGGGATTTAACAAACAAGGAATTGTAAAAATAGGTCAACTCAATCGACATAATTGGTAGAATTCATAAGTAACATTTAAGGCACTTCAATAAAAATTTCACATTCCTCAGCATCATCTAACCCACCAAGGTTCCTTTTTCTCTCTCTTTAATTTTAGTTCTTCCTTATAGTTCTATTTTTCAAAAAAATTAGTGTTTAAAACTTCGATCATACAACAAAATAGGTTAACCTGGTTAACTTAGTTTTATATTATATCTTCTATTTGTAAGACTAGGTCAACCCTATTGACATAATTATTAAAAGACTCTTACTACAACATTATAGTAGCGATAATGTTGACTTTTTTATTTAATGTTTGCATATAATATTTCCTAAAGTAACTATGTATTATGTTTCAAATTGGGAACTAACAACTATATGCTAGTAATTAATTTACACTTTCACTTTTAGTTATTTGCATGCTTAGAGTAGATCACATAGTCTAATTAGGTGGTTTTTCAATATACCATTTAGTTTCACTATTTTTATCTTTCTTGCACACACTAAGAAACCACATAATTTCAAAATGCATTTAAACATTTGTCTACCCAAGGCCTACCTCCTTGGATTTCATCACCAAAGGGGAAGCCAACTTGGTTTTTTGGCCAATTATAAACACATGGTTAATGGTATATATTGTCAAAGTACCCAACACCCTTATCATTGTGGGATTGTGAAGTGAGGAGGTAGGCCCCAATACCAATCTAGTACCATTGTCAACATGGATCCCTTTCATCCTAAATGTCCTAATACCATTGATAGATTGATTTTTATTTCCCTACTTTTAGCCAAATTCCTTATCACACTTACAATAAAACTTTATAATAAACTAACAAAATTCAACATGACCACTTAGAATTTTTTTTTTAGTTGATTGCTTTCTTTTTTCTCATTGTATGTTGTATTTCAAAAAAAAATCACTAGAAAACATTGGTGCAAGGTTTTGTGTTATGTGCCTCAATTGTATCACTCTCATTGACCTAATCAATTGTGTGTTTCCTTTCATTTCTTAATTTTAAAGCACATTGAAAAAAATTTCCTTATTTTCAATACACTATCATTCTATTTGACACAATCTCTTACAGACTATATTTTCCCCTACTTACCATACTGAGTTGACTTGGTTAACCCAATATTCATTTTTTCCTCTTAGGTTATAGTACTAAGTCAACCATGTTGACCCTGTATCCATATCAGGTTGTTATCTCTCATAGGTTATAGTACTAGGTCAACTTTATATCCTTGGTTACTCAATTTTTAGACCCTATTTCCAATACTAAGTCAACCTAGTTGACTCTATATTCTTATTTATCCCTTCTTATCTCCTTACTTTTGCATCAACTTTGCTTTACCTAATCCCTTTCTTTCATCATGAACTTCTTATTTAAAGACAACATTGAGATGAATTAAATGAATATGATAAGTCTTACCAGCCCTAATGTATTCTTCCATAAGAATCTTATGGCTCCTCTCCTATATTAAATCAATTTTCATATAGCCACTCTCACAACAAACTATAGGACCCCTCCTCTTTCTTCTTTGCTTCACAATCCTCTCTTCTCACTTGAAGATCAACCTAAATTAGTGCTAAGGGAAGTTCATATTGATGTGGTTATGGATTTAAAGTTATCATTTATTTCAAAGGGAGTAAAATTTCATTTATTTCCTAAATATATTTTTTATGAGAGACATGTGGTAGGAAGGTCTTCAAGAGGTATAGAACCTAGTAGGCTTGTGTCTTTAGGTTTGTTCTTAAGCATGAACATAACATATAGAGACATGATGATGTAAAGTTATATGAGCTTAAATGTGTGTAATTTAATGTCATAACATGATTAATAGGTGTTTATTCACTCAATATAGTTCCAAAGTGAGCCTAAAAAGGAAAGCCCTTATTAAAGGTTTATAGCTAGACCTTGCTCTATACTATGACTAACCTAATGAAGTGTTATGAGATGTTTCCAAGGTTTATGAAATATTCCAAGTAGTGTGTGATAACATTATATTCTATCTATAATTTTATATGTGGTTTTTATATCATCTATAATTATTAAAGGGTCATACTCCAGACCTAAAGCAACTTGTAGCTGAAGGCCTAATGTGCCAAGACATTGAGTGAAGACAAATAGAAGACAAAGATTAGATTATAAGGTAAGAATGGTTATTTAGGAATGGTATGAATTTATATCAAATGTGTATGACTTATTTATTATAATTCAAAAAAAATCCAAGATCATTCAAGATCCAAGTATGACTGGTGGCTCTAAACCTAACATGCATAGAGACCTAGTGTGGTCCAAATGGAGGGTCAAGGTGAGTTTTAAAGATGTTGGATCCCATGTGAGAATTTTTTGAGGTGTAATAGGTTTTTTAAAATATTTATACCAATTTTTAGGTTATCATTTGAAGGATAAATCAATAAATAACATTTTGAGTTCTCTTATGCATGCAGATTGAAGGATTCCAAGCCCAAGAAGGAACTTTTGATGTTCATTGGAACATATGACTTATGCATGGGAATATAAGACTTTTTTCATGGATTTAATATGTTCTTAATAAGGTTTTAAAATAATTTGGAAGTTTTTTTGGTATATATCTTTATGAACATTCATTAAGAATGCAAACTCGTCTTAAACCCTTATAGTGACCCAATTGGAGAAAACTTGTTATAAAGTGCCTAAAATGGATTATAAAGTAAATTTTTTTGTTTTTATAGTGTATAATAATCATATATTACTTCAAAATTGGTATTAATTTGTTTAGGAAATGAGTAGAAGGTATAAAAAAGAGCTTATTTCTAAATAATTTGATGTTACAGGAAGGGTTGATTGAGTCAACACATGCAAGTAGATGGAGGTTGAAGGTAAATAATTTTTATTGATTTATATGGAGTTATTTAGTCAAGTTAAATTATTTGTGTCAAATATTTTTTTTCATTTAATATGACCTATCACTAATTTGACAAACAGTGAAAATAGTGAGAAAAACCAGGTAAATGTGAAAATGTGTTTAGGGATGAGTTTCAGGTGACTAAGAATGAATAAAACTATTTGGGGTATTTTTTCAAGATAAATATTTTCCATGTTTATTATATTATTTAAATTCATTTCATATGGTGAAAACAATGCTTTCAAGATAACTTGTCTAAATGGAGTTGAACAGTCAAGGAGTAAGGTTTAGTGGTTGATCTATTTGTTCTATATTTGCTATTATACCTCCATATCAGTGTGATTGGAGTTGTTCTAAATATTTATAAGGATATAATTAATTCCATTTAATTTCAATAAATTTTACTTACAATTTAATAATGCATTATTATCATGATTATGTATTGAGCCAAATTGACTACTCCAAGTATGTTAGGTGAGATGAAGAGTTTGAGACTTTTTAACAAGAGTTTATGCATATTATGGATATATTTTTATGGTTTTTAATTAATTTGAAATATTTATTATTTTTATAGTTTTTATATTTAATTTTAATTCAATTATATTAATTTAAAGTGATATAGATTATGTGGAGAGTCAAAGTGTCCTGATTGTGCTTTGACTATGTTTGACCAGTCTGAGTGGTCATTTTGCAAGAAAGTTATTGAGGCATATTGGCCTATGTGGTGTTGCCTAATGGAAATTTATATTTTTTTATGTCATTAATTATATATTCATATATTTTTTTGAGTTATTTTTGTGATAAATTTGACTGTATGTTTCATTTTCATGAGAGAGACTTTTTATGTGTTTTAAGGCCTAATGATGCGTAAGCTAAATGGCTTGGTTCAAGAGGTGAGTTAGAATTAAAATAGGTATGTACCTATTTGGGAGTTAAAATTGGTCTATTCTAGATTTATTATATGTGTTTTAAGTGTTATCAAAATTTAAAGGTGGTCTAATAAGTCTGAGTGTAACATGTGCCTTAGAGAAGGCCTAATTCCTTTAGGTCTCTATTAGGCCTAATTGGGTTTTGGTCCTTAAAGGATATGAAAAAGATATAGAGTGGTTGTATCACTCATGTAAAAAAAAAATATACCTATTATAAGGATAACTCAAGTGTGTAAAGTATCTAGTCTGACCTAGATGGGTGAAAGGAAGATTGTGGTATAAAGGCAAGGCCTAATTGGCCTATTTGAGCTAATTAGACAAGAGAAGAGACAAGCTAAGGGGAGATACTTTAAAAATTAAGGAACATGTCATTAATTACCATAAAATTATAATATTATTATGAATTAATATCTAACCAATTTTATTTAGGTAGATACATAGGTCATTGGACCTAATGATCCTAGAAGAGGCATGATTGAGCGAGTAATCCCAACAGGCTGTAGAGTGAGTTTGAAGGGTAAAGAATAAAAAAAATGATATAATCATTAGTTTACTAATAAATATGTGTTAAATATTATAATATTTCAATATATATTATTTTTTACTGGGTTTCCTATGGGTTTGGATCCTCCTTGCAAGATAGAGCTTTCAGAAGACTAGTTGGTGGTTACTCAACTATGTTGGGGTTGGAGATACTTGTGAATTAATTGCTTCACTAAACTTTAGATATTGAAATTATATAAATATATTCCATATTCATGGTTTAGTGGTTATCCCCAAATATTTTTTCCCACATATCTATTTTTCTCTCTTGTATGCTTTTGTAGTTGCTTGCTTATGCATGAATCTTGTATGTGTTTATATGCTTCATATAATGATAAATGAAATTGAATAAACATTGTTCATAAACTAATTAACCCACCCCCCCCCCCATATTATTATATATTTATAATAATTGGCATCATATATATACCTTTTGAGGATGCTTAATAGCCTATAGATGATCCTAAGTACCATAAAGTATGATGAAGGCAGTGTTCATCTTGTTTGCAGTGATGATGCTTGTAGATTTGTATAAAGAGTTGAAAGGATGTAAAAGGTACCATTTGGAATCTCATAATGAATATAAATAATTTAATTAAAAGATAAAACACAATATTGACATTTTATAAGGACACTAAATATATATTGATAAGTACATGTCAAGGCATTCCAAGGTGGTCTACTTAGTTAGCCAGCATGGTAGAAGAAAGGTGTTGCTTGGTTTAGGTGTTTAATAAAATTAAGATTGAATAATATTATTTAATAATTGATATAATATGATATTAATTTATATATATCATCACAAAAATATCTAAATTTATGTTTTTGTGAATGTAAAGACTCATAGAAGATGATTGTATGTGAAGGTTTGTGTTCTTGGTAGACATGAGTGACTTGCAGAGTTGTTTAGAGATTTTGGTTATTAAGAATGGTTGTTAAAACTTCTTGGTTATTCTCTCAAGGTTTTATAGCTAATTTTAGTACTATTTGTATGGTTATTTTTATCCTTGAAAGGAAAATCTATATCAAGAGGTGAAAGGTAGAGGATTGAGGGTTTTAAGGTGTTTTGTCTCTTAAAACCCTAGGTGTGTGTTTGTAAGGTAAATAAACTCATTCATGTTCTTTACAGATTTGTGAGTTTTGGATGAATTAATTACAAGGTTTAATTTAGTAGTGTCTATGCTTTGAATGAATTTTTGAGCTCAAGTAGGTGTCTAAGGTACAAGATCATATTAGTGGTTTATGAGAGTTGAAGTATGGTCTACAAGGCTAGTGTTATTCAAGGATAGAGTGGTTTTTCACAAGTTTTATAGTTTGAATATGATTATAAAGAGTGAGATGAAATTTTTTTTATATCTTTAAAGTGTTCACAATTTTTCTAAAAGGTGTTCTTGATATGTACGCTTCACGAGTTTATTATGAGCTTGAAGGAGAGTGTAATAGTGTTCCTAAAGGTTGCATTGTGAGGTGTCATGGTTCTTTGCAATAAAGTTATTCTCATAAGATCATAGGTGAGTGTTTTTTCATGTGGTTAATTCCATGAAGATGGTCTCATATGTTCTAAAAGTAATCTTTGGAGTTGTAGATTGATAATTTTTTGGTAATCTTGAAGTATGTCGAAGTGGTGTTTCTCTAAGAAGTTGTGTCATTATTTGTATTGTTTATTTGATGTCAAAGTGATATCATTAGGTCATAAGGGGTAAGTTTGTCTTGATATCATGTTGTAAATTTTATAAGAAGGTTTATTATCTAAAGATGCCATAATTTTTTATTTTTCATAATAGGGTCTTAATTATGAAGGTCAGGTTGATCCTTTGAGTCAATTTGAAGGGCTTTAATGAAGAGATTAATGGACTAAGAGAATGTTCACGACCTTAGGGTCATGTATCATGAGTTTTTTTTGTTTTTTAATCCTATTTTGAGTGTTTTGAAGTAAATATTGCATATCATATGACTGATAGAGAATATGTGTATACATAGAATTATATGATTGTGTGTTTCCATGAAGTGCTTTGAAGAGTTCTAAGCCATGATGGCTTGTGTAGGTTAAAGGGTAGTTATTTGTTATTATGAGATGTATAGGATATTTTTCCATGCTTAATTTATATGTTCAAGTTTATCCAAGAAGATAGAGGTAAGTGAGGAGTAAACTTGTTTGTATTAGGTCTCCATGGGACCTATTGGAAGTATGAGGGCTAATGGAGTCTTAAAGAGGTGAGAAAGTGACATTTGGGTTCTAAATCATGTAGAGGGGCTATTATACCTATGTTTTAAGTATTTAAATGGTTTAATGTTCTTATTTAAGGTCTATTTCATTGTAAATATTCCATATGTAACATATTCCTAAAAAGGCTATTTTAACAAGTTAGAAGATTAGATAAGAAACAAAAGGAAAAGAGAGTCTTGAATAGGTGTGTGAGGGAATAGACAGCATAAAAATAACATGTTGAATATGTGTTAAAGGTGTGATAGTGATTCTAAAGGTGATGAACTAGTGTATTATTTTGTTTGAAGGCTATTATGCCCATTTGACTAGGCATGCTTGTATGATAGATTTGTTGACTAAGGTTTATGGCATAAATATGGAGTGTTATTCACAAGTGGAGACAATAATGTATCAATAGATATATGTTGCATAAAATAAGGTATCACAGACCTAGTAAGTAGAATATTAAAATAATGATATGATGAGATGACTTGAAGAAAATATTGACCTATGAAGTCTTCTTAAAGGTAAGCAATTATTTTATGTGTTTTTTGTAACAAGTTGGTATGTAGTTTTATATGACATGATATATATGGAACATGGAGTTAGGGGGAGCTAACTCAGTTTGTTTGAGAAGCTTGATGAGAATTATGCATGAAAAAATGAGTATCTTGATATCTCTATAAATAAACTAAGTCTAAGTATCATTATTAATATTAGAAATTACATTTGTTATTAATGTCAAATGGGGAGAAAGACAAAACTTTAAGAGGAGAACCAACTTAAGGAGAGATGAGAATGGTATGTTGTGTTAGAAGGTTTGCCATCAATAAAAAGGGGGAGATTTCTAAGGGAAGTTCATATTGGTGTGTTTTTGGTTTTAAATTTTTCATTTATATAAATGGGATTTAAAGTTCATTTATGTCATAAAGATTTTTTTATGAGAAACATGTGGCAAGGGGTTTTTCAAGAGGTATGGAACCTAGTTGGCTTGTGTGTTTAGGTTTGTTCTTAAGCATGAATATATAACATAGAGGCATGATGATGATGAAATAAAGGTATATGAGCTTTAATTATTGTAATTTAATTTCATAAAATGAGTAATAGGTGTTATGAGAGTGGCAAAGTGATCCTAAGAAGGAAAGCCCTTATTGAAGATCTATAGCTAGACCTTGCTCTAGACTATGCCTAACATAATAAAGTGTTATGATATGGTGCAAATGTTTATGAATTATTAAAATTAGTGTGTGATCACATGATATTCTTTACAAGAGTTTATATGTGGTGTCGATATCATCTACAGTGGTTATAGGGTCATACTCTAGACCTAAAGTGACTTGAAACTGAAGGCCTAGTGTGCCAAGACACCTAATAAGGCAAAATGGAGGACAAGGATCATAGTCCATGGTAAAATTGATTATTTAATAGTTTTATGAAGGTATATAAAATTTTTATTACCTATTAAGTACAATCTAATAAGTTTTCAAGAGCATTCAAGATCCAAGTATGGCTGGTGGCTCTAGACCTAATGTGTATAGAGACTTAGTATGGTCCAAATGGAGGGTCAAGGTGATTTTTAAAGATTTTTCATACCATATGAGAATGTTTTTTGGTGTAATATGTAGTTTAAAATATTTTAACCAAGTTTCAAGTCATAATTTGAAGTAAAATCAAGAAATAATGTTTTGAGGTCTCTTATGCATGCAAATTGAAGGATTCCAACCCTGAAAAGGAATTTATAATGTTCATTGGCATGTGTGACCTATTCATGGTAATATAATACTTTTATGAGATACTTAATATGGTACTAATAATTTTTTCCAAGCATTTTTTAATATTTTTAGGTATAGATCTTTATGAACATTCGTTAAGAATGCAAATTGGTCATAAACCCTCTCTAAACCCTTACAATGACCTGATTGGAGAAAACTTGATAGAAACTGACCTTATTGGATTTTAAATTAAATTTTTATGTTTTTATCATGTATATGACTCATCTATTCATTCCCATTTGGTCTTATTTTATCAAGGTAGTGAGTAGAAGGTATAGAAAAGAGATTATTTATAAAGAATTTGATGCTACAAGAAGGGTTAACTAAGAAAATGTATGTAAGTAGATGGATTTTGAAGTTAAAGAATTTTTATTGATGTACATGGAGTTATTTTGTAAATTTAAATTCTCTGTGTTAACTATTTTGGTCATGGAAGATGACTTATCACTAATTTGACAAACAGTGAAAATACTGAGAAAAACTAGGCAAGTGTGAAAATGTGTTTAGGGATGAGTTTTTGATGACTAGGGAAGAGTAAAATTATGTGGTGTATTTTTTAAAAACCTATAACTATTTTACATGTTTATTATATTCTTTAAATTCATTGTATATGGTGAAAATAGTGCTCTCAAGATGGCTTGTCTGAATGGAGATGAATAGTTGAGGAGTAAGGTTTAGTGATTGATCTTTTTGTTTTATATTTTCTATTAGACCTCCATAAAAATGTGATTTTATTTTTTAAAAATATTTATAAGTATATAATTAATTCATTTTAAGTTCAATAAAGTTTCCATATAGGTGTAATAAGACATTATCATCATGACTATATACTGATCCAGATTGACTGCTCCAGGTATGCTAGGTGAGATGAAGAGTTTGAGACTCTTTGAAATGATTTGATGCATATTATGTATATATTTTTTAATTTGGAATGTATTTTAACTTTTTATTAATTTTTTAAGGTGGAGATACAATTTAATATGTTGATGTGTCAAATCCAAAATGGCTTGTCCTATTGTGTTAAGATAGTAAGAGAGTAACTTCAGAGATTGATCTGTAATACCAATGATTGACTCTAAATTTTGATATATATAAATTTGGGAGTGATTTATAAGAATAATATAATATATTTTTATTAATTATATGTATTTTAATCACTCTGAAAATTGATAAACAAGAACTTCTATATGACTGCATTTTTGGAGGCTATAGGTAGTTTGAGTAGTCTTTTGGGAGTGATGAGTTGGAGGTCCTCTTACCTAAGTTTAAAAATAAAAATAATTTTAAGTTATGAAAATTTCCCTAAATCTAATTTTAATTTAATTATATTAATTTAAATTTATTGATATTATGTGGAGAGTTAAAGTGTCTTGATTGTGCTTTGACTATGTTTGACTATTCTGAGTGGTCATTTTAAAAGAGAGTTATTGAGGCCTATTGGAATGTGTGGTGTTTCATAATGGAAATTGAGAGATTATTTATGTCATGAATTATTTATTAATATATTTTATTTATTTTTTGTGCAATAAATTTTATTTTGTTTTAGTTTCATGAGACAGGCTTTTTATGTGTTTTACGGCCTAATGGTGAGTAGGCTAAATGGTTTGGTTCAAGAGGTAATTTGCACTTAAAAGAGGTATAAACCTATGTGTGATTTATCAATGGTATATTTTATATTTATTATATGTGTTTAAATCATTGGTAAAATTTAAATGTGGTCCAAGAAGTCTGAGTGTAATGTGTGCCATAGAGAAGGCCTAATTCCTTTAGGTCTCTATTAGGACTAATAAAGTTTTGGTCCTTAAAGGATATGACCAACATACAGAGTGGTTGTATCACTAATTTAATTTTTTTATCTACCTATTCCAAGGATAAATAAATTGTGTAAATGATATTTTCTGACCTATATGGGTGAAATGAAGAGTGTGGTATAAAGGCAAGGCCTAATTGGCTTATTTGAGTTATTTATACAAGAGAAGATACAATCAAAGGAGACAAGAGAAGATACAATCAAAGGAGAGAGCCTTTAAAAAAGAAGTATAATATCATTAATTACCGTGAGAGGATAATAGGATCAGGAATTCATATCTACCCAAGTTTATTCAGGTGGATACATAGGTCATTGGACCTAATGAGCCTAGAAGATGCATGATTGAGTGAGCAAGCCCAAGAGACTATTTGAGTGAGTTTAAAGGGTAAAGAATACAGAAAAATGAGGTAATAATTAGTTGAGTTATAAATAGGTTTTCAATATGATCATATTTAAAGGTAGATAAGTTAGTGCTTGATTTCTTAGGAGTTTGGAGCCTCCTTATAAGATAGAGCTTGTAGAAGACTAATTAGGTGGGTGCTCAACTAGGTAGGGGTTGGATCTCCTTGTGAAGTTGACTATTCATTAAAATTTGGATATTGACATTATAGGACCATATTCCATATGCATGGTTTAGTTGTCTCTATCCACCAATAGGGTTTCCCATATATATCTTGTGTTCTCTTATATGTTTGTGTATTTACTTACTTATGCATTGATCATGTATGTATTTGTGTGCTTCATGGAATGATGAATATAATTGAATAAACATTACTAAGAAACTAATTGACACACCCCCCCTCTCATTATCTACTTCCAATAATTAGAGTATACACACAAAATTCTCTTCTTCATCTCTGATTTTCCTCAACATCAAACAAAGGATCCTTTTATTATTTACCATCTCATGATAAGTGGTCAAGTTGAAGGTCCTCATTCACCTTCTCCCATTTTCTCACATGTATTTGGGTATCCTATCTTATTTTTTTCTTATCCTCTCCCCTCTATGTTGACCCCTTCTCATACCATGGCTTATTCTTCTTTGATTTCCTCTACCTTCATGCTTAGTATCTCTACTAATATGGTAGGTTATACATCTAGTGGGCCTCTTCTAAGACATAATATTATAAATTCATCCACTAGTGCATCATTTACTACCCATATTAATCATGCCTATATTTCTACTTCTTCTCATGCCTATACTAGTCCATCTTTTGCCACACAAGCAAATTATGCCACTAGTGCCTCACTTACTAAAAGATCTTTTCAAGATCATACTAACATCTATAGTGGTACCCAAGCCACTAATACCAACTGCAATGCTTCAAAAAATTCTAATAATTCAAATAAAACCCATCAACTCCTATTACAAACTCTTAATCAAATGAATTCTTGTCAGGCTAACAATGAAAATCAAATGATGCAAATGTAAAATCACCTTATCCATCTTCAAACCCACCCTCAACAAATGCCATGTGGCATGCATAATCAAAATTTTCCCCCACCTCCTATTTTGTATTCCCATGCTAATATTATCCTTCAACCTCCTCTTTTTAATAATACAATCAATAATTTTCAAAATGAGCCTATTACATCTCAAATTGCTAATATCGATATAGGAGGTATCACCCCTTCCATTTATTATAATGGATTAACCAATCCTACTCTTTATTTAAAAACATTTAGAAATTTATATAAATATTGGGTAAAATTAAATACCTTTTCCACTACCAAACTCTTCACAAAAACTCTCACAGGTGATACTTTATATTAGTACAACCAACTTAAATCTCATTCTATTACTAGTTCAAAAGATTTAGTTAATGCTCTAGTCTAAGAGTTCCAAACTAGTGATCTCCCTTAGGATACCTTGGCTCATTTTATCAATTTTAAGAAACTTGAGCCCAAAACTACCAAATATTTCATTAAATGATGGAAGACATTGTCCATAAAATGCAAACATAATATGGCCAATGATAGTCTTTTCCATCTATTTACCAATTTTCTTTTTCCCAAGTTGTAATATCAGGTCTAGACTCTCTCTCTCTCTGCATAATTTGGAAGAGGATATTGAGCAATAAAATCATCAATATTTCCTTATGCATCAATTTTATTAACCCTAACCTTCTATGAGTACTCATATGTTACTCAAGAATAAGAATCATCATGCTACTAATGATGGTGTCATAGAATCTTATGATACCATTCACACTATTCAAGTTATTGTTCCTAACCAATCTTAGGAACAATATTCCCTTCCCAACCATATCACTAATACTCATTTAAATTCAACTAAAAAAAAATGTTCACAAAACTTTATCTTTAGCACAATTACTAAAATGTCTATCGAGGCCTCTACCATGATAACTTTAGCCCACTCATCCCATGAAATCTTGGTAGGATCCCAATAATTTTTCTTGGTTTCATTCTAGTTGGGGTCATTCTCATGAGACATTTAGGAAACTTCATAATTTTTCTATGGATTTCCTTCTTGGTAGCATTTTCAACCATGATTATATCATTCATAAATTCCAACAATCCTATGACATCACTTTCAAATCCCATGAAACACAAACTAAATCTCAATCTTTGAATCAAGTTAATTCTCAATTGACCATCTATAAATATCATCTTCCAAATCACTAAGATACCCAAGACAAACCTAACCCTTCTAACAATAATATTTATAGTCTTATTAACCCATATCTTGAAAATAATGTGGTTAATATGACTAACATGCAAAGGGTGGTTGTTTTCATTGATCCTCAACCCATCTACACACCTTCATTATTTTACACATTTCATGTTATCCAAGATTCTTCTCCAAATCACTTAAACAATTTAGATCAATATGACCTTATATATTTTGATGAACCAATTCCAAAATCTCCCTTGGATAACACTTCTCATACTATTTATACCATCCCCTCATCTTCTTTACCTAACACCAATGATACTCAAACTTCTATCAACACTTCTTCTAATCTATCTCACACCACACCTACATCAACTCCTCCATATTCTCAACATAGTCTATAAACTTATCCTCCTATTAAATTTTTTACATATTATCAACATAAATTAACATGCACTTCATCTCCTCTTTTCAAGGACCTCTTTCAACACTATGCACCTCTTTCCAACAATCTTATTATGGGTTATGATAAGTGGGATCCTATCATGGAAGTCACTAATTTCCCATCCCAAATCATATTTCTTAATATTATGTATACTTATCCATATAATCATAACCATATTATGCAACTTTTATTCAAAATAAACATCCCTCATCCTCCCCTGAAAGGACTCGAATCCACCTTATCTAGATTAGAATTTAGCATATTGCAATAAAGCAAAGAGATGTCCATACATGTTAATGAAAAAATGGACACTTCTCTTTCCCTCAAATTTCCCATTGATTTTGTGATTCTCAATGAGATTTTTCTCTATGAAAATGATCCTCCTTTATTCATGAGTGTCTAAATTCATGATATTCAACTCATGCATGCCTTGATTGATGAGGGTTTTGGCTCTTGTGTTTCCTCTCTTGATTTTATCAAAACCTTTAGATATTCTCAATGCAATCTTAAGTCCACATTATCTTAAATAAGACTTGGCATTCCATTCATCACACCATGTTAGATGACAAGGTCATCCCTACTTACACCATTGATCATCATATACCTGATTATGATGATGGTTATACCTTAGATGATCCATTTGTAGGAGGTCTAGTTTAGGCTTGAGATGCTAAGATTATTGATTATCACTCCTCTTTGATTTATTATTTTATTATATCTTCTTGTGTTCCATCTTATATCATTCCTAATTTTAGCATTTTTGTTCTTTATCATAGGGTAGAGATGGTGTTCACACCTCTAATTTATAAATAACCTCATAGGAATATGTTTATATATCATGTTATGACTAGTCCTTATCACTTTGTTAGTTACCATGACCCCTATAGCCTAATTATCCTTGATATGCATAAAATTATCCTTTATCCCTATAGAACCCACCCCTCCCTTAGTAGAGCCCAATTTAGATCCCATTCTTACTCCTGCTCTCACTACATCTCTTCTTTCTTCTTATCCTAATGCTCCTTCCATCAAGTCTGGTATAATCTCTACATCTACCCCAACTTTTCTTGGTGATGGTTTACTCCCTTTACCATAGCTAAATCCTTCACCCACCAAATGCATCGATCATCCTTATTGTGACATTCATAAATTTACTGGTCACTAGACTAGATATTGTTCCTTATACTAAGCTCCCTTAGCTTTTATTTCCCCTCCTCCTATGAGTACACCTACCAATACTAATCATAAGCATATCTATTACTTTCATGGCATAGATAACCATTCATCCATGCATTATCATAAGTTAAGATAATATATTGACACTTTTCATCCAACTACTCAATCCTATAATGTTATCCCTCCCCTAAAAGTATTACCTAAGTATTTTTCTAAGTATGGAGAGGTATATTATCTCTAGTATGAATGTGGCACACATCACACTAATCCTTGATGTATCCTTCAGCAACATCTTAAGGATAACCTCTTAACCATTTCTACACCTTCTACCATTCATCCCATAGGTCACTCTCATAAGAATTCTCCCCCTTCTTCCCCCATGTTTTCACCTCCTATGGATCCATCTCTTCCTATGGTCCCTTATTCACCTCGTGTGCCTCCACTTGTGAATCCTTCACCCATAGAACTTCCCTCACCTATGGATCCCTCTCCACTTGTGAGTCCCTCACCCATGTCACCTTCCCCACTGATAACCCCTTCATCTCCCATAGAAACTACTCCCATGCATTCTCTTGAGCATCCCCTACACAATATCCCTCATTATCATGATCCTTCAAGAATTCCTACCTTTTATGTTGAATATATTTGACATGAAGTATTTTCCCAGCTTTCACTAAAGATCGATGAGACATTAGTTTTAGTTCACATTCAACTTCATAGAGACTTATCAGATGTTATTGGTAGTGTGTGTGGATAAATATATTAGTACTTATGAACATATGCATGGTGTTCTTACATTTTCATTTGGATTGGATGTGTGTTCCAAAGTTATTTTTATCTATTTTTATATCATTTCACATTGTGTCAAATTCTTATCTGTCTTACATGGTGACTTTGGTTTCACACTTTATATTACTTATAATGTCATTATGTTCACTTCTAGATTTCATTTTCATCATTACATTCTTTTTCTTCTTGATTTCATTTTATTATGACTCATTTGTTCTTTTTCATGATTTTTTGCTATCTTATCTCTATAAACACAGATAATTATTATTGTGACTTGGTTATACAAACCTTTCTCCATTTAGTCATTCTTTATTTACTATGTGACCAACTAACAAATAATTCAGCTCATTATACATTTTATTGGTCCATTTTGGATCTCCCTTTATTTCCCTTTCACAAACTAAGCATACATATGGTTGAGACTTGAGATAACATGCTAGTTCATAGTTAAGCCTAAGTGTTATAGTCAGTTGTATATTTAGTTACCTAGTTTCCTTTAGTGTTAGCCTAAATATCATTCATGTTTATTACTCTATCTCTCATGATTGGTCATTCCAAGTTTGTATGGAGGATGAATCATAAAATCCATAAAATATTAAAAAGCCAAATCATATAACAAAAGTCAATGATTTAAAAGGAAACATTCAAAATTCTCAAAAGTTAAATCACACTAAAAGATGTGATTTTAAGCAAATATCCTTTTTCTAGTTGAATATCAAACTCTGTAATTGGCCTCAAAATAGAGTCAAGGTACATTGGGGTGCAATAGGCTAGTATATTAGAAAAGGATAATAAAAAAATATTTTAGTGCTACCTACTTTCTCACACAAGTACCCAATCTTTGCAATACACTGATGGCTCTATAAGGGGTCTTAAGAAACATGGAACATGTTGTGATAAGTTAGGTCCATTTTAATTTCCTTGTATAAAACTACCTTCATGATTTTATCTTAGTAGCACACTTATTTTCCCACATAGCTTTATGTCTATAGAGAATAGGTATCCTTTGTATATTGATGGTCACTAGTCACTTAGTGTCTTCTAATGTCCTTAGTGTGCCTCATGTCTTCTAAGGTCTTTTTATATGATGTCTAAGTTATGTTTTTTACATTCCCTTTTTCACTCCCTAAAATCCAAATATTTCCCCTTGAGAAATATTGTTTTATTCACTGATCACTCCCCTAGGGATTCTATTTTTAGTTGCATTTTAAGACCATGGATAGGACCTTTTCTTCCTCACAAATTACCAAAATTTCCACATTACCATTCAAAACATCCCCTTTTACTATATTTTCACATTATTTCCACCTCATTGGTTTTAACTTTGTGAGTTGTAGTATAAGACCATAGATAGGACCTAGCCTTCCTCACAAAATTTTCCAATATCCAAATTATAATAAAATTATGTGTCAAATATGAGATAATATGTGATTGATTATGAGTTAAACATTATTTACATGCTTCCCATATTAATTTAGTATGTTTTATGATTACTTCATTAATATTTTCACTTTATCTTCTTATTTTTTGATTGAGTATAAGAATCCAACCATTTTTCTTAAAATTTTCATACTTCCCAATTTGAATTAGTGTGATTAATTTAAGAACAATTTTGTCAAAAAAATTTTTATACTTCCCAATGTGATTTATTATGATTTATTTATTTAATTGATTTGTTTTATCCCATTAATCTTTCACGTGCTTTCCACTTTATTACATTGTTTTCATACTTCCCAGTGATTTTAATTGTTTTAATTTAGTGCCAAATATTTTTCATGGTTTAAAAACAAACTTTTTTCCCTCTTGTTTACCACTCTTTGGTTTTTTATACTTATTCATCTTTTATTATTACACATTTCCCAACATGAAATAATGTGTAGTACATTTTTTTTATTGATTATACTTTAACAAGTCATTTTTGCCTATTTATTTTTAACTATGCATGTGTCCTAAATAATGCTAGAAAAGAAAAGACAACACGTATATTTCATATAGAATATACAACAAAATAAAAATACATGTGCTAGAAATAAATATATCTATGCATCCACAACCAAAACCATAATATAAATAGATAAGATCAACATCCAACTATCAAAATAATAAATCTATATATATCATGCATTTTTTATATAAAATACATGAATACATCACTCCAACTCTAACGTTGACATCTAGCATGTCTATCTCATGGCCTAGATATGTTTCCCATCGATGCCTTAAACAATCCCCTTTGAATATTATGTTGTAAAGAGGATGTTTAAGATCTCAATCCTAATACTTGTCCTTATAGGTTGGCCACCTAGGACTATACCTATCCTAGCTAAATAGTGGTAGCCAAATGTGTGGCTCTCTCCTAATCCAAGGCTTTCCATTCCTATGCCTCTCCTATTACCACCCTTTTTTGTGGTTGTATCCCATCTCCACATTCTTTTAATCACCTCATGACCTCTCCTACTAGTTTGAACTAGCTCATCTGAGTTGGGGTAAATGGTACCATGATATCATCTAATATGGTAGGGTTGTATGGAATCAACACCACATCCATGATATCATGGAGTGTTCCCCTCACTAGGGATCCCCATCTAGTCTCCTCCTCATCTACAAGATCTAAAAAATTCAATATATATATATATATATATATATATATATATATATATGTTAGATCATAGATATAGCTTAAAATCTATGTATCTACAATCTATCAATATTATACAACTTGTATTCTATTTTCAAAATGATTATAAAATTTTAACCATTTATTACATATCTTGTGAATTTTGATTTTTTTCTATTTTTTACAGTAATCTCTACAGGTTCACCAAATGTTCCTCACATTAGACACCTTTGCTTCTCTCATAGTCACCTTCTTTATCTACAGCACTAACTAAGTAAAGGCATGTGTTTTTCAATTTTAACCTTTTATTTATCTTATTTTTTCATTATTGTATTTTACTTAGTATTTGCATTATGTGTCATGTTGTTCTATTCCTAAAGCACCATCCTATGTAAAAATCATGTGACATGTGTTGAGCTTCAAGTGGAGTATATGTATACACATAATATTTTCAAACTTTTATCAATTACTAATGTTATTTATCTTGTAAGAACCCATCAAGTCTCAATATCTCTAAGTACATGCCTTAAAGGGTGCACCAGGAAAGGGGTGGGTAGACCATTAGTGCTTCATAGGATTATTGTCCCTTTTACCACTTATTATCTACAAACGTATCTCCTTAGAACCATTCTCCTAAGCTTGGTATTCTCTCTTTCACACTCTTCCAGTCATTTACCACATTTTGTACCCCTTTTGATAGTTTACATTACTAGGTCTACTGAGTTGACCTTGTACTCTTATTGGTGAAACTCATTTAGGGTATAGGTTGGCTCTTGTCTAACCTAGCCTATGACCTAGTGAGTTTTTGTCAATAATGACACTAGGTCGACTAGGTCGACCATGTCAGCCAAAATTTTTAAAATGGCTTAAGGTCAAATCTACCTATATATACAAGATCATTTCACAATTATTTATATAATATAAGAATAGTTAAGATCTATTACTCATCTTTTTATCCACCATTATACTTAAAGAGTAACCTTTGGCCTTTATACTTTCTTTGGACATACGAATCTTGTCTTATGGAGAAGTCTTTTGAATGCATTAATAGGTTATGTAGATTAGAACTAATTTATCCTTGTCATCCTTACATAACACAACAACCTCTTAAGAAGCACCTTGGCCAAGGGAAAGATTGAGAATTAGTGGGTTCATCTTCAAAGGTAACTATTCCTAACTTTGTTCCTCTTTTATAAGATTAGATAGATATACATTTGTACTTATCTTCCATGCATTAGGATTATATGTACATTGACATGAGTATATGTCTCTTATGCGTGTTTACTTTTGTTTTTTATTATCCCCACTTTGTGCCACAAGATTTGGTGAGCACTAGATTAGATTTCTTTGCTTTAGTTGTTATTAATATAGTGAATATGAAAACATAGGACTTAGTTAGGATTATTGCATGATTTTCCTTGAATAGAGGATTTAGAACCCTCCTTAGTATTATTATTGTGATAATAGATCCCCTAATTGGGTCTAGTAGATCCCCATATTGGTCATATTCTTGATTATCTAATGTATCCCCAATTAGAAGTGTAATTAATATCTATATTCTCTAAGCTAAGATTGATTTATGGATCTGATGCATTTCTAATTACATACAGAGTGTAAGGAGTGACTATAAGATTTAGAGGAGTCAAGGCATGAGGAGTGGGAACTATTGGAGGAACAGAGTTGGACTTGGAGTATAAGGAGGAGAAGGTGATGTAATGGCTTTCAATATCCTCTACGAGATAATAAGATCTCTTAGGGTTGGATCCTCTATGGACTAAGTAGAATTTGTAGGAGGTATGGAGGGTCTTACCTAAACCTTCTTACCCTTATTATTCTTCTTTTTTTGAATCAATACAACACCTCCTATTCATTTATAGTATTTAGAAAAATACCATCATCATCTTTATCCTAATGACCATAGTTGATATTGAGGTAGGGTTATTAATGTGCCAAGTGATCTCTAATTATCTCCATGGGGTCCAATTGTCAAATCTTACATATTTCAAAGGGGAAAGAGTCTCACCTAATTTCCATATTTTGAATTAGAGGTAAGGAATTATATATGTGGTGCTTGATTGTGATCAAAAGTGGTTGTCATGCCTTCTATTGAATTTTTAGATGTAGAACCCAAATATGCCTTCCATTAGTTGATAGGTAATTTCTTACTCTATTAATTGGTCTATAATTAAATATGACAAGAAATAAAATCCTTGAGGAAACCTATAATTTGGATCATAGTGTCATCCTTGTAAATACAATAGTCCCTAATAGTGGTGATGGAATCCTTCATTTCCTTCAAGAGCTAAGGCATCAAGGCCTCACTGATGGCTTAGTAGACCACTAGGTATAAATGGTTACATATGTCATAGATGTGATTATAGAACTGATGGCCATATAACTTATAAAATACCACATGTACTTTCAATCCCATGAGAACCCACATAGTAAAATATGAAATCTTAAAAGAGAGCATCTCATAGAGCACATCCAATAGGTATCTCATCATGTATAAATTACCCCTAGCTTGAGCATATGTGATGGCATTGACCAACATGAAGCTAGCTTGAGCATATGTGATGGCATTGACCAACATGAAGCTAATCAATCATCCCATGTCTGATACTTATAATTATGTGAGGATCATGTGTAAGAGGGCCACCCATAGTTAATTTATGTGTAATAATTCCTAGGCCCTAAATAATCAGTTTAATAGGATCATGCTTACCCAAACTTCCTCTCAAAAGGTTTGGACTATGTATGAATTGATATATCCTTGTTAACCCATTTAAAATATTGGTTCTCATCTCAGTCATAGAGTATATTATATATCTATTAGGTCCCCATATAAATTGTTATTGCTACCACATCTTAGGATAAAGTGTATTCTAGGAGGTATTAATATGCCTTGAAGGTATTCTTAAATATACCAGCAATCTAGTGTCAATATTTGGTTGAGAAAACCCATTAATGGAATTTATCCTACATGAAAATGGAATTATGAAGGATGTTTCTCAATAAATAAATAAATAGAGGGGAATACCTTTGGTTTGGTCATGACTTTGTGAAGTCTGCACTTCTTATAGGATTAAAGGGCATCTTTAAACTCTTCTTATTTGTCTTCATTTGAGCTTGAATACTTGTAGACTTGCTCAACCACTTTGAATAAGTCATTGTAGTGTTTTAATTTGGTTAATCTAGTCATGAATGTGGCATTGTGGTATTTAGGTTCAGCGTTTATGTTTGAGTATGATGCAGCCATTGTAGTAATATGGAGGGGAAATATGGAAGTTTTGAGTGTAAAAGGCATGGAATATAGGGATGTTCTTTGAGAATCAAAAATCCAAGATTTAGATATTTTTTCAAGGTAAAAATGGTAACCATTAGCTATCTTCCTATTAGGATTTTATAAATGCATGCATATAGCCCCCTTGTATTAGTGGAATTTGGTGTCTCACTTGATATGAATTCAAATTTCATTTGGTGGATGGATTTTTTCTCTTTATTTCTAAATCTAGAATTGAATTTAGAGACCATGATCCTCCATCACTATTCAGATATAGTAATGGTGATGAGATGTTTTAAAAGTATCTAATCAGGTCCAAATTCCTATTTTGGTCATGTCTAGTGTGTGGTAGGCATGTAGTCACATCTCTTATAGGTTTCTCAATTAACTCCTACTTTATAGCATAGGTCACCCTCTCATTCATCCTCTTATTAATGGTAGACACCTAGGCATGGCTTCATACTCTACATCATTCCCTTAGGAAGGTTGATGTGTCACCTAGGGATATGTATCACATCCTAATTAGTTATTTATCCTCATCCATAATTTATTTTGAGGTTCTCATTGCCTTAAGTGGATACTTGTTCATTCTCCTTACCTAGTGACATGGCACCTTTGCATTCATCCAAGATTTGACATCTCTAACACATCTAGGGGACTATCAATTCTAACACATGGTTATGTGGCACCTTCCCATTCATCTATGCTCTCTTAGGTTTTGATATATCTAATAGATTCATGGGAATATTCATTCTGACACATAGCAATGTGGTGCCTTCCCATTTAGTCAGTCTTTCTTAGGCTTTTGCATATCTGATAGGTATATAAGAATGTTCATTCATATATTTGATGATGTGGCACCTTTCCATTTAGTTAGGATCTCATGAGATCTAACATCTCTCACAATTCAAGTGGACTGGCCATTTTGACTTTCAAAGACATGGTGCTTTCCCATTCGATTGGGCTCTCCAAGGCTCTAACATCTTTGACAATTTTGAGGGATTGATATTTTAATATTTAATGACATGAAACCTTTGTATTTGGCTAGGCTCTCTTATGATTTGATATATATGATAGGTCTAGGTATTTTCCACTCTAACTCTTGGTGACATGGTACCTTCTCATTCAAGTGATCTCTCCCAAGATCTGACATATCTGATAGGTCCAAAATACTAGTCATTCTAACATTCAATGATGTGGTACCTTTATACTTAACTAGGATCCCTTAGACTCTGATAAGTCTAGGGGACTAACCACTTTAACTCTTAGAAATATGGTACATTCTTATTTGGCTAGGCTCTCTCAGGCTCTACAAAATCCATAAAAAGACTAAGTAAGAAAAAAAAGGAACATAATACATGGAACACTTGCTTGTCAATTACTAAGATTTTGATATATTATGAAGGGGGATATATCTACTACTCCAAGAAAAGGAAATAGATCCTAGGAACTTTTATCAAAATCTAACCTACAAGGTTAGCACCATGATTTATAAAATAATAAACACTCTTTAGTCATAAAAATAAAATAGGCATGTTATTGCTTGGGGAAATCAAGGTGACATATATTCTAAGGATTTAAGAAGGCACTATTGATAAGAATAAAATAAAATATCTTGAAGCTCTGGTTCATGAGATTTTTAGAGGGGTCCCCCACTTTGAATAAAAAGGGGGTGTATTAGCCATAATAAATGGTGAATTATGTGGGGAAGTGATGATAAATACTTAGAACCTAACAAGTTTATTCCTCTTTGCTTGCTCAATATAGAGATTATATGAGGAATATTTATTTACAAAAGAAAATATCATGCACTAAAGTCTCACAATAGCAAGTATAATATTGAACTTTCACCTTATAGATAGCCACTATTTTGTGTAAGAAGTGATTTTCATTTTCCATTCACTCTTGGATTTTATTTGAGTAATCAAGGCTAGACTATTTATCAAGATTCATCTAGGGAATTTTTGGATCAATGACTTGGAGGGGAGATGGTTGGAGAATTTCTCTATTTCCATATAAGAATCAATAACCCTAATAAAGATGCCTTTGGTCCCATTCATGGCCTTGTTCCACTGTTAGCTAAGCATAAAACTTGTGGTGGAGATTTCTTATATATCATTTTTGAGGTATAATCAAAATTTAGATTTTGCATGATTTCCTTATTATTTTCCAAGATTCTTGATGAAAATTTTATCATTTATTGGTATTTTCCATTGAGATTTTAGGACCAAGCCAAGGGTGAATGGATGATGAGGAAGTTTTGAACAACTAGTTAGTCATTGATTAGCTTGAATAATCTGATATTTTCTTGAGATATTTTTTAAAGTGTATTTTGGTGGATCTATTAGGGTGTAGGCTATTCTAAAATCCACTTGTTTCTCTTAGAATCATTGGCCTCTCATATCTGAGATGTGAAAAAAATTAATTACCATCCTATAATTGCTCAGATCAAAGGTTTTAACTTGTGTTTTCATACTTTTCAACAATCCTTCTAAGCATCAACCATCACCTAGAGTATTTACTAACAAGGGCTAGACATCAAAGCAAATCATAAAATAAAGAGGGATTCAGAGGGGTAAAATATAAAATAAAATAAAATCACATAGAAAAAATAAACACATAATGAAAGCAAATCTACCTAATATATACATTACCACCTCTACCCATGTTATTTAGAAACCACATTAGAGGGGCAAACAAGAAATAGTGATTTAGGAACTACCCATTTACTAGAATTTCTAGCTCATTTCCTTTGAGATATTTGATATAGAAGGCATTTTGACCTAGGATTTTGGATATTTAGTATGGGCCAATCTAAAGGGGATCAAATTTTGAATGTTGGCCTTTTATTTGATGAGCCTTATCCCACATTAGGACTAGGTCAGAGATTATTAAGGTCTTGATCTTTATCCTCTTATCAAACCACCTTTTTATTATATCTTGGTGGTTAATAAGGCTCAACAGAGCTTCATCCTAGGCTTCTTCTAACTAAATTAGGTCTAAGAATATGGAATTCACCTTGTCATCTAGTTGCATGAAGTATTGCATGAAATTATAATTTGGCATCTTGAGCATGACTGGTATGATTAGCTATAGTCCACTAAATATAAGGAAAGGAGAGATTTTGAGGGACTATTTATACCTAGTGTGGTCCACCCATAAAATGAATTTCAACAATGAGTTCCATACCTAAGGCTTTTCTCCAACTGATTTATTGATGCAATCGATCAAGTTTTTGCTATTGGACTTTGCCATTCTATTTCCTTATAGGTATTGATTGGATGATAACTTTAGTATGATACCATTATCATAGGCCCATTCTATGAATTTTTTAGATTGAAACGTAGGACCATTATCACATACTAAATAAATAGGGACCCTAAACTAGGCGGTTATGGTGTTGATGAGCTCATAATATGGCTCATTATTGTCATATTATTTCCCTCAATTCATATCTCAAAAGATATTATCTTATGCAAATCATAGATTATTAGATAGCTATTACATGGAAAATAGATACTTGTCTTATTTATATTGAACCAAAGACTAAACTTTTACTTTTTCGTTAATGTCTAATACATAGCATGTTTTAGTGATTTTTTTTTTGTGAATAATGCTTAGGAAGAAGACACATGTGATGTATAGTAAAAGTTTAATTTTGATCTCCATCTAGTAGAATAACAGACTCTACAGGCTTACTTCTACAGACTCTGTAGGCTTTTTTCTACAGGATCTATAGGCTTGTTTTTATAGACTCTATAGGCTTATTTCTACAGACTCTATAAGCTTGTTTTTATGGACTCTATAGGCTTGTTTCTATAGACTCTGTAGGTTTATTTCTATGGACTCTGCAGGCTCATTCCTACCAACTTTACAGGGTCAATTCCATGGATTCTATAAGGATGAAGCTAGAAATGAGGAAGTTGGTGGCTAGATAAGATGAGAGAGAATCATTCCAGCTGAAGTCAAATGAGGAAAATACTCACCTATTATTTTGTAGGATTTGATTTTGATAAATTTGAATATATTTGGACCTTAGGACTATTATAGGATATTATATCTATTTCATCAAAATAATTGGATCTCTTGGAAATCCAATCTCCTATCTTTGGATGAATGGATCAACCAAGGAATCCTATTTCTTTGCATCCTATTTTGAGTTGATTGTATTAGTATAAAATGTAAGACTTTCATCATTGAAAGATATTAGATAATAAAGAGTAGATAATAGAGGAAAGATACATATAAGCATATTGTAGGTTTCAAACAGATTGTAATCATTTTAGTTTTATGAATTATCATTTCAATTTTTAGCATTGATTAATATTTGTTCCTGAGTCTGAGAGGAGCAAGGGCCCATTCTCCTTGAAACTAGGAAATGTGTATGGTACTTATGTTGTGTTCTATTAACTCTTTGTTATAACTAATTAGAATCTTGTTAATGTTTGCATTTATTCATAAAAACATCAAAATAAGTTCAAATTTTAAAAGGCATTTTCTTATTCCAAAATCATTTCCTTTCCAAGCAAAGTTTGTTTTATTTTACAGCAAATGTGTGAAGTAAATTTCCTTTTCTAGTTAAACATTTCCATTTCCATGCAAGCGTAAATAGGAGTGTGAATTTATTTTCAAGCAAAAAAGTGGATTGAATTGATTAAATAGTTACATTTTCATAAAAAGAGTGAATTAAGTAGTTTAAAACACATTTATTTCATTAGTCAAAGTTATAATAAGACCATCAAACACCCCCACAAATAGATTTCTAGATCTACCATACTATACCTTACTGCAGATAGCTTTGGACACCATCCTGATTGATAAGACATCAATTGAACATTGATTAAATGAAGAGTTAAATGACACTTGTCATTTTTTTCACCATTGTTAGTGAATTAAGGTGTTAGTAAGGTAATAATTATTGGTTTAGAGTGAAAAATAGAAAAATTGTGTAAAAACTATAAAATCCTGAAACAATTCAATAAATTGATGTACCATCCTAGAGATTCTAAAGGATTATTCATCCCAAAATTTCTACTAAGAACACAAGTTGAAACTCCTTCAACATCTCTGAGTAGTGAACCAAAAGTTATGAGTGAAACCTATCTACAAGAATCTTTAGAAACTTGGATAAAAACTAGGCCATTGCCACAAGTGAAACCCATAGGATGAATTCATCAGGATCAATCTCTTGTAGGAAGACATTATTTAGAAATTACCAAGGACTTAGAGGAAGCATTTCAAAAATCCATAGCTAAAGAAAATTTTAAGAACTTTGAACAACCCATAACTGATACCACAAACATTTAGTGGGAAGATCATCCCAACTTTGAAACATCATCAGAAGAAGAAAATATGGCTCTCCAACAAAATTAACAACTTACACAAATAGGAAGGACTTTTTCCTTTCCTATTATTGTAGATCCTAATGATCAAACCCCCATGAAAAATATTTCACCAGCTAATCTACCAAATTTCTAGGGAAGATCTATAGAAGATCCTGATCAATTCTTGTTTGAGTTTAAGGTGCTATGTCAAACCTATGATTACACAATAGATAGCCAAAAATTAAAATTATTTCGATCTACACTTAAAAATGTAGCTATGAGATGGTTCATGGGTTTACCTATAAATTATATTAGAACATGAGATGACATGGAGACAAAATTCTTGAATAAGTACCAAGATTACTGCTGAGTACAAGAAAGAAAAGAGGATTTCTTCACAATCAAATAGAATGAGGATGAATCTTTAGAGGATTATTTGGATAGATTCATGTTCACTCATAAAATAAGTAATTATCCACTCACTGAAGAAGTTTAGAAATTGATTTTCTTAAAAGGGTTAGATGAAGATACTAGAGATGCCTTAAATATGATGGGAGGTAGAGATATAAATAAGTTGGCTTTCGATCATATTTTTGAGCTTTATACTAACTACTCTCAAACAAAACCTAGAATTAGGAAAGGAAGGTTTGGGAAATATAATGAAGTGGATAATTTAATGGAAGAATTTGCTAATCTAAATATGGATATCTTGGTAACACTAAATAGTACTTTAGATGGCCTTCAAGCTAAGGTAAATATAGTAGAACTCTTAGTAATTTACTGTCCTAAGTGCAAACAGAAACATGCCCTTAGAGACTACCCCCTAAATAAAACCAATGTTTCATTATGTGGGATATGTGATACAATAGATCATGATACCAAACATTTTACCCTTTTGCCTATTTTAAAGAATCAAATGAAAACACAAGTCCAGTCCACTAAATAAGTAAATTATATCCAGAGACAAAACTTTGCCCCACAAAACTAGGCTCAGGGACAATTTAATGTAAGAAACCTAGTTAAACCATGGATGGCACCATGGAATTTTTAGTTCTTTCACCTTTTTGAAATCAACCCCAAATTACATCAATCTAAAATTTATGAGTAGGACAAGATTGGATGCCAACACCTCCATGGATGGTGCCATAGCCATAGCAACAATAGGTACCACAGCAACAATGGATGCCATAGCCATATCAATAATGAAATCATTAGTGGAACCCATAGCAACAATTCACCCAACCAAGAAGACCACTTCAATAGCAAAATATAATGCCACCTCTAGTTATTTAATAACAAGGACAAATCAATCAACCCTCAATGCCTACACAACCAATAGAAAATATGAAAAATAAACAACCAACATCTATTTATGTTAATGAATAGGAAGAGAATGAATGTTGGAGCTATTGATTGTTCAGACATACATTTAAGATCAGGGAAAACTATACAAAAACCTCCAATTCTCATTTCCAAGATACTTGATGAAAAAGAAAAAATATAATCATCTCAATTAAACACTATAGAAGCCAAAATCAAAATGAGCCCTAAAGCAAAACAAAGGAAACACTACTACACCAGTAGTTTCGTTTCCTAAAAGATAAAGAGAAATTATTATTAAACTAGAATCAAACTTGGTCCATAAGTTATAAAAGATCAATATTGAGGTACCCCTACTACAAGCTATTAAGGATATATCTAAATTGAACAAGATCATCAAAAACCTTTATGTCAAGACACTAGAGAGGAAAGCAAAATATCCAGGAACCATTCATGTTGATGGAAAAATTGATGATTTATTAGTAGGAAAACTATTAGTTCCAAAATATGTAGATCTAGGAAGCCCAGTGATCACAGTTACAATCAGAGGTAAAGAGATTTCTAACATCTTGGTAGATTTGGGAGTAGCAATCAATGTTATGACAACTAATACTCTCCATACATTATCTCTTATGAGAATGCAACCCACAACTACCATTCTTCAAATGGTGGACCAATCTATAACTAAACTAGAAGGGACTATAGAAAATGTTAAAGTACTAATAAAGTCTTGGGAGTATCCAGTAGACTTCATGGTCTTACAACCTAAAACAAAGAATCTAGGATATCCCATAATCCTAGGTAGACCATGGTTGGCTACTGTAGTAGCATTAATTCATTACAGTTTAGGAGACATGACCATTTCTAATGAGTTAAAATACAAATGCATCTCTTTGTATCCTCCTACAAAACCATCAACAAATCACATACAAGAACTTTGGGTGGCTGAATCAGAAAACACATAAAACAAAATTTCCTCATTAGCTATGATCACAGTTATAAAACACTTAGAAGAATTGAATGGAGACATATACTTAGAATCTATAGACTCTACCAGTATAAAAGCTATGGACTCTACCAGTCTGAAAGTTATGAACTTTTCCAGTCTAGAAACTATGAACTACCTCAGTTTAGGATTATTGGGTTAGATAAAATATTATGAAACTTCTACTTCTACTTTTTCAAGTGTTTCCTCATCATATGATCATGGATTGATTTAGGAAAGTGTGTGTAAATTGGTAGAACAACAACAAACTCATTTCTTGGATGCATTACATTGTTCTTTAGTGAGACTGATTCCTCCTAGAAAAGAGTTTGTTGATAATGTAACCATGTTTCATAAGCTAATTCCTCATCCATGTCCTTTGAACTCATTAATTAGTGAATTCAAGTAAATAGAATCCAACTACCGAGGTACAAAACTAATCATGGTATTACTTGGAAATATTTTAGACATCAATAGTTGGTTAACAAATGAAGAGGAAGATCAACTTTGAAGTATTAGAAAGACATAGCAAAGCTTTTGCTTAGGATTATACTAACATGAAGGGAATTCACCCCAACATATGCACTCATCAGATTTACCTAGAATCTATCAAACTGGTTAGACAACCACAAAGAAGAATAAACCTAGCATTAAAGGAGATAGTCAAAATAGAGATCCAAAAGTTGTTGGAAGTTAGGTTTATTCACCCCATCTCAGATATCTAGTGGATTTTACCTCTGGTAATTATGCCCAAGAAAAATGGAAAATTAAGGGTATGTGTAGATTATAGATAGCTAAACAAAGCAACACTAAGAGATTATTTTTCTCTACCTTTCATTGATCAAGTTCTTAACAACTTGGTAGGAAAAAGATATTTTTCTTTCCTATATGGGTTTAGTGGGTATAACTAGATAACAGTAGCAGGAGAAGATCAAGATAAAACCACATCTACCTACCCTTGGGGAACTTTTGCTTATTGATTACTCCTATTTGGACTCTATAATGCTCCAGCCACCTTTCAAAGAGTAGTTCTGGCAATATTCTCTGACCTTCCAAATGATTGTGTTGAATTATATATGGATGATTTCACCATTCATGGTGGAACTTATGAAGAGGCTCTTACTAACATGGAAAGAATATTGATCAGATGTGAAGAACATTAATTATCTTTGAGCCATGAGAAAATTTTATTGATGATGGATGAAGGAATAGTGTTGGGACACCATATTTCTACAAAAGGCATTCAAGTAGATCCAAAGAAGGTTGAAATAATCTCTAATTTACCCATCCCACAAACACAAACTAAAATTAAGAGTTTTTTGGGACATGCTGGTCACTACAGACTCTTCATAGATAATTTTAGCCAAATAACTGCCCCTATGTTTGCCTTGCTTACAAAAGATAGTACATTCAAATGGAGTGATAGTTTCTAGTAGGCCTTTGAGACCATCAAAGCTAAACTTGTTACTACTCCAGTATTGAGAGGATGAGATTGGACTCAGCCATTCCATATATATACAAATGCTTCCAATACAGCAATAGGAGCAATCCTTAGACAAAAGGATGAAGAGGGTAATATGTATGTTATATATTATATTAGAAAAAACATGACACCTACCAAAAGAAATTACACCAAAACTGAAAGGGAATTCCTAGCTATAGTTTATGTAATTAACAAATTCAGACACTACATAATAGGCTACAAGGTATTTGTCTATATAGACATTCAACTATTAGATACCTTACCAACAAACCAATTGTGAGAGGTAGGATTATTAGATGGTCATTGCTCTTACAAGAATTTGATGTTAATATTATAGATAAACTATGGAAGTCTAATGTGTTTGTTGATTTCTTGTCAAGAATGAACACTACAGGTGAAGAAGAACTAGTGGAAAATGACTTTCTAGATGAATAACTATTTACTATTTTAGCAAACTCTCTATAGTTTGCTGATATAGCCAATTACCTCACCACAGGGAAGTTTCTTCTGCAATTTTCACAAAAAATAAAAGAAACATTTAATCAAAGAAAGTTCTTATTTTAAATGGATAGAATGTTATTCAAACTTGGACCTGACTATGTGTTTCATAGGTGTGTGAAAAATGGTGAAGCTTATGATATCATCAAAGCTTATCATGATGAACTAGGAGGAGATCATTATTTAGCTCAAAGAACCATACATAAAATCCTAGGAGTAGGATACTATTGGCCTCACCTTCATCAGCAAGTAAAAAGATATGCCAAACACTGTGATGCTTGTCATAGAATTAGACAGCCTACACTTTCAATAGAAATTCTTGTGCACCCTCATCCTCAATTGGTTTTAGAACCATTTGACAAATGGGTAATTGATTGTATAGATCCTATGGATCCTCCTTCTAGAGGAAAACAATATCTCTTAGTATGTATAGACTATGTGACCAAGTGAGAAGAAGTGGAAGTATTAACTCATGTAATAGAAGAGATGGTATCTGATTTCTTATATTTCAAAATCATGCAAATATTTGGTTCTCTAAGGGAGATAGTCTCAGATCAAGGATAATAGTTCATGTCAAACATGATAAATCACTTCATATAAGTATGTCAAATTTAACATAGGAAAACATCTCCATACCATCCACAAGCTAATGGACAAGTTGAATTCAACAAGAGAGAATTGGAAACCATTTTAACTAAGGTTGTTAATTCTAGTAGAAAGTATTAGGTAGATAAGGTACTAGAAGCTATTTGGGCCTATAATACTACTTGGAAAATAATAACTAGATTTTCACCTTATGAATTGGTTTATGGTAAGAAGCCCTTATTCTCTGTAAAATTTGAATTACAAACTTTTAAAATAGTTGTAGAAGTAGGGATTAAATTAGAAAAAATATATAAAGAAAGACTCTTACATCTTAATCAACTTGATGAGATGAGGATGGAAGCACTACAAAGAACTGAATTGGTACAATATCAAAGAAAAGTTTGGAATGATTCACATATCAAGCAATGGAAGTTTTAGAAAGGAGATTGGGCACTATTTTTTGATTCCAAATTTCAATAGTTTAAAGGAAAACTACAAATGAGGTGGTTAGGACCTTATTAGATTAAGGAGGTCTTTGAAAATGGTTATGTTAAGCTAATACCTATTGATGATAGCAAAAGAGCTCTGTTAGTCAATAGACATAGATTGAAGCTTTATCATAAACCTCTCAATAAAGAATAATTTGTTCAAAAAATAAAAGATCAAGTAGCCTTTCTGAAAGATTTTGCTTCTTCTAGAGAAATTGCTTCAAATCAAGTAGTTGTTCTAGAGGGGTCTGCTTCTTATAGAGAACATTCTCCTTGATGATCCTACATATATATAAAATTAAAAATTAAAAATTTAAAAATTTAAAAAATATCAATAGTGAAAATCATTCCAGGGACACTATTGAAAATGCATGCCTAGAAAACCAGCTTGTTTGTTGGCTATGCATTACAAAAGGGGATTTGGCTAGAAAACCAGCAATGGCTAGCCAAAGGGCAAAAAAAAACAAAAAAATAGAGTATCTCATCATGTCATTATGATTGGTCATGTTGACTAATCCATACAAACTTATTTTTGTAGGATAAATGGCAAACAAAGGATACATCTAAGGTCAAAGTAAGTGAGACATATCTTTTATTTATCTATGTTTAGTTAACTAATTATATTCAATTTAATTAAGACTTATTATATGTAGATGACCCAAACTTGAATCTTCCAAAATGGAATGACATGACACATACCATAATGAAAAAGTATGCAAATGAGCCACAAAAGGTGTATGAATAAGTGTGTAGCTTTGATACAATCAAGTGTGTCATTAAGAATGATAATGATGGGACATTATAAAAAGGTTTTTTTTAAATGAAGTGATGCATTTCTATCACTATCAAAGTGCCACATCATCATTTCATTCAATTTCTAATAATGGATAAAATGGCTAGCACACTCCATAGAAATGTGTAGTGCTTAACTGTATCAAGCCATCATATAAAACTATGGACTCACATAGCTATGGAGTTTCATATGAACCATTTCATTTCTACATACTTCAACATAAGCTGGTCTATAGATCCTCTATGATTGTTTCCTACAAATCCTTAGTGACTATTGCCTACCAATTTCAATAGAAGATTGGTCTACACCCCAATTAGAGTTAAAGGAATAGAATTGTCTATAAATTTGCATAGAAATGGGACAAAATATGATATCAGAGCTAAATAATGTAGTAAAGTTTCACAAAGACAAAGCTTATGTGGTAGTGTTTAGAGCCAATGGATGGCTACCTTTCATTGAAAAGTTCTAGGGTTTTAATTAAATAATGGTAAGAGAATTCATCATTAATCTTACCCCTAAATTTTCAATTGTGAAAGGAATTTTTATTCATGTTTCAACTCAAATTATAATCTAGATCATACAAGTTCTAGAAGAGGGAATGAGAGCTACAGGTAGAATTTCATTTAGTAATTTAATTAGTCATTTTAATGGTAATGAGCAGATTGGGACATTGTGTCTATTAGATTATAAGGGAAAATCAAAAGGGATTAATATAAATTCACTTCCTAAACCTTAGAAATTTGTAGCCAAGTGGGTACTCAAGTATATCATTTGTGAGGAGCAACAAAATCTTTTAGGAAGAGATGACATGAAAATGTTAATACACCTTAAGCATGGGAGACAAAACCCTCAGTACAAGATTAACCTCTCATCCTTCTTATATTGTCCCCTTTAAGTTATGACTACAACTCCTAATGCTACTCTTAGGCACCATGGCCTGATTCACCTAATTATCCAACATCACTTCCTTCAGCAAGGATAAGAGGTCTAGAAGGAATTTCAAAATAGTATAGTACAACAAATTCCAAATATACCTACATAAGAGACCTCAAATTTACCACAAGAATATTCATCCCCACCTGATGCATCAGTTGAGAAAACAACTCCAAAGAAGAAATCTTAGACTGTAGTCTCCACAAAAATTCCTTCTTCTTCTTCTTCAAGTTGAATCACAAGGTCTCAAATCCCTAAAGTTTCAAAGTCCCCACAAGAACCTCATGAATCTATAGTACAACCAATTCCCTTGTCAGAAAGAAAAAAATTGAGATGAAAATTTGTTATAGAACTTGAGAAGACTGAGGATTTGATAGTTGAGAAGGAAAGCCGACCAAGTGTAGCTTAAAGAGTGACCAAAAGAATGAGAAGGCTAATTCTGATAGATGAAGATGAACAAGAGGTTGTAGGTATTTTGGATAGTCTTAAAATGGTATATCATTCCTCCATACATCAAAATATCCCTGCAACTATAGATGTTGAAGAAATTCCTTTCAAAAGGAACTCTCTAAGCATAATGGAGGAGCCAATTCCAGAAGAAGCACCAAACATGGAAATGGAATCAATAATGGTAGAACCATCACTTGTTCCTATTGAAACTATAATAAATAAAGGGAAAACTATATGCACAGTTGAGAAATATGAGTCATCGAATCTAAATGATCCTATTATGTAGTTAAACTTTTAGCTTTTTCAAGCTCAAGCTCTAAAGCAACAACAAATAGTTGACATTGTTGATTTGATCAGTGAATTACATAATAAGGATCATCTCAACTCATTATTGGTGTAGAAATTAGACATAGTATCTGCCAATCATGCAATAGAAGTTCACAGATTAAAGGAAACAATAAAGGAAAATGAAAGTGAACAAATAGATCTTTGGATATATGTATAAAATTTGAAGAATGAAAATAGAAGATTGTAGAGTTTGGTAAACTCTTCTAAAGCACCTTCTGATGTTACACCTTCTCCTCTTAAGGTATTTGTTGACCATAGTTGTCAAACAAGTTTTCCATGTATTCATCCCTTGCAAATACTACATCAAATTGAAGTAGAATATTCCATACTTAAATAGAAAAATAAAGATGCAACTTCTTACAAAAAAACTCTTAGAAAATGAAAAGAAAGAATTAGAAGCTAAGGTCCAAAATTTAGAATAAAATTTGTAGGATGCATGAAAATTAGGGGAATCTCTTTTGGCATGTATAAATCCTTCTACATATATTTTGTTTTTATTTGAACAATTTTATAGATGGAAGATTCTATGGATCTCTTGTCATCTTCCTTACAAGAATTTATATCCAACAACATTTTTGGAAATTTTCTATAGTGCTAAACCTGATCAGTAGGATTTGCTTTGTGAGTTTTATTTACATGATTTGATCCTAAGAGACCATGATCACAATAAATTCTTGATAATCCTTCATGTAGGAGAAGTTTAACTGAGGGCATTATATTCTCCATTCAAAAATCAACTAGCACGGAAAAGTAGATTTGAGGACTATACAAATCATGTTAAGACCATAGGAGTATGTATCAGACCAACCTTTCCTATTCCCAGATTGATCAAACAAAATTTTAACTATACTTGTTTAAGAGATGAGGTTAAAATTCATTATTTAAAAGCTTTATATGATTGTGCTATTTCTTTTGACTTGTTTTCAAGATAGATTTTTGATTCAGTGGTAACTGTAAGTGTAAATAGATGGGACCAACTTTTAGTGCCTCTTAAAATATGAGAGGTCATGTCTCCAAATAACTTAAGATGGAGTATGAGGAGAGCTTCCTCAATTTTGGAAATCTTAATAGAGTTAATAATCTCTGGGGGAGAACATAAATATATTGGAATGAGATATAAACCCCCTTTGTTGATCATACCTATTCCAGGATGGTAGAGTTGGGCTTCATAATCAGAGGATCAATTCAATATATGGAAATAAATGATTCAAGAGCATCAAGGGTTTACAAGAAATTCAAACAAGCATATAATAGATGAATTTGATTAATATAATTTGAGTTAGAGTGTGGAAAGTAGATGCCAGAGCTATGAATGCTAATAAATGTTTGCAATGGGACTTGTAAAAGGTAAAGGCTAGGGGAGATGATGAGCTCATAATATGGCTCATTATTGACATTGTATTTCCCTTAATTCATCTCTCGAAGGATATTATCTTATGCAAATCATAGATTATTAGATAGCTACTATTACATGGAAAATAGATACTTGTCTTGTTTATATTGAACCAAAGACTAAACCTTTACTTTGTCATTAATGTCTAATAAATAGCATGTTTTAGTGATTTTTTTATTATGAATAATGTTTAGGAAGAAGACACAGGCGATGTATAGTAAAAGTTAAATTTTGATCTCCATCTAATAGAACTATGGACTCTATAGGCTTGCTTTTATAGACTTCTATAGACTCTATAGGCTTGTTTCTACAGACTCTATAGGCTTGTTTCTATGGACTCTATAGGCTTGTTTCTATGGACTCTATAGGCTTATTTATATAGACTCCATAGGCTTGTTTCTACAGACTCTATAGGTTTTTTTTTATGGACTCCAAAGGCTCATTCCTACCAACTCTACAAGGTTAATTTTGTGGATTTTATAAGGATGAAGCTAGAAATGAGGAAGTTGATAGCTATATAAGATGAGAGAGAATCATTCCAAGTGGAGTAAAATGAGGAAAATACGTGCCTGCTATTTTGTAGGATTTGCTTTTTATAAAGTTGTATATATTAGGACCTTAGGACTATTATATGATAGTATATCTATTTCATCAAAATAATTGGATCTCTTGGAAATCCAATCTCCTATCTTTGGATGAATGGATCAACCAAGGAATCTTATTTCTTTGCATCCTATTTTGAGTTGATTGTATTAGTATAAAATTTAAGACTTTCATCATCAAAATAAATTACATAATAGAGAGTAGATAATAGAGGAAAGATGCATACAAGCATATTATAGGTTTTAGACAGATTGTAATCATTTTAATTTTATGAATTATCACTTCAATTTCTAGCATTGATTAATCTTTGTTCCTAAGTTCGAGAGAAGTAAGGGCCCACTCTCCTTAGAACTAGGAACTATGTATGGTACTTATGTTATGTTCTCTTAACTCTTTGTTATAACTAATTAGAATATTGTTAATGTTTACATTTATTCATAAAAACATCAAAATAAGTTCACAGTTTAAAAGGCATTTTCTTATTCCAAAATCATTTCCTTTCCAAACAAAGTATGTTTTCTTTTACAGCAAACATGTGAAGCAAATTTATTTTTCTAGTTAAACATTTCCATTTCCATGCAAGCGTATATAGGAGTGTGATTTTACTTTCAAGCAAAAGAGTGGATTCATTTGATTAAGTAGTTACATTTTCATAAAAACAGTGAATTAAGTAGTTTAAAACACATTTCTTTCATTATTCAAAGTTAGAATAGGACCATCAAACACCCCCACAAATAGACTTCTAGATCTACCATCTTATACCGTACTACAGACATCTTTGGACACCAGCCCTAGTTGATAAGACATCAATTTAACATTTATTAAATGAAGAGTTAATTGACACTCATTAGGTGTTCTCAAAGAACTTTATGACTTTGACAGTGGTTATTATTTTGTTGCAATTGCCTCAAACCACTTGGTACAATAGTCTATGCCAATAAGAAAAAAGTTATGATCAACTAATGAATTGGGGTTGATAACCCCTATGAAATCTAATCCCCATTGTGAAAATGGTGTAGACTCTATAATAGGTTATAATGGAATTGTTGTATACATTTCTATGTTAGACAAGGTTTGGAACTAGTGGTAAAAATAGATGTGGGCATGAACATACTTGAATAGTGTGGCCCAGTAGTATCATGTTTGTATAACTTTATGGTTCATGGCCTTTGATGTGAGATGGCCTACCCTAATCTTTTATGAAAATTTGTCATTATCTATTTGGCCTCTTTTTGTGATATGCACCAAATGAATATTCCTTCATGGTTTCTTATGAAAAGAACTCCCTTCTTTAGCATATAATGTGTGGATTTAAATTGGAGGTCTCTCCTCTTTATGTGGTTAAGTCTCGAGGGTGCATTTTAATAGAGTATAAAGTGCATGACTAGGGCATACCAATCTGATTATAGTACCCTATATTGGTCCACTTGGTATACTATAATCCTCATGTCTAGTTGAGTAAGGCCTTGTCTTATAATTAGTTTGGATAACTTGATTTCCAAGTCATAATATTGTAATTTTGTCATACATTGGCCTCTTCTTTCACCTAGATCATTTTTTACTAGCATCGATTTTATATTCATATCCATGACAATTGCATGTACTCTATTCTAGAGGATGTAATGCTTGAATTTATTCACTACTTGACCAAGGCATATGCATGCCTATCCAAGGTATAATATCTAAGCTTGATATCCTTAATATTAGTTCTCATAAAATCCAAGGGGTGTTCAACTCCTTCTAACCTTTGGGTGAGGAAAGTGATGATGGTGTGCTCTGAAGCAAAGGGATAGAGATAGAAATATCACATATAGTTTAGACGAATGAGGACTAGGGATTACATGATTATGTCTTTGATATCATAGAAATATTTCTTTTATTTTACATTTCATTATACTTTCTCATCCTATTTCAACATTGCATTCAAGTGATTCACTATTTTAGCAAATTAAAAATAAATTTATGCATAAAATTGATTTTCCCAAAGAAATATTTTAGTTCCTTCTTGATATTAGGTAAAGGTAGTTTATAAATTACATCTACCCTTTCAAGGTCAATATCAATACATTTTTTATGAAAATGTGACCAATAAGCTTACCTTTGATGACATTAAACATGTTATTCTTTGGGTTTAAGGAAATACCATGCCTTCTGCATCTTTGATATACACTTTAAAAGTGGCATACATGATATGACCTATATTTTGAAAACATGGTTAGGTCATCCATATATATTATTATACATTTACCTATCAATCCTTCAAAAATAAAGTCTATTTTCATTTATAAAGTGGTAACAACATTGATTAACTTGAATACATCCATTTATAAGCAAATGTGTCCTACTTGATGGTGAAAGTAGTCTTATTTATGTCTTCAAGGTTGACCAAGACTTGGTTGTATCCATAGAAGCCATCCAAAAAGGATATCATTTGAGACCCGTTCACCATTTGGATCACCTCATCTAGGGAGGGAAATGGGTAATTATCTTTATCCAAGGCCTAATTCAAGTTTTAGAAGTCTATGCACATGTAGATTTATCCATTCTTATTTTACATCAGGTCTAGGTCAACCACTTAGGTGGAGTGGTGAACTAGGAAAATTATCCTTGCAGAGAGAAACTTATGGACTTATTTATCTATTAAGGGCTCTAGGATTGGCTTTAATGGCATCTATATTTACCTAAAGGGTATTTTTTATATGTGTGGGGGATAGTATGAGTTATTACTCCTGGATTGAAGACCTTAAGGCCTCCATAGGCCTAGGTGATCATGTTCTTATATATCAATAGTAACATTCATAGTTTCTATCATTTTTGGTCCATCTAATCAGGATCCACATTGACCATCTGGGGATCTTCTATAGGACTGAGGTTGATGAGTTGGCATTTTTGGTCCTCAAACTTAGGATTTTTTGTTTATAAAGTAGGGTCTAATGAATTTAATTATCTTTCCAATGAGATCATCCCCTTTGGGATCTAGTTCTCATGAATATTTAGGATCCCATCCTTATCTAGCTCATTCTTAAAGTTGTCCCTATCTTTCTCATATATAATTTGGGCCTCAAATATTCCCTCATTAATGAAGAACTGGATGATCTATTGGTCATCCTTGAAGACCTAAAAGTTTATCATGTTTTCTAAGATAGAAGGACATAGAATGAGTTCCACAGAGAGATCTTGCAACTAAGTGTCATCCAAGGGGGTTAGGTTTATTTCCACCAATGCTAGTGAGTCCACTACTTGATTTTCTTCCTAAGGAATAGTGATGATATTAACTACATTAAATATTTCCATTATGCCCTAATATTTATGATTATACCTTTCAAGTTATGATAATTTTCATTAACAATTAGTATCAGTTTAGTTGACCACCAATTTAGAGTCACTAAATACTCTCAATTTGTTTGCCTTATGTCTTAATGTAAATTGTAATCCTAAGATTAGAGCTTCATACTTTACCAGGCTATTCTTGCAAGAAAACTACAATCTATATGATGCTAAATGTTTTCTCTCAAGGGGATCTATGATCAAAACACTAGATCCACTACTTTTTTTAGAGTGAACTCCATCTATATAAAGATACCACAAGCCAAGAAAACTTGGATAGTGACTAATTTGGTTTTTTGGAAGCTTTGTGCTTAGCATGTAGATGTTTACATCTAAGGAAACTAAGTTTTAATGGCATTATACTCAATTATCATATGCTTCATGTTGGGTTATTTGTTTACCCTTATTTGATTGGATGTTACCCTCCATATCAACCACATATGAGATAAATTTATGGCCATATACCCATTCAAGGCTTTGGACCAATCTCTACTAAGGAGTATGTCATAGGATTTAGGAATATCCACTACTTGAGTGTCCATAAGGTGTTGAATCTTAGGCTTAGATTCTAACTAGATGTGGATTTTTATCAACTCACCTATCACTTTCACTTCTGAGTTGTCTATATGGACTACTACCTTATCTAATTTTATGGGGGATAGGTTGAATTTCTCACATATGTTTGTTGGAATCACATTGGCTAAGGAACTCTAATCTATTATGTATTTGTGTATATTATTTATAAATAACTATATGGTTAAAAGGAAAGGGGACACCTTCATATTATTTTTTTGAATGAGCACATTAGTGTGTGTTACCCTAAGTTTTGGTTGAGCCTATGGGGTCAGATTATGAGTCAAATATTTCAACAAAAAATCTTGTTATTATATGATTTGAGCTAGCTCATGAAGGGTAATATTCACCATGATCTTTCTCATGTACTTGACTATGTTGTAACCTCATTTACTTTGGATCGGTGTGGTTTTCATAGGTGCCTTAAGTTATTGAGTTCTTGGACATGGGGGATTATTCTTAACATTTTGGTATGGTGGGGTTGTACTATTATTAGGGGTGTTAGGGTAATAAGGGGTTGTTGATGCTTCATATTTATAATGGCATAGTTGCTCCTTTGGAACTATTGAAATGCTTACACCTCACTAATACCATCCTTTGGCTCATTTTATTCTTACATAGGGAAATCCATGGTTTCTAACACCATAATATTACTAGGGGTTTTACCTAAGTTAGAGGATTCAAGATGATTTTGGACCACCTCATATTCTTCCATTTTTTCTAGAAGATCTTGAAAGTGGAACCAAAATCTATGCAATCTAATTCCCCATGTGATATCATATTATGTACTTAACACCAATTAGGCAAGGATATCTTGATGATATTGATTTTAAGTAGCTTATTCAATGAAGTTTTTAGGGGATTATGAGGATAGTTATAGTTCCCATTTGGTCTTTGATATGTGAAGTTTTTATTGGAAATGTTTTCATTAGAGTTACTCACCTATCTTTGTAGCCCTAGGAAGTCATTTATAAGTTTTTATACCATATTTTGAATGGAATTTAACTTATTATTAGTGGACTCTTGAAGTGTGTTTTGGATATTTTTAGCCATAACTAATGTTACCCAATGTTGAGTCTGGAGGACTAGTTCATGGTTCCCTATGTTTGGGAAACCTTGTTATTGGTTTAAAGTGGGGTGACCTAATGGGAGTTGATGTATTACAAGGAGAGACTAAAGAATCAAGGCATTCTATTTAATTTTGGTAAATAAGTTCAATGCAAGCATCTATGGTAACATATCAGGAGTGGGGGTCATTGTGTGACCTTGGGAGTTCAGTGGCCTATCCACTTTGATATCCCCTGCATAAGCTGAGGATAGGTCTGATATGGCTATATCCCTCCTTAGGAACATATTTATCCAAGGGTTTAACACATTTTTATACATTTTAAGTGTTATTTGAGGGTTAGGTTGATAAATTAGGTTACACATCTATACATATTTTGAAACCTAGCATTAAAACTCATAATAGGCTCATTAGACTCCCTCTTGATGCAAGTAAACTATCGGTATAGTACATTAGGGTCTGTCACTATCCCTATTAAGCATAGAATAATACTGAGGGAGGGTTGAATTAGTATTATATATTATTTTATTTTCTAAAACTTAATCACTTATTCTAATTAATATATTCAAAGCAATCAAATCACAACATAAGATAACACAATGCAAAGTGACACTAGATATACATGGAAACCCTTTTGGGACAAAAACATGAAGAAATATTTCTCAATATAAATATTTGTAGGCACCAACCTTCTATAGTACCAACCCTAATTAAAATTTCATAGGCACTAACCAATAGGATCACCAACCCTTTTTGTCAAGCACTAACTCAAAAATAGACACCAATCTCTTCAATACAAAGGCATCAACCTTCTTACAATAATCACTCTTATATCTCGGATTCATTGCTAACACAACTAATGATAGAACACTACTTTATCTCCTTTAGAACTGATCTACACTTGATTATTTTTGTTGCTATGTTATGCCTTATACTTTTTTATTTTTCTTTCAATATTCTAATATTTTTTGCTATTAAATTTTCTACTCTTCTTTATTAACTTTCACTTTTGGATATACTCTTTTTCCACTCATTATGTACCTTTTTATATCTAATGGAACGCCATAAATTAAGGTTGTGACTCTTCAAAATAAAGAGGTCCATTTGAATGGTCATGACTCCTCCCAAAGGTGGGATGACTTCCTATTAATTAGTGTTATTATATTTTAGCAGGTTGGCCAATGTTAGGGACAATTTCAGCCTTAAAAACTACCTTGAAAACTTTACCATAATTACCTCTTTAATCCTATTTAAACATAGTTTATTTTTATTCAATTTCATATAGGGATATGACCGTTACTTTCACATTTAATTGCCTCAATTCAATTAAATATTATTCATTTAATTTAATTGGTTTATCAAAATACTTTTCCATCAATTAGATTCATGATTACCCTTTGACATCAATGATAATATTTCCAACAATCTCCCACTTTGTCATTGATGGCAACCATGCACTAAATTTGATCCACCTTGTCATATTTTTTCTTTTATTTATAAGATCTTCTTTTCTATAGTTCCCCCTTTTTGTGACTCCCTCTTTCTGCACTTCTCCCCCTTTGACATCAATGGCAAAGGGACTATCTAGAAGCTAGATAATGTAATGTTTAGCTCCCCCTTAATCAATACTTCCCTTTAGTGGTAGGAAGAAAAAGAAGATTACTCCAAACTTCTCATGTAGGTATTCAAATGTATCCTTTGGAAGTGGTTTGGTGAAAATGTCCATTATCTACTCTATGGTGATAATATATTCTAATTTTACCTACTATTATGTAACTTATTCTCTCAAAAAATGGTATCTAATTGGAATGTGCTTTGTTCTAGAATGCATCACTAGATTCTTTGAGATATTGATAGCTTGGTATTGTTGTAGTATATTAAAATTGGATGATCATATTCTACATTGATGTCTTTAAGGGTCTAATTCATCCAAAACATGAGTGTAACACAATATTGTTTTTATTTACTCTACCTCTATTATGGTTAAGGAAAACAAATTTTGCTTCTTACTTAGATAAGACACTTGGCTATCTTCAAGGAAAAATGCTCCTCCACTTGTGATTTTTCTATCATCTTAGTATCCTACCCATTCTGAGTCTGTATATGCTACCAATGTGAAATCCTTCCCTATAGGATACCACAATCCATATTTTAGGGTTCTTTTTAGATATTTGAATATCCACTTCACCACTTACACATGTATTTATTTAAGAGCTGCATGATAATGTGCTACCATGCCTACTACTTTCATGATATCTGACTTAGATGTTATTATGTAAAAAATACTTCCAACCATTAATCTATAGAGGGACTAATATGCATTTGATAATTCATCATCCTTACTCAACTTGTTTCCTATATCCATAGGCATGTAGACTAGTGCATAGTTTTCCATTCCAAATTTTTTCAACATTTCTTTAGCATACTTGGTCTGGAAAATGAAGATTCCTTTACTGGACTAAGATATTTGTAATCTAAGAAATAATTATAGCTCACCAAGTATGGACATTTTGGATTCCTTTTGCATGGCTTTGATGAATCCTTTGGATAGCTCCACTATCTCCTCCAAAGATTATGTCATAAACATAAACTATAGTAATTAATTGATGTTCACCTTTAGTTTTGATGTACAAATTGTTATCGACAAATCCTCTCTTAAATCCCTAGTCTTGTAGCTACTTGTCAAGTCTTGAGTACTAATTTATGGGGGCTTTCTTTAATCCATACAAGGCTTTCTTCAATTTGCATACATATTTTCTATCTTCTGATAGGAAGAATATTTTTGGTTTCTTGATGTACACTTCCTCTTCTAATTTACCATTCAAAAAGGTAGATTTTACATCCATTTGAAATACCTTGAATTTTTTAATATAGCATAGGTAAGAAACATTCTTATTGCCTCTAATCTTTCCATAGGATCAAAGGTTTCTTCAAATTCAATACCATTGATTTGAGCATATCCTTTACATACTAATCAAGCCTTGTTTTGTGTCACTTGACCATCCTCATTTAGTTTTTTCCTGTATACCCATTTGGTACCAATCACATTCTAATCCTTTGGTCTGGGTACCAGCTCCCACATCTCATTCTTCTCAATTTGGTTTAGCTCTTCTTCCATTTATTTTACCCATTATTCATCATGGCTCACTTATAAAAAATTATTAGGCTATATTTTAGATAACAAATAAATATTAACTTGTTCATAATTACTTACAATCCTTATTTTGGTCTGCACTCCAGCATCTATATTTCCAATGATTTGGCTTTTACAATGGTTCTTCTAGATGAAATGAGATGGTGCCTTGGTATATTTACATTCATATTCATCCATATTCTCTACTTCAACATCTTCTTCTTCAATGATATCTAGTTTATCTAATGGATCACTTACCTTCTAGTTCTAGTTTCATCTACTCTGACACTTGAAATTTCTACAATAGTTTGCATTCTCTTGTTGTAGCATTTGTAGGCCTTGTTTTTGTGGAATATCCTAGATAAATTCCTTCATAGTCTCTTGAGTCAAACTTCCCCAAATCATCTTTGGTCCTCTTAATAAAGAACTTACTTCCAAATACATTGAAATAGTTGATGGAAGCTAGTCTTCCCATCCACAACTCATATGGGGTTTTGTCATTGTTGATGATAATATACCCTATATTCAAGATGTATACAATTATGTGTAATGTTTCTCTCAAATATTTATTTGATAAATTGTATTCATTTAGCATTATCCTAGCCATTTTTTGGGTAGTACTATTATTTTTTTCTACTACCCCATTTTAATGTGGGGTTTTTATAGCTAAGTAATGTATTTTTATCCCATGGTCTTCACAAAATCAATGAATTCATTTGACATGAACTCACCTCCTCTATTTTACCTTAAGCATTTGATCCTTAAACTGGTTTCATTTTCAACTAATGCTTTAAATGATTTGAATTTTCTAAAGGCATCAAACTTTTATTTCAAAAATACAACCCATGTCATTCTACTATAATCATCAATTAGTAGCATAAAATACTTCTCACCTTGTATAATTTGAATTCTAGTAGGTCTACACAGATCTGTATGAATGATCTCTAATTTTTTTATGGTGGAATATTCCTTCATTTTGAATCTTTTCCTAGTCTACTTATAATGCTACCATTGTTAAAAAGCATGATTAATGGCTTTGTTATCTTTAGAATGTCCCTTACAACTTGATTCTTGTTGATATTCACAAGGTTATCAAAATTTATATGGCCCATTATTCTCTGCCATAGTCAACTCTCTTCAACTTAACTCAAATAATATTCTCTCCTTTGACTTTTATAAACATATATAATTGTTTTTTATCATATGGGCATCTTCAATTAGCTCTCTCATGTCTCTTTTTCTAATCTCACAACCTTCATCAAATAACTTGAGTGTGTGTCCTTGATTACACATTTGGCTCACACTTAGAACATTATACTTTAATCCTTTCACATATAACACATTTTATGTTTTGGTTCTTCCATTATTGAGACTAAGCATACCTTTTCCTATTATTCAAGTTGTAGTGTTGTCTTTTAACTTCATCATGCCTTCATTAACTTTTTTTAATGAAATAAATTTAATTTTATCTCCATTCATGTGTCTCAAATATCCACTATCAATAAACCATTATTGTCCTTCATCTCTAGCATGAAATGTTATTTGAACAATCATAGATTTTTCCTTATTTTGCTCATTGTCTTCTTTACTCTTCTTCTAGGTCTTTGTTGGTTCCTTTTTCTTTATCACTATAGCCTTGAACTTCTGATCTTATCTTATAGATTCTAACACACTTATAAAATAATTTGAAATATGTCCATAGTTGTTGCACTTATAATAGACTATATCTTCTTCATCAAAGTTTGATAGGGGAGGAAATGAATTGTAGTTTTTGTTCAAAACTCCATATGTTCCTTTGTTTCTACTCTTGACTTCAATATCCTTGGCTCTCTTTCTAAAATATAATTTCTTATGACCAAAATGATTACAATAATAAAAATATTCATAAAAATAATTATCAAACCTATTTTTATTGCTATATCTTGGAGCAAGTGGTATCTTAAAGTTTTTTCTCCTTTGCTTTCTTTGTTGATAGAGCTAGTTTTTATATTTTGGCCTTCTTCCTTCTTGGTCTCCTTCTTCATAGGTTCTTTAAGAGATTTAACATAGCTCTTATCCTTCTATTTTTTCTTCTCATACCCAATACCTAAATTTTTGGATGGTGATCTTCAAATCTCTAGAATCTCATTCAAAACTTGGGTGCTCTTCTCAGATTTTAAGTCACTTGCTATTTTGGTATTCACCTTTTCTAGATCTCTTTTCAAAGCAGCAATATTAGATTCATACTTTAAGAGTCTTTTCCTTTTTTCTTTATTTAATTCACTATATCTTCTTCAATTTTCTTTTCCTCTTTGATTTAGACTTTTAGACTAGCAATTATCTTCTTTTATTCCTCAAGACCTTGTGATATTCTGGCTTCTGAGTCCTGATTCTCTTTTTCATATTTCTAAATTTGAAGCTTTTATTTCATGTTCTTTTTCTTAAGAACTTTTATCTCTCCTAAGGCACATATAATATCTTCTTTGAGATTTACCTTGCCTTATTATTCATCTTCCTCCAAATTGTTTCTACTTATGGAAGTATTGTCTTTTATGGCCATGAAAAATATTTCCTCATCATCATTGTCAGAATCACTAACTCTACTTTCCTTGGATGAGTTATAGTTACTCTTGGAGTATAAGTTTTTTATTTTGATTCTCAAATATATTCTTGTATTTCTACTTGAATCCCTTATTGAATTTTGGTTTTCTCTCCTCTTCATCACTATTATCTTTACCCAGGCACTTAGCTACAAAATGACCAATCTTATTACAATTAAAATTATGAATGGTAACTTACCTTTAAATTTTCATGAACCTTTCTTTAGCTTTAGAATGAATAGAGCCTCCTTTTCATATTCTTCACTACTTAAAATATCACTTAGCTCAGGTTCCTTAAATTTATCCTTATTTGATGATTTATTGTTACTTCTCTTTTTTATGTTCTTTCAAGTTAAGTCCTTATTTCCTATGTTGTGAGGATTTTGTACAGCTTGTCCATCTTTAATTTGTCTAGATCTTTCATTTATTCAATAGCAAAGACTTTCACATCAAACCTTAGTGATAAGGACCTCAGAACCTTTTGGATGACTGTAGACTCTTCCATAGTTTCTCCAAGTCCTTGAATAACATTAACTAATTCATCAACCTAGAACAGGTATCCTACAATGTTATCTTCTTTCATCTTTATACTCTCAAATTGTCTCCTATGAGTTTAGAGTTTTGTTGTCTTACCTTGCTATCACCTTCATAGATAGTTTTGAGTTTTTCCTAGATATCTTTCATAGAATCACATTACATGGCTTTTAAAAATTTAGATTCTAAAAGGATGCATAGGATGGCATTCATTTCTTTAGCATTTTTTTCACTAGCCTTATTTTTAGTAGCATCTATTGATGGCATTTATAATGTTTTGTACCTGATTAATACTATTTGGCAAATATCAAAACTAAGAGCCATTAGATATGTCTTCATTATTATGCTCTATAAGGCATAATTTGTGCCATAAAATAATGGTGCCTTGTTATTGTAAAATCCATCTTGAACTTGTGATCCACCCATATGTTATTATACGTCTACCTTATAATAGTTAATTTATATCTAAAGGAACCCACATTGATACCAATTATTGACTAAAGGTTAATATTGAGGGTGGGTGAATCAGTATTATATTTTTTTTTTCTTTTATAACACTTAATCACTTATTCCAATTAAGATATTCAAAGCAATCAAATCATAACACAAGATAACATAATGCAAAGTGACACCACATATACATGGAAACCCTTTCAAGAGAAAACCATGAAGAAATCTTTCTCAATATGAATATTCGTAAGCACCAACCTACTAGAGCACCAACCCCAATTATAATTTCATAGGCACCAACCCACAGGAACACCAACTCCTCTCTTTGAGCACCAACTCAACAAGAGACACCAATATCTTAAATATAAAGGCACCAACCTTCTTACAAGAATCACTCTTCTATCTCTAAATTGTTGCTAACACAACTAAAGATAGAATACAACTTTATCTTCTTTAGATCTGATCTACACTTGAGTATTTTCACTGTTATGCTTTGCCTTATACCTTTCAATATTATAACATTTTTTTCTTTTAAATATTTATGCTCTTCTTTATTAACTTCCACTTTTGGATATACTCTTTTTCCACTCGCTATGAACCTTTTTATAGCCCACATAAATTCATCAATTAAGGTCATGACTCTTCAAGAGAAAGAGGTCCATTTAAATGGTCACAACTCCTCTCAAATGTGGGAGGACTTCCTATAAATTAGTGTCATTATCTTTTAGCGGGTATACTAGGGTTAGGGACCATTTTAGCCTTAAAAACTACCTTGAAAACTTTTCCATAATTACCTCTGTAATCCCATTTACACATATTTAACTTGTCTTTGATTCTATACAAGGATATGACCATTACTTACATGTTTAATTACCTCAATTAAATTAAATATTATTCATTTAATTTAATTCTTTTATCAAAATACTTTTCCATCAATCAGATTCATGATTACCCTTTGACATCAATGACAATATTTCTAACATTCCCAAATTGGATGAGGAAAGTAGAACTAAAATGGTTCCAACTTAGGATGCAATCTTCAAAAAGGTTAAGGAACTAATCAGACATAGAGTTGATTAAGGTAAAAGGGAAAAGCCTACATGACACATCCTCATGTTATACATTTAGGATTCATAGGGTGGTTTTGTAGTATGTTATATGTTCCTTCATAATTCATCCCATGCCAAGGGTGAAATGAGGAAGATGCCTCTTTGGGTTCCTAAGTAAATCATGTATGACTCTTAGGATATTAATGGAAGAGCTAGCTAACTAGGCCATTTTGATCTATAATTTTAAGAGAATTTGTGGGTATGAACTGATGGGAGTCATGGTAGGTCTAGTTTGATTGGACTTGAGATTTATATGGAAAATCAAGGGGAGAATTACCAAGGTGGGACCTAGACCTAGTACCAAGTGAACTAGTCTCTAGGATGCTTCACAATTAAATAATAGTTAGCATGTTATTACCAATAAGCCAATCATGGCATACCCATAAAACTAAATCAATAACAAACATGAAATATTCCAATAATCACTCTTTCTAGCACCATTTATTATTCACTCTAATGTGTTCCTTCTCATGAAATGCTTATGAGATTGGGCATTCCCTAAAGGGGGAAGGTGAGGATAACTAAAAAAATTCATCCTCCATTTTAGAATTGATCTGGGATCAATCCAAGGCATGGCTATAGGTATTTAACTTCAAAAATAGAGCCTACATGAATAGTCTCCAAGAGATGCACTATCATCACTAAAAATTCGATCTAGAGTCTTACACACAAGTCAAAGATTGTTATGATAAATTGATTATTATGGAAAGGGTAGTTAAATTTCAAATAAAAAACATAAAAGAGAGTAAAGTTTAAGATAGAAAAGGGAATCCTCTAGGTGTAAAATAAACTCAATGTACTGATCATTGAACCAAGTGACTCTGCCATAGTTATACAACTATAGACTAAGTTTCACTAAAGTTATACTTCTAAGAAATATAGTTGTTGATGCAATAAATTGCACCTAGTGGCAGGAAAATAGGTTCATGCCTTCTCCTCGCAACATGGAAACTCTCCTCTCACCTATGGGACCAGTGAAGCTGGAGGAGAGAGTCTCTAGATAAGGGCTAGCTCCCTTTGATGCATTGTGTTGTTTCCAGCAAAAGTTAACATGTGTATATATATATATATATATATATATATATATATATATATATATATATATATAGGTATATAAAAAGGGGGGGTGAAAAGGGAGAAAGATGTAAGACAACAAACCTACTCTAAAGAGGTGATGCACCAAAATAGGTCAACCTTCACACATCCACTCTCAGAATCAAACAAATACACACATACTCTACACACTTGGTAGAAGGACCAGGCTGTAAAAGACTGGCAGGGAGGCTTTCATGAAAACACAAGAAATAGAAAATCACTGAGGCACTATGAAATGCACACTATAAGTAACTCCTTTTATTTTTGTCTTCTCAAATGTCAATTCTTCTCCTTTCAGATGCAAAAATGGTGCCTTGTAGATGACAGGTCTGCTGGTGTTGAACCTATGAGAGCATCAAGAAATAATGACTGGACACAGACAAACACTCAAGCCATACTCTGAAACATCTATCCAAATGGAGGTAACAGACTACATTTTATTTGATTCAGGTGAAATTTTTCCAGGGTTGAGCCTTTGCAAAAGTTGAAGAACTGATTCTTCTCAAAAATGAGAAGTTACAATATATAGAAGAAAGGAGAAAGAAACTTGGCACTTCTTTGACAAGTTGGCCTGTTGCATCCCATTGGAAAGAGGAAAACACTATTGTGTTGTCATCATTTTAAAAGAAGCCTACTAGAAGCATGTTGTATAATCACCAAAATTGACTTTGGCATTCGAGCTTTAATGTGGAAGCATGGGTCACGCCTCTTTTCTGCCAACAGATGAAATTTGTCCCCTTTTTTAAATGCATAGACCATGTTTCTTGCTATTTGTGCCATTTGGGGACTAACAGGCAATAAATTGCCTTCTCTTGCCACTTGGACCATCTTGTCACTTCTGCACCATGTCACTTCTCCTTGTCTATCACTTTATCATTTGTCTTTTCTCAGTTTTGTCTTTCTTGCTCTTTGGCCCCTTGGGGCGAACACTTAAGCAGATCATTGCATTTTGGCTCCTTCTTGGCTAGTGCTTTCTTTGCTTTGAAAACAAATGGCCATTTCTCTTTGTTAAAGTTGACATTCGCGTGGTTGTCATGCCTCGAACACCAATGACTATTTCATTTGATTAAACTTGATGGCCATGCAGATATCATCAGATCCTTCACCAGCTTCAGGCCTTCTTGCCTTGTATTTTCCCTTCAGCACCTTTTGGCCCTTTGAAAAGTCCTTTTTTTAGCTAGAAGTCCCCCACAAGGGCACCTACCCTTTGGGGTCCTTCGGCAGATCTCTATTTGCCTTGGACTTTCCCTGGGCTCTCGGTGGGCAAATTGTCTGTGGACAATTTCCCCAAGTTAATTTCCCTGAGTCTTTTGACTGTGGCTTTCATTTGTGTTTCCATGGACTTTTGTCCATGGACATTTTCTTGTGAACAAAAAGTCCATGGAAATTTGTCTGCCTAGCCGCTTTGTATTGCTTCACCTGAATTCCTTTAGACTTTTTGTCAGAAGGAATTCCTTCGAGCAAAAAGTCTGAAGGAATTCAGGGCTTTAACATTTGAACTTAATGAATTGAACTAAACTTTTCCCAAGTCTCTTTCTTTGTTTCACCTACCCTCCAAAAGGGCTCTTTTGACCATTTGACTACCCTTCAGCTTGGGGCATACCTTTGAACCAAGTCATTGAACCAAAAAGGTTTAACGGTTTAAAGGTTCAACCAAGTGTGCCAATGGACAAATGAACCAAAGGCTGATGAACCATTTCTTGAACCGCCACATTGAACCATTGACTTGAACCAAGCCTACTTGAACTTTGTCGTTGAACCCAAGCATTGAACCAAGCCCGCTTGAACCAAAGCGTTGAACCTTTTCCTTTGAACCAAAGCTGTTGAACCAAGATTGGTTCAACGGTTCAATGGTTCAACGCTCGTTGAAATGAGATGTTAAACCAAAGCTAAACCAAACATGAAGCAGGATCAAACTAAGCATGAACTTGAAGATGGACTTATAACCTAAAATTGACTGGCTTCAAAAAGCCAGGGAAGAAGTTGACCACAATTTTGCCAAGGGGCAAAAATTGGTCAACAATAATGGGAAGAGTCTAAGGGAATAGTGGAATATGCCTTCAATATGATCTCTCACTAAAAAATGAGTACTATGATTTTATATTAGAATACAAATAAATACCATATGAGAATTTTTAGATTAACACACAAATTATCAGCAATATAAAATGGGAAATGAAATAACTCACATAATGATTATAAAAGTTAACCACATCATAACTAGGGTACATGTAAAGTATCAAAGTATTAATATATTTAACATAGTATAATAATCATTAAAACATGAAGATGAAATCAAATTGAAACATAGAACAAACCCTCTTGCATAAAATAAATATTATATTCATTAAAATAAATAAGTGTTATTACAATAATTGATCTAAGCCAATTTTGTAGTCTAGAATGATGAAGGAAAAGTAGGTGAAATATTGACTATAATCTAATAGCAATTTTAATCAATTTATGTTCAACCCTATAATATAATATGGTTCTTCCTTGTATAGATAAGGATGGGGATCACCTCCAAATAACATGAGGATATCATCTTGGGCCATGATTACCAATCATTACAATTACAACTATATTTAAAAAATTTAAAAATATAATCCTTACAAACTCATAATAGATCTATGGGGGACCACTTAATTAACATGAGGAGGTGGTTGAGAAGGTCCAACTCCTAACTATTCTGACTTGGCATCCCTAGCTTCTAATGTAGCTTCCATGAGGTCAAACTCCTTATCTAGCTTAGCAAGGTTCATTGGGGGCTTCCTAAAGATTACCTCAACCTAAGTCACCAATATTTGGTAGACTTGGAAGGGTGTTTCCATTAACTCTTGGACTCTAGAGACCTAGTTTATGCTTGCTATCGACTATGCTAATATATCCAACACTACCTAAACCCCTTCCTTGTTTTCTATGGAAACATTCTCCCTCATAACCTGATTGAATTAACCTAGGTGAACTTTGAATTCCCCTTGATTATGCAAGCTAGCATCCCATTGGAATAACATAAAGATATTGACCTATTTACATTAGTTCAATATCTTCTTCTTGCCTTCTTCCAAGGGTCTCATTATAGTAAGAGCCATGGCTAACCACTTTTTTATATATGCTCTCATGTTCTTGGCATATGCTTGGTATAACCCTAAAATTGAGGTTGGCATAATTTTCAGCTCTAATGACATTCATTTTTTGACCACCACTTGCATTATTTGACACTTCACATCTATCTTTTCAATCCTCTCTATGGAGGCCTAGGTTTATTAGATGAGTACATTGGTCTTAGCCAGAGTCTTTACTACTTTCCCAAGGACTGAGGAGAGTAGTAAGAGAGTGTCTTTGACCTACTTGATAAGCTCGATGGGAAATGTGTTCTTCACTTAGGCTTTTAAATTTTAAACCTGGATCTACATATCCTTGAAGAGGTTTTTAGACAGATCATGAGTTTCCCAATGAATAGATAGTGGGTCCTTAGCCATCGTTGCCTCCCTTATAGAAGTCCTCACCTTGGTGAGGGAGAATAGATCTTGATGGGTCTACCAAAACATCAATTTTCCATCTTGTATAAACCTTTATGTCAGTGTCCTCTTCATTCTTCTAGAGGGTCAATCAAAGCTCCAATACAAATCTGGTTGCCTTAGTAGGCATCTCTTGTGCTTGTGACCTTAGGACCATTCCCTAGGTTATGGGAGGTGTAGGAGGGTGGTTTAAATGGTAGTTAAAGTGGAGAATGAGGTGGAGGGGAGATAGATGAAGTGGAGGGAGTAAACAAAGTAAGTAGTGGAGGTGTAGGGGCATGGGATCAAAAGGAGGGAGAACAAAAGGGAGGCCCAAGGGAATGTTTACATATGTTACTATTCCTGGATTAATTTCACTTGGGGGAATTTTCCTTAGGAAAGGGTCATTAAATATCAATGAAGAGATGGGCTAATTGAAGGCAAGTCTCATGGTACCATGGGTGATGGAAAAAGGGGGTCAAAGAGCTATGTGATAAGGTGTTTTATCTAAGGATAGAGGAACTATTTAGGCCTATGGATGAATTTTCATTAGATTAAATAGATCATAGGCTAGGGCTAGTGTGTGAGTTGCATTTTGCTTCTTATTCAACTTATTACTTAGTTTGGCTCTAGATGTTAAAGTAGATGGTCTGAACAAGATAACATGGGTCACAAGGGATAATGGTGAAGGAATCAAATCTACTAAGGTAAGTTCCAAGATAACTAGAGTGGGAACCAAGATGCTCCCTACTATAAGTGGTATGCTCTTGAAAATAGTAGTCATGCCTACTGAGAAAGGCATACCCAAAGGAGACACTAAGAGGACTCTAGGTTACGAGATGGAAGTAGCAAAGGGGGAAAAATAGGTAAAGATGCTCAGGAGGACTGAGGCCAAATGTACTTGGTAAAATTATATAGGGGGTTTAATGGGGAAAAAAGGAGGTGCCACTTGGGGGATTTATTGGGGTAGAGTGAAACTAGTGGGTGTAGGGACAAGGAGTTGGAAAGTGGTGAGAATAAGGGGTGGAAGGGAAATGTGAGAAGTTGGAGGTGTGAGAGGGGGAACTTACATGGGTTCATGTGGGAGCCTTGATTTTATCTCACTCTTGGGTTATAATTCATAACAAACCTTAGGGTATATACAGTATAGGGTTGAGGTATCAGTGGTTGAGCAAATTGAGTTTAGGCTACCTAGCACTAAATGGTTCAAGTATACCTCTATCATGGTTGATACATTTGAGTTGTTAGAGGAGATAGAGGTATAGGTGGATTTTAAGGAGAAATTTTAGGATGTAGAGGAGGAATCAAGGCATAAAGAGTAGGAGTTACTGGAGGAAACATAGTTAGATTTAGAACACAAGGAGGATAAGGTGGTAGAATGCCTTGTAAGATCTTCTAGGAGATGGTAGGAAATTTTATGGTTGGGTCCTTCATAGATAGATCAAGAGATATAGGAGGCATAAATGGGACCACTTGAACCTTATTTCCCTTCTTTTTCATAATCCAAGACAACACCTCCTAGTCATCATCAACATTCAAATAGAGCCCATCATCATCTTCAACCTAATGACTATAGTTGATATTGAGGTAGGTTGATTAACATGATAAGTTAGATCTAATTATCCCTTTGGTGTCTCATTGTTGTATCTTACATTTTACAAAGGGGAAAGAGTCTCACCCAACTTCCATCTTTTGAATTAGAGGGAAGGCCTTATAGATGTCATGCATGACTATGATCAAAAGTAGTAGGCGTGCCTTATATTAAAACTAAATGCATAACTTGAAGATGCCTTCCACCAACTAGTAGGTAATATCCTTCTCTGTTAGGTATTATAGAATGAAATATGATGGAAAGAGGGGATCTTTGAGGAAATATAAAATTTGGATCATATTGTCATCCTTGTAAAGCTATTAGTCCCTAATGATAGTGATGAAATCCCTAATTATATTCAAGAGCTATGGAATTAGGGATTTATTGAAGTCTTGATAGACCACTGGGTATAAATGATCACATATGTCTTATATGTGATTGTGAAACTGGTGGACATATAGATTGTAAAATACCACATGGACTATTGATCCCCAAAAACAACACATAGGAAAAATAAAAGGCTTAAAAGAGAGCATCATATAGACCACATATAACAAGTAGCTCATCATGTATAAATTTCCCCCATCTCAAGAATTTGTGATGGTATTGACAAAATTTAAGTTAATTAACCATCTCATGTCTAGTAATTTTCAGTATGTGAGAATCATGTGCTAAAGGGGCACCTAGAGTTAATTGATGTACAAGTAGTTTTGGACCCCAAAAAAATAATTTATTAGGGTCATACATACATGAACTTACTCTCAAAAAGTGTGAAATATGTATGCATTGATATCCTCCTTGTTAGCTTATTTAGAATTTGGGTTCTCAACCTAGTCATGGAAGACATCATATATCTGGTAGGTCCCCATCCAAACCATTACCACTACCATATCATAAGAGAGAGTGTAGTCTAGGAGGGATCAATATGCCTTGAAGGCATTTTGAAAGATATAAAAAATTGAGTGCTAAGATTTGGGTAAGCATACCTAGTCATGGACTTAATCTTTCACATGGATGGTGTTGTGAAGGATGTTTCTCAATATGTTGGTATAGTGAAATGCCTCTAGTTTGATCTTGGGTTTGTGAAGTCTACACTTATTTTAGGATCAAAGGTAATCCTCAAACTCTACCTATTGGTCATCATCTAATCCTAAATCCCTGGGGACTTACTTGACCACTTTGAAGAAGTCATTGAAGTGTTCAAATTTGGTCAAGCCAAATATGAATGTGGCATCTTGATATTTAGGTTTGTCCTTTGAGTTTGAGGATGATGTGGCCATTATATCAATACATAGGGGTAATAGGGAATTTTTGAGTGTAGAAGGCACAAAATATAGGGGTGCTCTATGAGAATTGAAAATCTAGGAGTTAGAGAATTTTTTAAGGTAGTAATGGTAACCATTAGTGAGCTTATCTTAGGATTTTATATATCTATCCATACATCCCCCTGTGTTAATAGCATTTGGTAGCTTAGTTTCTATGAATTTAAATTTAAGTTGGTGGCTAGATTTTCTCTCTTTAATTCTAAATCTATAATTTAATTTGGAGCCCGTGATTTTTTATACCAATTAGATATAACAATGGTGATGGTATGTTTTAAAACTATCTAATTAGGCCCAATTTCGTATTTTGTTAATTCCTAATACATGGTAGGCATATAGTCATATCTCTTATATGTTTCTTAGTTAACTCTTAATTTTTAACATGTACCCACTCATTAGTCCTCCTACTAATGGTCAACACCTAGGCATGGCTTCATACTCCATGTCATTCCTTTAATAAGGGTGATGTGTCACCTAGGGACACATGGCCTATCATTATTTATTCTCCATCCTCATATGTACCTTATTCTAAAGTTTCTAAGGCCTTAGGTGGTTGCTTGTTATTTATACTTACTTGGTAATATGGCACCTTCATATTTGGTTAATCTCTCCCAAGTTCTAACATATCTAACCTATCCAAATTACTAGCCATTCTAATATATGGTGAAATGGCACCTTCCTATTTTTTTAGGCTCTCATGGGATCTACATCTCTAATAAGTTTAGGGGACTAGCCATTTTGACACATAGTGACATGGCACCTTCCCATTTGGCTAGGTTTTCCTAAGTTTTGACATCTTTGACAAGTTTTGGGGACTATCCATTCTAACATTGAGTGATGTGGCACATTCCCATTTATTCAGGCTCTCCTATGCTCTAACATCTTTATTAGGTTTATGGGAATATACATTCAATGACATGGAACCTTCCCATTCAACTGGGATCTCTTGGGCTCTGATATATCTAACAAGTCTAGGGGATTGGCCATTCTAACATTTCGTGATGTGGTACCTTTACATTTGGTCAAGCTCTCCAAAGATCTAATATATTTGATAGGTCTAAGTGACTAGCCACTCTAACTCTCGATAACATGGAACCTTCTCATTTAGTTTGGTTTTGAGATCTCTAATAGGTCTAAGTAATTGGCTATTCTGACATTTGGTGATATGGCACCTTCACATTCAGCTAGGCTCTCCTAGGCTATAATATATTTTATAGGTCTGGGGGATTGGCCACTCTAACTCTCAATTATGTGGCACCTCATTTGGTTGGGTTCTCCCAGTCTCTATAAAACTCACAAAAAATACTAAGAAATTAAAAAGAACACAATACACTGAACACTTACCTATCAGTTACTAAGATTTTAATTTTTCATGAATGGTGATGGATCTACTATTCCAATAAAAGGAAATAAATCCCAAGAAATTATATAAAAATATGACCTACAAGGTTAGTGCCATTATTCATAAAAAAATAAACACTCCTTAGTCATAAAAATAAAATAGGCCTATTGTTGCTTGGGAAAATTAGGATGACATATATTCCAAGGATTTAATTAGGTGTTGTTGATAATAAAAAAATAAAATATCATAAAGCTCTAGATCATGAAAATGTTATATGGGTCCCCCATTTTGAATAAAAAAGGGAGTGTTGGCCATAAAAATATGAATGCAAGCATTCTAATTGAGATAAGGTACAAACACTATCCCTAATAATCCAAATGTCATAGATAATGATGAAATTTACAATAATTAATTAAATAATGATAATGAATATTTACTTAGAAGTCCAAATTATGTTTCACATCCACATTCAAAGTATAAAATTTTATTTTTTTATGATTAATTTATTCATTATGATTTATCCCCTGTCAATGAAGACAATTTTGTGGAAACACATAATGATGAAAGTAACAATGAAAAAAATTCATCCCACAACTAAATAATGAAACTAACAATGAATAAACTATTAGTAAACATAATGATTTTGAAACACCCTCTCAATATTTCTACCATTAACAATACCTCCAAGGATTGTGCATATAAAATGAAAGTGCTTAATTGAAGTTGATGAAAACATTTTGAAACCAATGCATAACAAAATATTTGACTACCATTCAAGAAGACTAGCTGAAAAAATTTGAGATAATTTCTTTGATAAATTAAATTTTGATAGTCAAAAATGTCAAGTGTTTATTTTGTTCATGAAATTAATTAATATGAGACTTACAATGTACACTCTAGGACTAAGAACATCTAACATGGTTGATGAAAATAGTAAAATTGTATAAAATATATATGATGTGTATCATATTGTAAGCTCAAAATCATGAAATAAAATTGTAATGCTACCCAATGAATAATTATAACTTGCCCAGTTAGTTTTCAAATGAGGAAAAAATTATTGATTTTAAAAACTAGTCAATCATTGGACATAAATAGAAAAACACATAAGATGCCAAAGACTTAATGATGCTAATACCACTAATCTTTTAGCATTCTCTAGTAGACTTCCATGAAATGACAAGGATATATCTGATGCTCTCAAAGATTTACTTGCACAATATTTGAAATAAAATACAAGAGTTTCACCTAATATAAGAGATGTAGTGAAAATAAGAGTTGGTTCTTGTAACTGTGAACCACATCAAAACATTTCTTAGATATGACCCAAACACAATTATACTCTAAGTTTTTGGAAAAATATCCAAAAAAATCTATTATCCAAATATATTTTGAGATGGAAAAACTATTTTATGTAAAAAAATCATTTGTGCACCACTTGGTGTAATAGGCAACATGTTTAATTTTCAATGCACTATGATTTTATTCACCATATACATTGAAGTTTGCATACTGAAAATATTTTATAAGAATGTGGCATAGAATTTTCACCAAAATCGGTTAGGGAATATATTCCAAATATTTTTTTTGAAAGACCAAATGTATATTTATTTTATAACAAAACATGTTTGGATGGAAATTGTAGCATTTGTAGTGGATTGCCAAAATTAAAAAATTGTATCCATGAGGAGATTACAAGTATAATTGGACAAGAATTAGTTGGTTTAAGCAAACACAAATTTTTGAATTATTAATTAAAATATGATAAAGAATCTAAAAGGTGTGAGATTGTTTCAAAATAGATACCTATTTCAAAATTTATGGATCAAATTTAGGGAGGAAATTGTTTATGAGTATACAAGGTGCACACATAGGGCTAGATGGTTAAATTAAAATTTCAAACTAAGCAAGGACACCTTTCCACTTGGTTATATTTTTAATTATTCAAATTTTTTTATAATTACACATTCAAACCACAAATTTAATTTCATTCAAATTATTACAACTCAATATAGGTTTCCATATTCATGCATATAGCATTAATGCATGCACCTTATAGTACTGAGCAAGATCAAAAATATTGAGTGTCATTTATATGTCAATGATGATCGATCACATCATATAGAATATGTGCAAGGTTGATTTTATAATTTATATCAATAATTGACTAATAAAATTAATTTCAATTAGCATTACATTTGGTCAGACAATTTCACATAACAAATCAAGAATGCGTGGGTATTTTACTAGTTAAGCAGGATGCATATTACCACTAGTGTAGAACATATTTGGAGTTTCAATGAGGTTGTCCATGAAAAATTAGAGCATGATATTTATGGATCATATGTAAAATGAGACATTTCAAGAGATAATTTTAATTTAAAATATGGTTCTATTTTGACTAATGCAATAACCATTATTGAATGGTGTAATGAGAAAATGGGTTATGATGCTCAATAAAATTATATTTTTTATAGATATTTCTTGTTGATGGAGGAACAACACTTGTAAAATTATGAGTATAATAGGACTATAATTATATAAAGTGAGTTTCATCCATTTCTTATCTCAAATGTAAGTTCTTGGACTATTCATATGAGACACATGGCATGTTTTTGTTCTGCATGCATGGGCTCTACTTGGAATGAGTGTGAGTCAAAAGAGTGGGTGGATGAATGGAGTAATAAACCTATAATTCCAATTGACACATATCAATGTCTAAAATATTAAAAAATATATATATAACATTATCACATGGCTTTGATGATGTATTTTTTCTAGTGTAACCAAGAAGAATATTAATCATTATGTATTATTTATTCTCATTATCTATCTCGATAGTGTAATTTGAAGGGAACATATTAAGTTATTGATTCTCATTATCTATATTGATATAGGACATGTTTTTTTAGTTATTTTTTATGAGTATAATGAATAGGGAACAAATTACTACTTATGTTGGTGTGTAGAGGAAAATAAAAAATTGACTTCCCTAGTCATAGATAGAGAAAACATTGATTGTCCCATTGGGTTTGTGGTTGTTGATGGAACTTGGATTCAATGATATCCTATTAAAAATTTAGATGTATATTTGTTTAAATATTTTGAAACACATAGGAAGATACTACACTATTCAAATTTGGTTATTACAATAAATATTCAATTAGCCAAATATCATGGAAGGCCATTAAATAAGAATCTATGAAAATTTCATGATTCAGACCATGAATATATTATTAATAATATCAAGATTAGAGCATATCCTAGTGGTTCATTAGATTGAAATTACAAGCCATGTTGACTTGTCAAATGTAGATGTATTTAATTTTACCAATTTTTATTGATTTTCTAGGTATTACATATAAATTTTATTTTTAATTACTTACTAACAAAAAATTTGTAGGTTAGTGATTCCAAATAAGATTCCATATTTATGTGGTTGGAACTATTAGTAAATAATTTCATATTCTTGAAGCTAAGTGAAGCTTAATATAAGTAATCAGTATTAAAAAAAGGGTGTTCTTAAGGATAGAATGGGTGGTGGGTGTCTCAATCAGGTGTGATGGGAGGCCTATAACCTAGTCCTAGATGTTATATTCTACCCTAGATGTGTTGGCAATGCTATTTTCCATACATGAAGAACCAGAGGCAAAGTTCTCCAATTACAACTTCAACTTTAATAACATTTATTGTCAGTGTTTCATGCTCTTAAATAGTAGTTAAATCACACTTCTAGGTGGGCTTGGAGGTTGAGGTCATGCGAGCATGTGTTGATTTCTTGTCTAGACATGCTCTAAATGACAGATTTACACATGTGCATAATGCAGGTATAAATGTTAGTTAGAGGATAATAACTTATCTCTTCACTATGAAAAAGTTACATTTCAAGAACTATAACTTGTACCATGGATTGGTACTAAATTTTACATTGACATGATCTAGGTTGAAGTTAGAGGGATTAAAAACACATGTGAGGTTTCTTTTGTTTCATACCAATTACTTATGGTTTCTATTTTACGCACACCTAAAGATAGGATATAAAAATACAATTTTTTATTTTGTGAAGGGTGCTTTTGAGGATGGAATGGGTGATGGTTCTCTTGACTGGGCATGATGGAGGGATAAAAACCTAGTCCTTGATGTTATTTTCCACCTCAAAAATAATGTAAATTCTAGTTTTAAGACACAAATCATTAGAGGTGGAGTTTTTCATCTATAGCTTCAACTTTGATAACATTTATTATCAATGTTTCCACACTCCTAAACAATAGTGAAAACATGATTTTTGGTGGGTTTCAAGGTATAGGTCATTGTATAACATGTATATATGTGTTTCAAGTGATGGACTTTCACCTGGAGGTCCTAAAGACAAAAATGCCAGTTGGAGGACAAAAACTTGTCTCTTCACTGTAAAAAGTTGCATTTCATGACCCATCACTATAACTTGTTTCATATATTTATCATGAATGTTCCATAAATATTCTCTAGAATTAAATTATAGGGATTTTACATTCACATGATGGTTATTTTGGTTTTTTCCAATGATTTGTGGTTTTCATTTTATTCATGCCTAAAGTTAGGCTAAAAACTACATTTTTCTTATTTTCAAAAGGCCGCTCGTGAGGTTGAAATGGGTGGTGGGTCTCTCGACAACGAGTGATGAGATGTAAATAACCTAGTATTAGAAGTTATATTCCACCTCATATATGATGTAAATTCCATTTTCAATTCATGAATCACTGAAAGTGGAGTTCTCCATATATATCTTCAACTTTGATAATATTTGTTGTAAGTGTTTCCACGTTCCTAAACAATAGTGAAAACACACTTCATGGTTATTTTGGAGGTTAAGGTCATGGTAACATGTGTAATTTGCCTATATATATACATTTTCTAAGTGATGTACTTGCACCTGGAGGTCTCAAAGGTATAAATTCTAGTTGAAGGATAATAACTTCTCTTCAGTATAAGAATGTTACATTTCAAGACCCGTCACTAAAACGTGTGCCATAGATTTGTCCTAAATATTCCATTGACATACTCTAGGGTGAAATTATATGGATTTCACATGAATTTGAGGGTTCTTATGATTTGTTCCAATATTTTTATTTTATGCAAACCTCAAGTTAGGCTAAAAATTTACATTTTTCTTATTTTGGGAAGGACATTTTTGAGGCTAGAATAGGTGGTGGGTATCTCAACTAGGCATGATAAAAGGTGAATAACCTAGTACTAGATGTTATCTACCACCTCATGTGTGATGTAAATTCCATTTTTTATCCATGAATCATCATAGGTGTATTTTTTCATCAATAACTTCAACATTGACATCATTTATTGTTAGTGTTTCCATGGTCCAAAACAATAGTGAAAACATGATTCCATATGGGTTTAAATGCTGTGGTCATGAGTGTAGACACCAAAATATTTCACATTAGGATACTAGCAAACAAACCAAAATCCATTTTGGTTTAACTAATCAACTAGTCAGACTTAAAAACACCCTTTTTGTCTCTTTTGACTAATGGCCTCAACCATTGATGGTCAAGATAACTGTCAATAGTCACCTAATCGTTGATGGTTAGGATAACCATTGACGGTCAGCCCCCATCATCTAGGCTTTTACATGCAAACACTAGCAAACAACTACTTACCTTTTCTAAATATAAGTTGTGTAAATATTCTCATGAGACCTTACATAATCAATTTATAATTATAAGCACTTATTAAACCTCCACTTGAGTCTTTGGACCTGCCCTATAAGAAGAGGAGAGAAACAAGAGATCAAGTCATCTACAACTATTATCAAGAGCTCAAGTATTCAAAGTTTCTTATTACAGGTCATCTAATATTATCAAGTGTCATTAGTAATCTATTTAAGAGAGCTAATCTACTGTTACCTCTCAAATTAAGTTTCCAAGGACCATCATTCTATTAAAATCAAACTTGACCTATGAATCAACAACATCTACCAATCAATTAATCCATTTTTGGTGAGTTAAATATTTGATTACTGTCATTTATCTATTTTCATCTCTTTTACAATTAACAGACCTTGTACCAAAACCCTCAAAACTCATTTTTTGAATCTTGTCACCAGCTATTAATAAGTCCAAAATTGAATAGTCAATCATCGATGGTCATCCTAACCTTCGATGGTCAGGCCTAACACTGATGGTCACCCCAACCATCGATGATCACCTATGGCAGGTTAAAAACTAGCAAGCTAAAATTCTTTTTCTTTCCCAACTAGATCCTTCTTCCTAAGTTTTTACCTATTCTTCAAATTCTACCATATTCCTTAAATCACACCTCCACCCACTAGTACTAATTAGTTTCTCACTAATTAGATCATTTCTAGTCTATCTACTTTACCAAGTAGATCTTTGTTATTCAATTTCAAATATATTTTGATTATGGATGCAAGTATCTTATATTTAGTTTTATAATCTTAATTGTTATAAAAATGGTGGATTGACAACCCCTAAGGAATCCCATGCTTTCAATATATATCTAGCGCTAGGCAATCCACCTAACTACTTGTCTAACGAATAAATTTGCTTTAGTATTGTCTTATCTAGAAGTTTTCCTCCCCAGCTAAAGAGTTCTTCACAATATTTTGATTCAATGCATGCACCATTTATTAGGTATTTATACCATAACCCATATTTCTAGTTTTACTATCTTCTTCTAAATAATATGAAAATTTGAGTGAAACATTCTAGCACACCTAGTGGGACCTTGGTCTTTACTTGGGTTTTTTCTTTTTATCTACATTTGTATCTATCTATCTCTATCTATGTGCTCATAATTGAAATCTAAAAATGTCATTTGGTTTTAAAACTTATTGTTGAAAAAATTTCACATTAGTATAATTTATTCAACCATTTTCATGGAGAGATGAATAGCAGTTGTAAGAACAAGCCATTTTAGAGGTCCAAAATTATAAGTCAAGGAGGCTAAAGTGTTTTGGCTCCATTTTAGTGTTTATCAGGTTCTCCATAAGTCAAGTCTTTTCCCCTTGTAAACCCAAATTACATTATCAAGACCAAGTCAGGTTCTTTGAATGACTCGACTTGTAAAATTTCATGACTAGAAGTAATCTAGGTTTACAAACCTAAATTACTCCTTCCAATGCTTCACAGGTTTTCAATGATGCATGACTTTGGGTTTTCCATATGGCTTTTATAAGAAAAATCATTTAGAAAACTTGAAATGGTCTTGATAATGTTCCCCCTAAGTGTCCCTTCAGACTTTTTTGAAGGGCACTTTGTTTTCCGAAGTGTCCCTTCAGACATTTCTAAAGGGCACTTTTCTTTCTAAGTGACCTTTTGAAAAAGTTTTGAAGGGCACTTTCCTTCTCAAGTGTCCCTTCAGAATTTTTTGAAGGGAAATTTTCTTCCAAGTGACCCTTCAAACTTTTCTAAAGGGCACTTTTTACCCCAAGTGTCCCTTCAGACTTTTTTGAAAGGCACTTTGTTGTACAAGTGACCCTTTGAAAAAGTTTTGAAGGGCAATTTTCTTCCCAAGTGACCCTTCAAACTTTTTTGAAGGGCACTTTGTCCCTGGAAATTCCCTTCAAAAAATTTCTAAAGGGCCATTTCATTTGGAAATGCCCTTCAAGATTTTTTGAAAGGACCCTATGCTTTCCCCAAGTATCCCTTAGAACTTTTCTAAAGGACACTTTCCCAAGTGTCCTTCAGGAAAAGTTCCTAAAGTAACTAACTATTGCCTTTTGGACAAAATCCCTGAAATAATTCACTTGGACAAATTGTCCAAAGGCATTACTTTATGAAAATTACTCAAAACATGAACCTGATGGATCCATATGACGTGCTATAGGATGTCAAGTTTAATACAACCAACTAGCCATTAGGGTGTAAAGATGACGTGTTATAGGACATCAAATTTAAGGTGGCCAATTAGTCATTGGGGTGAAAATATGATGTGCTATAGGGTGTCAAATTTAGGGTGGCCAATAAGTTATTTGGATTCAAATATGACATGTTGTAAGACATCAAATTTATGCCTAAAGTCTTCAAGTAGGAAGTAAAGCCATTCAGAGAACTCGACAAGGTCTTAAGCAAGGATAGTACAAATTAAGTTTCCTAAAGAGATTTTCTCATGAATTTTATAATTAAAAGCAATTGAGAAGCCCAAAAAGGAAGAGACAATGCAAATCAAGTTTCCCAAAGAGCTTTGCTTATGACATTTACAAGTAAAATCAATCAAAGAACATAAAAAAGCAAGTAGAAGTAAAGTCACTTGGAAAACCTAAATGGGTCTACAATGCAAAATGTGGGAGCTCTTAGGAAGAATCCATTGATTTTGTAGTGATTTGAGCCATTTCTTATGGAGGGTCATCTCACCATTGATTTTTTAGTGATGTTGGTCATTTCAAGAGGGTGAATCAAGAGAAGGATAAACTCCAACTGAATGAGAGAATAGTTGGAATCAGTCTCACCAGGATGGTGATTGTAAACCCTTTTGGAGGCTTCTATTTTGGTTCCCAAAATCTCTCTCTTCTCTCCCTCTTTTGATATAAATAGGACCCTTTTTCTTTTGTTTTATCATCCATAGATGATATGATGAAGCCCTGCTAGAATGTTTTTTCATTTTTTTGCCTTTGAGCAAAGAAGCATAAGTATGTTCTCTTCCTAAGTTCTATAAATTTTCTTGGGCATGTAAGAGACACAAAGTGACATCAAGTGATTTTTTATCCTTCTACTCTCTATCTTTCATGTTTTTGAGCAAACAATTGATCAAATAAGTCATGGAGAGTGCATTCTAACTGTATGAGATTTTGCACATGTGTAACCTTTTTTTTGGACTATACAAGTTAACTTTTCTAGTTATTTACCTTGTGTGATCTCATTAATTTTGTCTCTACATTGAAATACTTATGTTGGAATATTCTATAGCTTGATTTATAGACTATATTCTACTATATTTTGCATAAGTATAGGGCATACATGTGGATACTAATTATTGGTGTATCACCATCTTAGACTAGGATATTCATTTATGCAAACTTTTGACTCTTTTCACTCATATAAATTGGTTTATTAGTTTTATTGCACAAAAGCTAATATAGGGATCTATCCCTTTCAACTTAAAGGTTCATTTCCACTTATAGGCACACCCACGGGCCTAGAAATGTCCCAACATTGCCTAAATCTAGAGGAGGTCTAAATAGCCCTCTTTTTTGGTGTAATATTTGGAGACAATAGTTCTAGCACGCCTAGTGGGATCTAAATTATTGATAAGTCAAGGGAATGCTGGTCTTGATATGCCTAAGTAGTATAAATACCCCTAACCTATCATTTGGTGACTCCAAAAGGGTGTGAATCCTTAGTTCTAGACCAAGTTTTATACATCATCCTCATAAGGTCCTTAATATTTTCCAACCAAGCCCCTTTAGTTGAATCTTTTCCTAAATAATAATCCCTTAAACCATTCCTAACCCTATTAAATCCTTGGTATGGAGTTTTTGGGGAAGAATTTGAAGAAGTTCAAGGAGAGGAAGAAGTTAAAGAAGAATAAGAAATAAAGGATCATAGAGGAAGAAGAGAAAGGGGAGAAAGGGGAGAGATAGATAGGCATCAACCTTTCCCTACTTTTAATACCCAAAACCTAGTAGAGCTTCCTACATATGACCTCATCCCTTAAAATACTATCAAAAATCTTCCTAGTTTTAATGAAGAGGATCCTATTACCCCATCTGAACATATTAGAGACATATCTAATTTCTACAATTTCCATAATGTTACTAGGGCCAACATAGCCATTAAGCTACTTGTTATGTATTTAAAAGGTAAAACACTTTACTGGTATAAAACATTAGAAGGGGATGCATTATAATTTGGGATGGTTTTAGATACCTATTGGTGATAAGATTCAAAAATAAGAGTGATCATGCTTCCCTAATACATTAGCAGAATGTAATAAGAAGAGGTCCAAATGAATCCATAGGAGATTTCAATGAGATATTTCAATAACATGGTATAGGCTACCACTAATCATGAGACCTCCTCCTAGCTTTGTTTTCCCAACATACCTCAAAGATATTGGTAATAATGTTGTTGTTATGTTGTAGTCAATGGGAAGATTCACTCATCTAGGTACATATGAGCTAGCAATTGAGGCTGAGAATAGCTTGATTTAGGTTGGAAGACTCCCTCCAAGATTTTCCATGCCTTTGATGTCACACAATTCAGTTGAATCTCCAAGCATGTCTCAGGTTCCCAATGTTAATGTGAAGCCAAGAGCCTTTCCTAGGAAGGTGGATAACATTGTGGATAAGGATGAAGAAATCAAATCATTGAGAGCTCAGAGCTCAAGAAAACTCAATATTAGGCAACTTCTCCTCCTAATTCACAATACTATCCTCAACAAGGATATATAGCTCCATCCCAATATAATTATCAAGGGAGAGGACAAAATCAACAAGGTTATAGTAGCCATCCCAATGTATATAATCTAAATTCTACTCCTCCTATAAAGGTTGTTATTCTACTTCATACAAATCTAGTGCAAGGATAAGATCATGTGGACCAATAGGGATAGCCTCAAGGTTAGTTTGTACATGATGATGGAGGAACTAGCTACACTTTGACTACATAAGAAAAAGCTACTCCTTACATGATAGTAGAAGAAGCATGTCCTAGCCAAAGGGATAATCATGGAGAAGTAATAGCCCAAGTGTGGGGATGATGAATTTTTACGAAAAGGATGATCTTTTGTTAACTCAAGGCATGCCAATTGTAGCTAATACAAGTTTGAATAAGAGATCCTTGGGAGAAGGCTAGGAGCCATGAATAGTTCTAAGTGATGCCTCTTCAAGACCACAAAATGCCAATCAAAGTGTTGTACCTTCTACAAGCCATGTTCCTTAATAAAATTAGAATGTAAATGTAGTTGCCAAGATTGAAACATAGTAGGCAACATCTCCTTTATTACCATAAAAAATTTAAGAGAAATTGAATACTCCATCTCTAAATATTTTGGACTCATTAAAGAGCACTAAGACAAGCATATCCCTTTGGGAGGTTCTATACATACTTGGTCAAAAGGAGCTTTTACAAGAGCAATTAGAAAGCATGCAGGTGGCTCTTTAATCTTCAAGGCATCATGATGTAGCTCTCACAAATTCTCCAAATCATCTTTTGTAGCATTTCATTAAAGCTTAAAATCCTCTACCCTTCTATCTCACACTCGTTATAGGAGATAAGTTGGTCCACAATGGTATTATGGATAGTGGAGAAAACACTACTATTATGCCTAAAGTAGTGGTTGACAAGTTGGGTTTGAACTATGAGCCACATAGTAAAGGCATGTTACAGCTGGATGGAACTCCAACCAAGATGGTAGGAGTGGTCAAAAGTCTAAAAGTGTTTTTATATGGCTGCCCAAGCTTCCCTATCATGCAAGATATTGTGGTGGTGGACCTTCTAGCACACTTTGCTATATGCTTGTCTAGGGAATTTATAGTTAATATAGGAGGATACATTTCTAACAATTGGTCATTTATAGCTTTTAAACAAGGTATGGAACCAAGGTAACCATAAATAATTATCCCTTAGCAAGGTTCCACATTGAGCCATACTTGGAGACAATGACAAATCAAAACTATTTGATCAACAAAGAGGAAGAGGCAGTCCTAAACAGTGAAACATCTTCTCCTCTTGAAGGTATTTTTTACCTCTATCTTGATAAGTATAGCACTAAAAAACATGGCCGTTATCCTTACACTTTCATTGAGGAAACTGCTTTAGGACTGCATGCATGAGGGAAACATCCTAATTCCTTCACTCACTAATGAAGATCATGAGCTTGATGGCATGTGGGAAATGTTCTTTGATGGTTCAAGGATAAAATTAGGTTTAGGATCTAGTGTCATGTTGGTTTCCCCATCAAATAATAATTACTACTTTTATTATAGGTTTCACTTTAGCTACACTTGCAACATGGTAGAATATGAAGGCTTAGTTCATGGTCTCTAATGGGCAAAGAAGAGAGGAATCAATCTTTTGAAAGTCTATGGAGATAGTGAACTGGTCATTCATCAAGTGATAATTCAATCTATAGCCAATAAATCCTTACTCAAGTCCAAAAATAATAGGGTATGGGATCTACTTGAGGATTTTGATGCCTTCAATATCTAACCCATACCAAGAGACTTCGACAAGCACAATGATAGACTGGTTACAATAAGAGCACTTTTTGACTTAGTTGTTGATATTGAACAAGAGAAGGATCAATCTCATATCAAGATCATTATGAAACCTTCCATTCCAAATAATGAAGTGTCATGGCAAGGGTTTGAAAGTGATGAACACATTGCACACTTCTTGCAAAATGAGGTAGGTTTCTCTTTGAGAAATCAAAAGAAGTTGCATGATCATTATGAAGAGAATATTATACAGTTGAAGACAAAAAAAAATACCCAAGGGGCTAATTACCTTAGAGAGTGCCCTCAATGAGGATGATCAAAATAAAAACCAAATAATGAGCATGTCAACAAAAGAAGAGAACTATGAGAGAGTTTTGATTTTCAAGGGAAAACTTTTGAAGATTGGCAAGGCTTGTTCTCAGCTAGAAAGGCAAGCTTTTATTTCATTATGCAAAGAGTTTCATGATATCTTTGCCTAGGAATACAAGGAATTAAATGTATTTGACCCAATTCTAGCTCATCACACCATTTATTTTGAGCATAGAGCTAAACCGATAAGATAAAAGCAAAGGCGTATCAACCACAAGGTAGAAGAACTCATGAAGAAAGAGATGACCAAATTGATTGAGTCTATGATTATCTTTCCTATCAAGCACTAACCTTAGGTAGCCAACCTTGTGCTAGTTCAAAATAAGAATGGAGAAATTAGACTTTGTGTGGATTTTCATGATCTAAACAAAGTGTCTCTCAAGGATCATTACCCACTCCCTTCCATGGAACAAATTCTACAAGTTATTTTACGTTCTTAATGTTTCTAACTTCTTGATGGTTATTCAGTTTATAATCAAATATTGGTAAATGAAGAGGATCAATTCAAGATAGCATTCACCACCAAGTGGGGGACCTTTTCCTATAAGAATATGCCATTTAGTTTATCCAATGCTAAAGCTACATGTCAAAAGGCAATGGACATGGCTTTCAAAGGTTTGATCAATAAGTTTTTGCTTTTTTACCTTGATGATATAACCATTTTTTCAAAATATGTTACTGATCATATGGGACATCTAAGGCAAGTGTTTGAGAAGTGTAGAGAGTATGGCATATTCCTCAATCCAAAGAAGTGAATCTTTGTTGTCTACGAAGGTAAGCTTTTGGGTCATGTTGTTTCAAAATAAGGCTTATCTATTGACCCCAAAAGGATTGAATCTATTCTAGGCTTGTCTTTTCCTCAACACAAGAAAGGGCTATAAATTTTCTTGGGAAAAATAAACTTTGTAATGAGGTTTATCCTAAACTTTGTAACTGTGGTAAAGCCTATCACGGCCATGTTAAAGAAGAACCAAGTTTTTACTTAGACAAAGGAAGTAAAAGGAATATTTGAGGCAATAAATCAAGCAATTTTAGCTCTCCCTCTCTCTTAAATCCAAATTTTGATAAACATTTCATTATTTATACTTTTTATAACCTGGACATAATTTCAAGCATGTTTATGCAAAAGAATGATGAGGATGTTGAGCAGCCAATTGCTTTCTTTATCCAAGGATTAGAAGACTATGAAGTGAGATATTATTTTTTTGAGAAGCAACCTTTAACCATTATTAGAGGCTTAAAAAAGTTTAGGCATATGGTCTCCAATAATAGGATCCATGTCATGGTCTCCCATCCTAGCACTAAGTAATTTTTCATAAGTACCGATCTCAATGAGAAGAGGGTTAGATGGATTACGAAGGTGATAGAATATGACATTGAAATCAAGGTAACCATCCTAGTAGGAGGAAGAGGTTTATGTGAGCAATTAGCATCAGGATTTCAAGAGCCAAAAGAGTAGGTCTTGGTAAATCAAGTTTAAGACCAGCTAGTTGATCAAATGTAGAATCAAAGTTAGACACAATACATCATTAGTTTTATTAAAAATGGTGAGTGTCCCAATGGCTTAAACAAGTATCAACGAAGGTATTTTAGGCTACAATATATTCATTATTATCTTGTGGATGGAATTCTCTTTAAAAAGGATGTGAGTAATGTGTTTTTAAGATGCATTAACAATGACCAATTTGATATGCTGCTAGAAAGGTTCCATAATGGTGCAGATGGTGGTCACTTGTCTCCTACAACAATAGCTAAAAAAATAATGAGAGCTGGTTACTATTGGCCTAATCTTTTGAAAGACTATTATCATTAGGCTAAGGTTTGTCCTCAATGTACTTTCTTTGTTGGCAAACAAAAGCTTGTTTCCCTTCCATTGAATCTTATCCAAGTGGACCAACCTTTCATGCAATGAGGCCTTGACTTCATTGGCATGATCAACCCTCCATCAAGTGTTGAACACAAATGGATAATAACTACAATAGAATACTTCATAATATGGGTAGAGGTTATTACTTTGAAAGGAAGTAAATGTAAATTCCATCTTGGAGTTTTATGATAGCATTATAATAAGGTTTGGAGCTCCTCATGTCATCATCTCAGATAATTCACTTGCTTTCATAAGTGTTAAAGATTTTGATTGGGTAGAAAATAATGGAGTTCATTTGAGTACCTCATCCAACTACTACCCTCAAGGTAATGGATTAGCTAGGTCTACCAACAAGAACCTCATCAATATCATCAAGAGGATATTGGAAACCAATCAAAGAGCATGGCATAGCAAGATAAAGACATCCTTATGGGTAGACAGAATCACTCCCAAGAAGTTGATTGGTAATTCTCCCTTTGTACTTGTCTATGGGAGAGAAGCTAGGTTGTCCATATCATAATAGATCCCTACCTTAAAACTTGCACAACAACTAGAATCACTTGAAAACACTCCCATAGAGGTTAGATTGATAGAATTAATGTAGCTTCAGGAAGCAAGAGATGATGCACACAAAGCTTTGGAACACCATCAAGTCCTCATGAATAAATCCTTTGACAAAAGGGCAAGTGAAAGAGTGTTCAAATAAGGTGACTTGGTCTTCAAATGGGATGAAGATAGAGAAAAACTAGGAAAGCATAAAAAGTTTGATACCTTGTGGAGTGGTCCTTACATCATCAACAAGTGCAAGAAAATAAAGTCCTTTTAGTTATCCAAAATGGATGGAGAAGAGTTGCTTATTCCAGTGAATGGAATCCATCTGAAGCCTTGTTTTTGACCCTTGTTGGCCATGTCTTGTATATACTTTATTTTGGTGTGTTTCCTTTGTTGTGTTTGTTTTCCCTAAGTGCCTCATAGCACATGTGTGTTTTCCTTCCCTTTATTTGGTGTGTGTCTCTACCTTGTGTGTGTATCAACCTAGCTAATGTGTTTTGAACCAAATCTTATTCAGTTCTCTTTGAAGTGCCTATATGCATGACTCCATGTCTAAAGGAATTATTTAGGTAGTTGGTCTTTGACATAGCAGGTATGCCTCCCCTTAGAATCACCAAGAATGTTGACTAAATTTCACCTCAGTAAAATTTGTGCAACCATTTTCATAGAGAGCTAAACATCAGTTGCAAGAATAGGCCATTTCAGAGGTCCAAAATTGCAAGTCAAGGAGGCTAAAGTATTTTGGCTCCATTGTAGTGTATGTCAGGTTCTCCACAGGTCAAGTCTTGGCCCTCATAAACATGAATTACATTATCAAGACTAATTCAAGTTCTCTAAATGACTCGAATTGTAAAATTTCATGAGTAGAAGTAATCCAACTTTACTAACCTAAATTACTCCTTCCAATTCTTCATGGGTTTTCAATGATGCATGACTTTGGGTTTTCTAAGGAGCAAGTCTTATGACTTTTATAAGCAAAATTATTTAGAAAAATTGAAATAGTCTTGATAATCTTCCCCCCCAAGTGTCCTTTCAAACTTTTTCGAAGGGCACTTTTCTTTCTAAGTGACCCTTTGAAAAAGTTTCAAAGGGCACTTTCCTTCCCGAGTGTCCCTTTGGACTTTTTCAAAGGGCACTTTTCTTTCGAGTGACCCTTTAGAATTTTTTGAAGGGCATTTTTTAGCCCAAGTGTCCCTTCAAACTTTTTTGAATGGCACTTTATTTTCCAAGTGACCCTTTGAAAAAAAATTGAAGGGCACTTTTCTTCCCAAGTGACCCTTCAAACTTTTCTAAAGGGCACTTTGTCCCTATAAATTCCCTTTAGAATTTTTATGAAGGGATGTTTCCTTTGGAAATTCCCTTTGGAATTTTCCAAAGGGACCCTGTGCCTTCCCCAAGTGTCCTTCATAAATTTTTTGAAGGACACTTTCCCAAGTGTCCTTTGGGAAAAGTTCCTGAAGGAACTAACCATTGCCTTTCAGGTAAAATCCCCAAAATAATTCCTTCAGACAAATTATCTAAAGGAATTACTAAGGGAAAATTGCTTGAAACATGAGCTTGATGGATCTAAATGACATGTTTTAGGATGTCAATTTTAATACAACTAACCAACCATTGGGGTACAAAGATGAAAGGTTGCCAACTAGTTGTTGGGGTACAAAGATGATGTGCCATAGGATGTCAAATTTAGGGTGGCCAATTAGACATTAGGATTCAAATATGATGTGTCATAAGACATTAAATTCATACCTAAAGTCTTCAAGTAGGAATTAAATCCATTCAGAGAACTCGATAGGGTCTTAAGCAAGGATAGTGCAAATTGAGTTTCACAAAGACCTTTGCTTATGACTTTTACAAGTAAAATCAATAAAGAAGCCTAAAAAGTAAGATTTTCAATCAAGTTTCCCAAAGAGATTTGTTTATGAATTTTATAAGTAAAATCAATCAAAGAACCTAAAGAAGCAAATAGAAGTAAAGTAACTTAGAAAACCTAAATGGGTTTCTAGTGCAAAATGTGGGAGCTCTCAAGAATAATCCATTGATTTTGCAATGATCCAAGCCATTTCTTATGGAGGGTCATCTCACCATTGATTTTTCAATGATCCTAGTCATTTCAAGAGGGTGAATCAAAGAGAAGGATAAACTCCAACTGAATAAGAGAATAGTTGGAATCAGTTTCATTAGGATGGTGACTATAAACCATTTTGGAGGCTTCTATTTTGGCACCCAAGAGCTCTCTCTTCTCTCCCTCTTTTGTGATAAATAGGACCCTTAGGCTCTTGTTTTATCATCCATAGATAGTATGGTGAATCCCTACTAGAATGTTTTGCCATTTTCTTGCCTTTGAGAAAAGAAGCATAAGTCTATTTTCTTCTTAAGTTCTAGACATTTGCCTAGGCATGCAAGAGACATAGAGTGACAATAAGTGAGGTTTTATCCTTTTATTTTCTATCCTTCATGTTTTTTTAGTAAAGAGTTGATTTAATAGGTCATGTAGAGTGAATTCTAGCTGTATGAGATTTTGCACTTGTGTAACCTCTTTTTTGGACTATACAGGTCATCTTTTCCAGTTATTTACCTTGTGTGATCTCATTCATTTTATCTCTACATAAATATTGATATTGGAATCTTCTAGAGCTTGAGTTATAGACTAAATTATATTGTATTGTGCATAAGTATAGGGTATACATGTGGATACTAATTCTTGGTGTATCACCATCTTAAACTAGGCTTTTCATTTATGCAAACTTCTAACTCTTTTCACTCACACAAACTGGTTCAATAATTTTATTGCATAAAAGCTAATATAGGGAGCTAGCCCTTTCAACCTAGAGGTTCATTTTCACTTATAGGCACACCCACAGGCCTAGAAATGTCCCAACATTGCCCAAATCTAGAGGAGGCCTAAATAACCCTCTTCTAGGGTGCAAGATTTAGAGACAACACTTAATGCATACATTGATTGTCTATTTCTTATAATCTCACCTGTTTTAATTAAACAACATTAGGATTAAGTGTTGTCCACTTATGTTACAAAAATAAACCATGAAATTAAGCAAACATCATAACATACTTGAGATAAGGCCCAATTAAGATTTCACCATCTAGTGGATCAACTTACCTTACCTGATGATCCTACTTGGATTTCATCACCAAGGGGAGGACTAACTCAGCTCTCTGGTTGAGTATAAATCCTAGATATCAATATATATTGGCTAAGCACCCAACACCCTAATCACTATAAGACTGTGAAGTGAGGGGGTAGGCCCCAATACCAGGTTACATATTGATTCCAATATAGAATCTTTTTTAGTACCAAAATTAATCCAAAACCATCTCTAGACTGCTTATATAGTACCTAATTGAAAAACCAATCTACTACACATCCTTCACATTAAGGCATAATCCAAACAATGAGATAATTAATCAATCATAAGATTTTAATTACCTTAGTTTGTGTTGACTTTTTATTGGGTTTTTTTTTTTGTTTTTATGTTAAAATCTAAAATCATCTATTCGTACTTCTCTTATAGCCTTATATGGTACTTACCTAGCAACAATGAAGAGAATTGGAAAGTCAAGACCAATCTATAGATTACCCAGTTTCTTCCACCTCCTCTTCCATGGATGACTATCGATCAGACGTAGAGAGTTCATCTCACCTTTCTAAACCCTCCCATACCCTGAGATTGTTATTCAGATGGATTCTGACTTTGCCTCCTTTTTGGATCACAACCCAATCACCTTATAACATTATCTTAATAATTTTCATCATACAACCCGTCTTAACCCCACCTATAGAACCTCTTTATGGCATGCCATCCTACTTGATGTTAGATCCTTTGGTAGCCACTATTACTACCCAACCTTTAGCTACTCAAACATCTACATCCACCAACCCCTTTGACACCATGGGGTAAAATCAACCCATCCAAACAGCTATTACCCTTACACCTTCTACCCATACCATTGAGTCCTCTACCTTGGGAGTGCCCACCATTGGTAGGTCAAACCCTCCTTTTCCAACACCAAGTCGTTAATCACTACCCCTCTTTAGAATATGGAAATGACAATACCTACCACTACACCTCTTACATTTACCAAAATGAATACCTTGCCCTTGATTTTTAACACAACCAAGACTCCTACCTAGCCTATAGTAACCTCTCAGTGATTACCAACCATATCCAAACTAGGTTATGTCCCTAACCTATAAGGTCATCTCTATGTTACCCAACCACCAATCACCCCTTACCCTTATATATCTTCCACCTAGCCTATAATCACCTATCAGTAATTTCCAACCATACCTAATTTTGGATATATCTCTAACCCACAAAGACATTTCCACATCACTCAACCACCAACTATTACCTATCCCCATATACCTTTAACCCAACCATCTATACCTACCTATCAATATCGGTAAATATCCCAACCAATAATGAATTACCAATATATTATCCCCTCTTAGCCATAATTTGTGACCTACAATCCTCCAAGTCTATCACCACAAATAGATCTAATGAAAATGATCATGGACAAGATGACAAACCTAGAGTCATCCATTTCTAGACCCCATAATCTCTTGTCCTAAAATCAAATCTGTAATGAACCAATTCATCCTTCAGTCCTTTTAGGCCATATTTGACCCAATGGGAACTTCCTAAATTTAGTAAATTTAATAGTAAAGAATATCTCTAACAGTATTTAAGAGCATTTAGGCATTCCTGTTACATGATCACTTACGATGATGCTCTACATTTGTACACATTTCCCATGTAACTTTATAGCCTTTCCTTGGACTAGTGTAGTGCCATTACCAAACATTCTATCTTTCCTTTCAACCAATTGGCTCATATGTTTCTAGACCATTTCTCCATCAACATATATAAGAAGGTCTCAATTATTAATCTTTATGCCATCTGCCAATTTGATGATGAGTCTTTAGCTAATTTTTTAGATCATTGGAGAAGTCTCATTAAATAATTATCATTCATTTTACCTCAACTAGAACTGATCAAACTCTTTGCTCATCCTTGTGTAAAGCACATCTCTTCCACCCTACGTGTCTAGAGTTTTATAACTTTTGATGAAGCCTTTACCATGGCACAAAAATTGGAAAATAGATCCATAGATGAAGGTAAATTTAGGTTATGTAACAAAAAATTTGCCTTCAAAACCAATGAGACTTCTTCTTGCAAACATGGTAACCAAACTAGACTGGGAACCAAGGGCAATGCAACTATGACTACATTTATCCTTAAAATAGGCCCTCCACCAAATATCAGTCAATAAAACTCTTCTAATCTTCCAAACCAAAACATGTGAAACCCAAACTAAAATAACTAGAAGCAATTTACCCTAATGGGAGAATCTTATGCCTCAATTTTGGATAAACTATTGACGAACAATCTCATATAGCTTTCACTAATTAAACCTCAACAATAATTTGATTATTCTCATCCTCCCCAAAACTATTATAATGCAAATGATCTTTGTTCTTTCCACCCTGTATTTGGGCATGATGTTAGTAGGTGCAATACTTTTAAAGTCATTTTCCAATCCGTTATTGATAAGGGGGAGCTTGTCTTTGACAATCCCAATGCACCTCAGAACTAGGCTCTTGATATCTTCAAGAAACCTTTTCCAAATCACCCTCCATCAGAAGAAGAAAGAAACTAAATAGAATTATCCCATGGCACTCATATAGTTAATATGGTTATTTATATTCTAATTAGGGACAAGCCAACTACCTCCCCAATAACTTCACCTACTCCTTTGAGTGAGGAACAATATCCACCTTCCTTAGAGTTATAAATTGACATTGAAGAGCTACCATTTACCATGGATTCATTCATGAAGGTCATGGCATCCTTGATACCCCCATCAACAAATTTACTCGATGAGGCAATCATAGTCACACCACCTCCAACCAATCAACCAATTGTTCCTCCTATGGAGATGGTGCCTAGAGAAGAAGCATCAACCCATAACCTTCCTCCACCAACCATCTCCCCTTTACATGAAGATAATGATGAGGTTACCACTCTTTCCTCTCCCCCTCCTCTCACACTTTATTTTAAACCAACTACCCAAGGTATAAAACCAGTATATAAACCTTTTTCTCAATTAGTTAAAAAACTAAACTTTCTCTCTTAACCTAACATGGATAAAGCCACTTCTTTGCATCATATAAGTCTCCCCCACCAAATCAAATCTCATAGTATATATGTACCCATTGTAGATCCATCACCTTCCTCTCTCAAAGAATCCATGATAGGGCCATTTCACCTACCTCCACCCAAATCATCCCATGCCCTCCTCATGAAATCTACTTAGACCTTAATAATCCTTCCTACACCTAGTATTAGACACCCACCTTTAAAAATGGATCTTTCTCCATCTACCTTAACCAACAAATTACCAAATAAAGAAACCATGAGTGTAAAAGTATCCAAGACCAGACCATGTACCAGGTCTAGATAACTCCCTTCCTAGTTGCCTTATATTTTGGGACCCCATCCCTCCACCCTCCTAGTTACCTATTCTTCATCTAGAAAACCTACCCCCTTTTATTTAATAGCATCCACCAATACCTCTACCAATACTTATTTCTTGGGTAACCTAGTTGCTTCCACCCTCTTGTCTATTCCCAAAACTTCTTATTCTATGCCTTCTACCTCCTAACCATCTATCTCTAGTAGGACATCTACCCAACAACCTTACCTGAGACCAACTACCAAAACTAACCCAAAACCTACTCCCCCCACAAGGAGGCCTAATTTTGTAAAACATCCCCCTCTAAGTATGTCATCACCTTATGTTGAATATTATTCAACCATTTTTCATAGGTTATTTCAAAACTCTACCTTAAGCCTTCCACCCATCAGACCTTTTGACCCCTCTCACCCCAAACTAGCCTAGTTTGATGATAGTCAAATCTGATCTTACCATCAAACCCCAAGACATGACATAGAGAAATACAAATATCTTCAACATATTATCCATCATCTTTATCAAGAAGATGATATCTTGTTAGATGAACTTATGGTTACCATTTTGTCACCTCAACAACCAACCATAGCCCAACTTTCACCCACCTCCTCACTCTCACCTAAAAGTGATGAATAACCAAACCAATCATCTACCATCCCCCTTTCCCACACTATTAATGTTATTACATGAGCATAATAAAAGGATAAGGGAAAAGCTAAAGTGTCCACTCCTTGGACATACCCATCTTCCACCTCTCAACCTGGCCAAACCCATGCCTTTTTACCATCACCCCAACCTAAAATAACAATCTTAGGTACCACCAAATCAAACCCTTCTAAATTAATTAGGTGAGTGTTCCTTAATCATCTATACCAAACCCCTACTAAGATGAGTCTATACAAACTCATTTCCACCTCACCTCATCATCCCTAAGCACTAATTGAGGCCTTATAAGCCAGTGAGGTTTAGCCTGGTGATACCTAACCTATTGAGGCTTTTGTTGGCACTCTTTAGCTCTTCACTCTTGTCACCTTTAAATAAATATAGATACTTTTTACCTTTCTTGAGGACCCTAATCCTCCCATCTTTATCAATGCCTACATTGACCAAACTCACATTAAGTGAGTAATGATCAAATGGTAGGGCTAGTATCAATATCATCTCATCTCATGCCTATAATAAAATTATGCTACCTATAAACATCATGTATGATAGCTCTATTGTGCTTCACTCTTTCAATGGCACCATGGCCACTACCTTAGGAACTATTGTCCTTCACATTCATTTAGGACTACATATGCCCCCTAAACTTTTCTATGTGGTCGAGGGGGAATTTCAATATAATTTCCTACTCAAATGACCTTGGATCTGAGCCATGGATTTTTTCCCCTCTACCCTATATCATTGTGTTAAATTTAAATGTGAGGGACAAGTGATTACTATAAAATCTAACCCAAGCTCTTTTATGGCATGCAATGTGATGTATTGACCTAATGATGTTATTTTTCCATCCTCTACCAAATCTTCATTTAAGCTAGATCTATTCCCATCACCTATTGAAGAAACCATTTCTTCCTCTTCTCATGAGGCATCTACAAGAACATCTCTCTTCTCTAACCAAATACCAATAACTGACTCCTTAGAATTGACCTTCTATCATCTTTCATTAGGAGAATACCACCTCTTGGCTCTCAATGCTTTCCCTACCCCTCACAAATATGGGTATCTTACCAACCAACCAGGATATGATCCTAATCTAGGAGCAATGACATCCTTGAGACCTCCCTCTTGTCAAACCCATTTTATCTATGTGGGAGTTGACAAGCACCATCAACACCTTCTATCCTCACCATATAGCACTATATTTTCTTATTTAAACAAACCCTCTTTTGCCAAGACATACCTTCATAGGTGTGCCTAAAAGGTGTTTAGTTTGGGAAAATACAAGCATGGTCCCCATGAGATCACCTTACTTGAAACCCAAAAACCACATGAGAAGCATGGGCTCAGCTTTATTTTTCTAAAGAAAAAAACCATAGAATCTTCCCCTGTTATTGAGGGAGAAGTATTTTCTTGCTCATCTTGTTTACCCCCACCTCCAAGTGAGGATGATGATATCATCCCACCTAACATTTTTTTTCATCTCAATGATTATCCTAGGACCCCTGACCTATCATAAAGTTAGGGCTATCATAACTCTTCCTCTCACACATCCTAAACTCATCGTAAAGGACTCCCCTACCATTCACACCATCCAGTATCAAGATGATCATTTTATCCTCACCTACCTTGGTGTGGAGGATCATTCCATCCACAAATATATCCCTCTTAAAGCTTCCACTATGCTAAACAAATCCATAATAGATATCAATTTAGGTACTAATTAGAGCCCACATATCATCAAAATTGGGCAATCCATAGATTCTATAGAAAAATAAGACTTTTTTACATTTTTTCATGACCACAGCATCACATTGGCTTGGTCATACACTAACATGCCTAGGATTGACCCTACCATTGCTACCCATAACATTGTCACTCATCATGATGTTAATCCCATTCAACATAGGCTTCAATGAATTCACCCTCACATATCTATCTTTATAAAAGAGGAGCTCCATTGGCTCCTCTCTATTGATTTTATCCAACCTATTGATTATCCCCAATGGGTTTCTAACATTTTCTTAGTTACCAAAGCTATTAGGGGACTTCACATTTGCATTGACTTTCAAGATGTTAACCTTTTTTGCCCAAAGGATGACTTTCCTCTACCTAGCATTGACCAGCTCATTGATCTTATAATTGGTCATAAAATTCTTTCACTCATGGATGGATTATTGGGTTATAACCAAATCTTGATTTCCCCTAAAGATCAGCACAAAATATATTTTATCACCCCTTGGGGAACTTTTTTCTATAAGGTTATGCCTTTTGGTTTGAAGAATGTTGGTGAAACCTACCAATGAGCAATGACCTACATCTTTCATGACGTTATCCACAAAATTATGGAAGAATATGTAGATAACCTTCTTGGTAAATCAAAGATTTGAAAGGATCACCTAGTTGTTCTTAAAATCATCTTTGAGCACCTTATCCACTACCATGTTCACCTAAACCCCAAAAAGTGTATCTTAGGGGTCTTATCAGGTAAAATCCTAGGTTTTATCATCTCTCTTCATGGAATTGAAGTCAACCTAGCCAAAGTTAAATCAATATTAGAAATTTCTCCCCATGTTAACCTTAAACAACTCTGTAGCCTTCAGGGGAAACTCCAATCTATTTGGCATTTCATTTCTCAACTATCTAACCTTTACCAACCTTTTCATCACCTCCTTAAGAAGGACAACTCTTTCAGGTGGGGGTAGGATTATCAAAAGGCTTTTGATTCACTTAAATACTATCTCCTTTCCCCACCAATTCTTATTCCTCCATGAGAGGACAAACCTTTCTACTTGTATATTTTAGAAACTGACCACTTCCTAGGAGCAATGCTTACACATCAGGATGACCAACATAAAGAGAAATCTATATATTACATAAATTGAACACTTATCAACTATGAAACTCAGTATACCCATATCAAGAAAATTATTTGGCACTAGTCTTTGTAGATACCAAGCTTCATCATTACCTCATTAACCACAAAACTTTCATCATTACTAATACCGATCTACTCAAGTATATGCACTCTCAGTCTTATCAAAACCAATGAATGGCTAAGTGGCTTATTCTTTTGGCCAAATTTGATCTTGAGTTTCTTTAATAAAAATCAATAAATGGATAGGTGATAATTGATCAACTAGTCGATGCCCCTATATTCTATACCTAGCCTCTTCCTTCAAAATTCTTGATGAGAATATCGCTACCCTCTCTCAGGGATATTTTACCTACCAATTTACCATGTTATTTGATAGATCTAAATGCCAATGTGGTGGAGGGGTAGGAATTATCCTAATTCCCTTTGATGGTGAGCTCTTTCCTCTATAATTTAAGCTTGACTTTGAATGTACCAATAACATGGCTGAATATGAAGCCCTAGTAATAGGTCTCACTACCTTAGCCTTAGGAGTCAAAACAATTAATATCTTTGGCAATTCCCAACTTATGGTTAACCAAATAAATGGCATATACTAGTGTAAAAATGATGTTTTACAAAAATATAAACACCTATTCAATGTATTTTTGATGTCATTTTAACACTACCTGATCCTAACTACCCCCTGATCCATGAACAAGTTTGCCATTACAATGGCTTCCCTTATTTCCTAGATCTTGTTTGCACCTTTAGACTCTAGATTATCTATTATTTTCCACCACCTCACTGATCCATCCTTCATCAAATCTATCTCTCCTACCATCTTTAACATGATAGATATCCTAACTAACCATTGGTACCAACAAACTTTTGAATATATTAATAGTGCCACCATTCCCCCTAATCTTTCTAAAAATTCTCATAGAGTATTTATTCAAGGCACTTCCCATTACACCATACTTGAGGGCATCCTTTACAAGTGTGGCTTTGATGGCCTTCTCTTTCTCTACCTACAAAGTCATGAACCCTCTCATGCTATCAAATAAATACATGATGGATTTTGTGGAGGGCACTTTAGTGGTCTTGTTTTCACTAAGCATATCCTTCACCTCAGCTATTATTAGCCTTCTCTCAACCAAGACTATTATGATTATGTAAAAAAGTATGTCAATGTCAATAGCACACTAACCTTCATCATGCACCAAGCAATAATCTTCAAGTATCTAAGGAATTTTGGCCTTTCTCACAATGGGGCTTGGACCTTATTCAGGAAATTAATCCCCATTCTTCATAGTGGCATCAATCAATCATCACCACCACTGAATATTTTACTAAGTTTGTAGATGTAACCCCTCTTATCTCAACTTAAGTTGATAAAATCATTGATTTCATCAATCACCATATCATTTGTTACTTTGGTGTTATGGTAGATCTTTCAAAAACAAGTAGGTCCAAGCTCTTTATGACTCTTTTAGCATCAAAGTTAGTTTTTCATCACTTTATCATCCATAAGCAAATGGACAAGCTGAGGCCTCTAATAAAACCCTTTACAGTAGGCCCACCAAAATTTTCAATGCCTTAGGATGGGATTATCACTTGCATATTCCCTTCACTTTATGGGCTTATCATACCAGTATTCACACTCATATATGTGATATGCCTTTCTCTCTAGTGTTTGGAGTGGAGGAAATACTCCTTCTCAAGGTCCAAATCCCATCTCTCTACATATATCTATGAGACCTCATCTCTAAAAATGACTATCATCAAGAACGGTTAGATCAACTTGAAATATTGGATGAATGTCATTTAGCCATTCTCACCCATATTTATGTCTACCAAGAGCATATTAAACATGCATATAACAAGCACCTTAAAGTATGGGAAATATCATTGGTGATCTTGTCCTAAAAGAAAATCAACATGTCACAAATATGCAAAAGAGTAAGTAAGCTAAATTTGCTTTCAATTGGCTTGGACCCTACATCATAACCCATAAGTATAGATTAAGAGGTTACCAATTGTCCTCTCTTGAAGGACACCCAGAACCTGAACATCTTAACACTTCACATCTATATCCTTTCTATTTTTGAATGAAGGAACTTTAGATCACTATCTATCTAACTTAAACTCATCCCTTGTATACCATATACATCTCCCTCTTTTAGAGACAACCAAAAAAAACTAAATCATCTAATTATCCATTATAAAAACATACCCTAATATTAAACTTTGGGTAACATGGCTCTACCCAAGGCATGATTCTCATATTACTTCCTCTTCCTATGAGAAGTGGTTCTTATGGTTATTATCTCTCTAATCCTTTTACCTATTTAAATTTTATGCAAGCCTAGTTTTTCTTTCACAACAGAAACCCTTTTACCATCTGTAAACAAGTCTTTGTCAAAGCAAAATATCAAAATCAAAATCAAGAACAAGCAAAAGCAAAAGCAAACTCATTGTATCATGGGTCAATATATAGAAACCACAGACTACTCCTTTGAAGGATGGCTATTGGAAATTTTGAAATTTCAAACATAAGGTGGACTGGTCCTTCAAAGGATAGCTATCAAAAAGCATTTTGACAAATCAAATAAACAAACAGGGATCACTATGAAGTTATCAAAATGCTAGCAGTTTCTAGAATCTTCCCACATCGATCAACTTCCTTAAAAATCACAAGACCCTCAAGCAAAAGATATCCAAAAAATTTAAAGTCGCAATCAGTGCTCATGAAAAAGTAAACCACATAGGGAAAGTCACAATTAGACCTCCTTCATAGACTTCTCACATCGATTAGTCTACATTTTGTATATATTATGACAAAGACTTTTTACCCAAATTCTTGGGATATCTATAAGACAGACATATTATTCTTTCTTATAAGTTTTAGTATCATCCATTCTCCCCTCATCGATCATATATGCATGAGACTATGAGCTCACTTGATACATAGTGATCAGGGTACCTACTTTCTACAACTAAAACATGTTAATGTGAAGTGTCCTATAGGCTCATTATGGCTAAGCTTAATCTGACCTTTGAGTTTTATATTAATCTTTTATGATTAAAAAGTGAAATCAACATCAAGCATGATAAACCATGAGTCATCATATTAGCTATCTTCATCAAAGGTGCCAATAGAGGGCATCATATCATATCACATCAAAGCAAAATCCAGATGGTCAATACATACATATGTAGATATATATCTCTCTCTCAAAATAATATACATCTCACTACATCAGCACATAAGCTAGAATCAAAATCATATTTAAATATCATATCTCATAAATATCAAACCCCTGGGGCACTCAAACCACTACCACTAGCACCATCAAGACCTATACCTACTAATGGTCCTTTTGGGGCCCCTATATAACCAACTATAGATGCCCATTGACTGGGAGTAGTTGCCACTACTCCACCACCTAGGCTAACCCTATACTTTACAAATCTCGTAGCATGGGGTAACTTCTCCATTACCATTACCTCATAATAGCATAACTTTTGGATCATGGCCAAGTATTGTGCCCATAGTATTGTATCTATCAGCCCTCTTATAGCAACACCTACTTCTCCTACACTAATCTACCCCTAAAGAGCACTAATCTAACCTTGTAGTGTCACTACCTATGCCCATAAATTAGTCATTCATTCTCATGCCTGATCCCTCTCTCCTATCACAATTCTCACCTACCCCTATAAAGCAATAATATATCCCTATAAGGTGTCCACCTAGCCTTGTAATGTTACCACCTATCCCTATACTAAGGCAACCTGTGCTAGGGCTACTACTAAAATGGATATCACCTAAGGGATACCCTATGCCTATGCCTACACTTGTGTTAGATCCACATCCATGGCCTACTACCCCTATCTCCCCAACTAAAATCCACTACAGCAGACCAACCCTGATACCAAGTAACATACCCATCAACAATCCTTACATCATTAATGTGGGATCTCACTGGCAACTCCTCAAAATCTTGAACTATGTTTATAGGCTATGGCTTAGGTAGTAGGAACTCTCCCTCCTCCCTCCAATACTATGCCATTTTAGTAAGAATCCCCTATACAAGTCTAAACTATCTTCATACATGGTCAAAGGGGATCCTCTTTGTCTTCATCTACTATCAACTTTATATCCAATGCCAACTCAGTAACCCTATCATATGATACCTCAGCCCTACCCATTATGGCCATCCAACATATGGCCACCATATCACATCCCTAAGCACCAAACCATCAAGAGTATCTTGAAACCAATCCATATTCCTTGCACTACCTCCTTCCCCTATGTAGGTGGATGACCTCTTCCATCACATAAAACTAGCCACATTATCTATTGATGTATAAGTGTCATCAGGTATGCCCAAGGGTATCAATACCCTGATATGTTCATATGCCTAGCAATGTAACACTAAGTTGATGTTAATCTTGTAGCATCATTGTACCTTCAAATCCCATAGCTCCCTATATACTTGTACCAATAACACCTATGCACATATAAACAAAGTCCTCCCTAGGAGTATCTCGACCAGCACATTGAGAAACATATATAGAAACTACCCACCAACTAAATTTGGTAGCATGAAGCTCATTAGATCCATCATCATCATAACTAGGCACCTATCATTAGGATTAAGTTGATACATAGGACCATACCTAAAAACACCTACATGGAACTCTACCTATCTCTGATCACCACCATAAATCCAATCCATATAGTAGTCCCACTCCTCACTCTCTATATGGTATATCAAATCTTTATAGATGGGTAACTGAGTGATCTTCACAACATTATCTAGTAGTATCATGACCTTGCCTATCGACAACCAAAATGTGTTGGTCACTAATTTCCATCTCTTAATCAGTGCCACCAACATCCCAAGATCTCAGACCATGAGTTGATAATGTCATACTAAACCTAAGCTTATGTCCTCCATTTGTCTCCACTCCTCATTGCCCATTACATCTCATACCTATGTGAAGAGTATGAGAATGTGATCTACTCTTGAGCTTGCATTATATTGAACATGTTAAACACATATGCCTATATTCACTATCTATTAATTCTATCATCTTAGCATATTTAAAAACAAAATTAACTTTACCAATCAGTGAGAATTCACTTGAGCTATAATCCTATTTTATATTCTACCATATCCTATCTTACAAATTCTAAGCATCCTCAAGGCAAAAACACCCTATGTTGCCTCTTAATCTTATATTCACCCCTATTTCTACCTTTGCCCCTTAAAAATATAAAACAAAATATGTAACTTTTTGGCTAGGCTAAAAAAATTTCTATTTAGTACTAGGGGCCAACTATCGATGGTTCTCCCAATCATCAATGGTCTCTTAGGCACCTTTCGACTTGATCATTGATGGTTGGGGTGATTGTTGATGGTCACTGCATACCATCAAGCTGTGATCTTCCATACCCTAGCCATTCCCATATCTACTATCACACTTTCACAACTACACTGCATCTACACTACCTTCCTACACCCTACCTACCATTTTTCTCCCCTCTAGTTCCAAGATTCTCAACATTTTACCTAATTTTCTAAGCCATTCCTAAGTTAAACCCTAATAGTTTAAACCTAAAATTTGACCAAATCTTCTTATCAATTACCATTTCACAGTACATGAATACTTTTATCTACCACACTACAAATAACACACCATCCCTACCTCATTCTATGACCAATGTTGTAGATGGAGCTTGTATCTCTCCAATTAGTCACACCCTCATCCACTGTCCATCTCGATCAACACACACTAAATCATCTCAAGCACTAGTTCAACCAATCACAACTCCTTACCTTAGAATCAACTTGGTCAACCCTTGGTACAAAATGCAATAGTAGAAAATCACTTGAGCATATCTTTTAGAGGTTAAATTTCAAAAGTGAAAATGACTTTTTGCTTTCACTTTTTATTTATTTTGGATTTTACCCTAACCGTCGATGGTCAACCCTAACCATCAATGGTCAAATCACCACTTTACAACTACCCTAGCATGGGACATTATTTGACATCCCATTCCTTACCTACCTATTTTTAACACCTACCTTACCCATTTTTCTTAGCAAATTTACCACCTTTCTAACCAAAACTAAATTTGGCCTAAAGATGAGGTGGGGTCTTGCATCCCCTCATCCATGTAGGTAGTGTCTACTTTCTCAGTGCATATAGAGTCAGCTCAGCCATCCCCACCCACACACTCCCCTTTTCCCACATCCACCTTGATGTTGATCATTTTTACTTAAGGATTTTCACATAATTTATGTTACCCATGCTTAGTTATTTTCACCACATTAGACAACTTTTCCATGTTCCCTATACATATTTTACACCACTTCATGCACAAACCTAAGCATTTGTGCCTTCTCAAGAACACTTCTTACCTTGGATACCCATGACACTTAACCTATTAGTATTTTCCATGGGAGCACTTCCTACCTTGGATACCCACAAACACACTAGACCTACTTTAGAGACTAATAGGGGTGTATCCCACTGCAATACCTACAGCAATCACGTGTTACATTGGTCACTTGTCTTCTTCACTTTTTCAAACATTGGAAACTTTCATCTTTGCATAATTTTGACTCTCATACTTCATCACATTTTGTACGTTGACCCCATGTTATAAATAACCAACCTTATCAACCCACCTACCCATTTATCAAACCCTAATCCGATTCCATTTTATTTCATCACTTCTTAGCTTAAGGGGGATCACCTCCTCCTAAAATTGGGGTAGCCCTGACTTCACCTAGCTTCCATTTTTATTTTGTATCTTGTCAATTCAAACCACATAACAAAAATGGGAAAATGTAGACACCAAAATCTTGCACATTAAGATACTAGTAAACAAACTAAAACCCATTTTGGTTTAACTAATCAACTAGTCAAACTTAAAAACACCTTTTTTTGGCTAATTTTGATTGATGGCCTCTAACATAAATGGTTAGGATAACCATCAATGGTCACCTAACCATTGACATTCAAGATAACCATTGATGGTCAACACCTACTATCTAGGCTTTTACATGCAAACACTAGCAAATAATCGCTTACCTTTTCTAAATATAAGTTGTGAAAATCTTCTCATGAGACCTTGCATGAGAAATTTATAATTAGAAACAGCTCTTAAACCTCCACTTGAGTCTTTGGACCTTCCCTATAAGAAGAGGAGAGTAGCAAGAGATTAAGCCATCTAAAACTATTATCAAGAGCTTAGGTAGTCAAAGTTTCTTATTACAGGTCATCCAACATTATCAAACATCATCAACAATCTATTTGGGAGAGCTAATCTACCATTGCATCTTAGATTCAATTTTTAGGCACTGTCATTATACCAAAATCAAACTAGATTTGACTTACAAATTAATAATGTCTACCAATCAATCAATCCATTTTTGGTGAGTCAAATATTTGATTACTATCATTTATCTACTTTTATCCTTTCTTTAATTAATGGACCCTACACCAAAACCCTCAAAATTCATTTTTTGAATCTCATCACCAATTTTTGATAAGTCCAAAATTGAACAGTCAACCATCGATGAGCATCCTAACTATCAATGGTTAGGCCTAATCATCAATGGTTACCCCAACCATTGATGGTCACCTATGGTAGGTTAAAAAATAGAAAGCTAAAATTCCCTTTCTTTGCCAACTAGATCCTTCTTGAGTTTTTATTTGTTCTCTAAACTCTACCAGATTCCTTGAATCACACTTCCACCCACTAATATTAATTAATTTCTCACTAATCAAATTATTTCTAAGCTATCTACTTTACCAAGTAGATCCTTGTTATTCAATTTCAAATATCTTTTGATTATTGATGCAAGTATCTTCTATTCAATTTTATAATCTTAATTATTTTAAAAATGGTGGATTAATAGCCCCTAAGGAAGCCCACACTTTTAAGATCTAGAAAGCACTAGGCAATCTGCCTAACTACTTGTCTAATGAAAAAAAAATCTTTAGTATTATCTTATCTATAGGTTTTCCTCCCCAGCCAAAGAGGAGTTCTTCATAATCTTCTGATTTAATGTGTGCACCATTTATCAAGTATTTCTACCATAACTTATATTTCTAGTTTTATTATCTTCTTTTGAATAATAATGAAATTTGAGTGAAATAATGAGATAATGTGTCATTAACCTATCCAAATGTGTTTTAAGTTATGTAATTTCACTTGGAGTTCTTGGAGGTAGAAATGTTAGTCAAAGGATAAGAAATCATCTTTTCACTACAAAAACATTAGATTTCAAGTTCTATCACTGAAACTTATGCCACATATTCATATTTAAGGTTATATCAATGTAATCATGTGAAATTATATGGATTTTATATGTATATTATTATTCTTTTTTTTATAATGATTTACAAAAAAATTATGCACGCCTGAAGTTAGGGTTAAAAACTACATTTTTATTATTTTGGAAAGGGTGTTCTTGAGGCTAGAATATGTGGTGGGTCCATTGATCAAGCATTATTAGAGGATATTAACCTGGGCCTAAATATTATCCACCGCTAAGTCATTATGTAAATTCTATTTTTGAGACATGAAGCACTGGAGGAAGAGTTATCCATCTATAGCTTTAACTTTGACAACATTTATTGTCAATGTTTCTATGTTCCTGAATAGTAGTGAAATCATGATTATGGGTGGGTTTTGAGGACAAGGTCATGTAATAACATTTAATTCACCTATTATTATATTTTTTAAGTTATGTACTTACACTATAGGTCTTGAAGGTAAAAATGCTAGTTGGAGGACAAGAACATGTCTTTTCAGTCCAAAAATGTTGCATTTCAGGTCCCATCACTGAGACTTGTGCCATGGATTCATATTGAAGGTTAAATTAGCATTATATGGTCTTAAATGATATTTATTTTATATTCATGTTATTTTTCTTATGGTTCATGCCAAAAACTTACAATTTATATTTTATGTACACATGAAGTTAGGATTAAAAAGTATAATTTTCTTGTTTTAGGAGGGGCATTCTTGAGGCCATAATGGGTGGTGGGTCTATCAACCTAGGACAAAAAATTATTCATATAAATTATCCTACACCCTATATGTGATGTAAATTCCAATTTTGAGCCATGAAGCACTAGACATAGATTTATCCATCTACAGCTTCAACTTTAACAACTTTTATTATCAATGTTTCCATGCTTATGAATAGTAGTGAAAACATGATTCCAAGTAGGTTTAGAGGTATAATTCATGGTATAACATTTAATTATCCTATCCATACATGATCCAAGTGATTTACTTACACTTGGAGATCTTGGAGGTGGAAATTCTACTTAGATGACAAGAATTTATCTCTTCATTGCAAAAAAGTTGTATTTCAAGACCCACCACTACAACTTGTGCCATGGATTCATAATTAAGGTTACATAAACATGTTATAGGTTGTAATTATAAGTATTTTACATGCATGTGAGATTTATTTTGGTTCATTACAATAACTTATGTTTACAATAACTTATTTTGGTCAGGTACTGAGGAGAAAAGGAGAATGCCTCTTGTAGCATGGGATAACATATGTAAACCTGTCAGGGAAGGTGGACTTGGTATAAGGAAAATTAGAAGTATGAACACAGCCCTCTTAGCTAAACAAGGGTGGAGGGTTTATCAGGAAAAAAAATAATGGAGTAAAATATGGAAGCACAAGTACTTATTCAAGGCTAAGTCACTCCCTGAATTCTTTTCTACTCCGGACATTTCTCATCCTTCTGCCATATGGGGGGCAGTCCAGGGAACAAAACATATTCTAAAAGAAGGAAGTTCATGGAAAGTTGGCAATGGTAAAAAGGTGAAGTTTTGGGAAGATATTTGGTTAAAAGGAAAACCTTTACAGGAATAAATCCAAGATAAAGAGGTTATAGAAAGATGCAAACAAAGAGTGGGAATTATGGTTTATCATTACTGGCAGAACAACTCTTGGGTTAACCTAATTGACTATGATCAAGATCTCAAGGAAATTCAATTATCCCTAAATGCCATATCTCTATATCCTAACCTTGAAGATAAAATTGTTTGGCATAAAGAGCCAAGCGGACAGTTTAAAGTCTCTTCCATTTTCACCTCTAAGGGAAATGGTAGCAATCCATTTTGGATGAGAGCCTGGATTAAGGGGCTCATCCCTAAAATCAAATTCTTTTTCTGGACCCTTCTCCAAAACAAAATATTGACCTTGGATAATTTACAGAAACACGGAATTAATATTGTCAACAGGTGTATTCTATGTAAAAAAGACCTTGAAGATAGAGATCATCTGTTCGTGAATTGTTCCTTCACTCAGCTAGTTTGTAAGGAGATTCTCAATTTGTGGGGTATTACATGGATTCACCACAAAAATGTGGAATTATCTTTCAAAAGCTATTACTGCCCCTCAAAGAATCCTGAAGTTCTTTTTTTATGGAAACTTACTCTTCCCCATATTTGGTGGGGAATATGGAAGGAAAGAAATAACCGAATCTTTAGAAATAAAGAACTTCCTGGATGGGTGGTAGGACAGAACATCATAAGAGCTTTAAAGGAGAATTTATTATCACAAAAGAATCCAAGCTCAACTCTCCAAATGGAAAATCCCTTGAGGACAGATAATTCTATTGGTAAACCTAATAATCCCAGAGTAGGAGTTACTTGGAATGTTCCCCCTTAAGGATGGATTAAAGGAAACTTTGATGGTGTGGCCAAAGGGAACCTGGGGAATGCAGGTTATGGTGGAGTGTGGAGAAACCATATGGGAAAGGTAATTGATGTTGTAGCTATCCCTATTGGAAAATCGAATTGTCACATTGCCAAAAATATTGCTGCCCTTCAGACTCTCAAAATTGCTGTGGATTCAGGATATCCCAAATTGTGGCTTGAAGGGGACTCCTTGAATATTATAAATATTATTAACAATATAAATACTGTGTCTTGGACCATAGAGAATAAGGTAATGGACATGAAAACTTTAATTAAAAAATTTGAAGAAGTGATCATTACCCACACCTATCGTGAAGCCAATGGTGTTGCAGATTGGCTAGCTAATTGTGCAGTCTGGACTGGTCAAATAGTGAGGTGGCATGAAACATTAGTAAAGAATGTGGATTTTAGGGTGCTCATTCTTCATGATGCAACCCATGCAAAGGAAGGAAAGATCGAAGTGTATAATAAATAATATTAGTAGGAGGAGTGGCAATGCGGGGAAAGGACAACAATCATTAAAGAGTAAGGCCCTCAAGAGAGAGAAGAGGATCCTGAATAAGCACAATCAAAGCTGATTTTCCTATAAACTCGGCAACATATGGGATTATTGCAATGACCTTAGCAATTGGGGTTCTAAGAAAATGAATATGGCAAGTGAAAGGAAGGGAGAACCTCGAAAGCAGGAACCTAAGAGCTGTGATGAATGGAAAGAAAAACATGAAGTCTGGAGAATCTTGCAGAAAGAAAAAGTTGCGAGCTATTTGGAAAGACTTCATGGATCAAAACCGCATATCACTATGGATTTTTTCAAAAATTGGAAGGATGAAAGGGTCACCCTGCATGGTGTCACAGTGAACTTAATAGAGGATTTTATAGCTGAGGTTACTGGGCTGCCTACCGATGGACTCAAATTCTCCAAACAGACAAGCATTTCGAATGAGGCCTTTTGTAGGTTCCCCAAAATGGAAGTGGAAGAGTAAAAACTGGTCAAGAATGGGGATTTCTTTGAATTGGATCAGATTAAAGGGATATGGAGGGATGTCTTAAGCTGCATAAGGGAGTACTTCATTCTGGATGGAAGAAGTAAGCGTGTGCATAAATTCCACTTTGTCTTCCTTAACCATTTCAGGCACAAGGTTAGTTTGTCTTTTCCATTTTATCTATGTTTCTCCTTGGTCCAAAGTTTATATGCTCATAGGAAAAAGGAAACGCGCCCTATCTATCATGAAGGCCTTATTCTGTTAATTGAAGGCTACTGTAAGAATAATGCTATGATTAAGCACCCTAAACAGGGGAAAAATAAGGAGTTAAGGAATAGAGAGAGTGAATGTGTTACTGAGAAAGGCAAAATCAAGTTCCATAGTACTAAAAAGCAGATTGTAGAAGAAGATATGGAGCGGGAGAGTATTGATAAAACCAGTGAGGAAAACTTGGAGGAAGAAGAAAGAACTGAAAGTCGGGCTACAAACTCTAAGGAGGATGAAGAATGTCCTGAGAAGAATGAAAAAGATGATGTCAATATAGAGGAGGATTCTGCAAATAGAACTGAAGACACTGAGGAAAACCAGAAAGAGGCGGAGTCTAATTTTGTCTAGGATGACCCTGTTGAGGACCCACCATCAAAGAATGAAAAGGAAACCACAGGGCAGGATGATAATCAAGATATGGAAATGGAAATTCAAAATGGAATTAAAGAGCGGGAACATAAGGGTCGAGAAGATATCACTAAAGAAGATAGGAACAGTCCTAATAAAAATTTTGAGGAATGGAGGGGGAAAAACTGAATGATGAAACACATACACCAATGAACTAGGTTAATTGCAAAGCAAAGGCATCTTCCCAATTTGATTCTTGGATGTGCAGGGAGGTTATGAACCTCAAAAGGAAAGTGGAAACAATGGAACATACCCTAAAAGAGGTATGGAACAAAATCAACAATATGGATAATCAGATAGGAGAGATCCCAGCCAAGCTCAAAGCCTATGAGAAAAACCTCTGGGAACTAATTAAGGACAATAGAATGAAAATGGAGGAAGCTACATCCAATATTTATGCTGCTGCTATCAATATTGGTAAAAGAGCTAGTGAGGAGACTAAAGCTTTGGAGGGACCCAGCAAAAGAACGAGACAAAGTACTAGAAAGAAGGTAACACAAAAAGGAGCAATGCTGGTGGAAACTACTACCCAGGATACTGTTTTGAAAGAAAAAGAAACAATGAAAATGATATTGGAACTGGATGAATAATCTGGTTCCTCTTGCTGGTAAAGAATATGGTCTAGTTCTTTGTTTTCTTGTTGTCTTCCTATGTCTAAGGTGGTGCCAGATCTCTATTTTTTTGGGTTGTAACCGGTTGTCTTTCCGGTGGTTTCAGGTTCATTTAAAACTTGTTTTTGCTACTTCCTTGTAGTAGTTTTTAGACTTTGTCTGTGTTTTGGTTGCTCTATCTTTTTTCCTTGTACTAGGGTTTTGGGGCCCTTTCAAAACCTACTTTTACCATAATCTAAAACTTATGTTTCCAATTTTATCAATGCCTAAAGTTAGGCTTAAAAATTGCATTATTCTTATTTTGGGAAGGGCATTCTTAAGGCTAAAATGGGTGGTGAGTCTTACAAATGGGAAAGATAAAATAATAATAGCCTTTATTTTATTTTATCTACCATATTATATGTGATAAAAATTCAATTTTCAAGCCATAAAGCACCAAATTTGGAGTTATCTATCTATAGCTTCAACTTTGACAACATCTATTATCAGTGTTTCTATGCTCTTGAACAATAGATAAAACATGATTCCAATTGGTTTTAGAGGTAAATTTAATGGTGAGAGTGTTTCATTCACCTATATATATGTTATTAAAGTTATGTACTTTCACCTGGTGGTCTCAGAGGTATAAATTCTAGGTGGAGGATAAGAATTTGTCTCTTCACTATAAAAAAGTTACATTTTAGAACACATCACTAAAACTTGTGCCACAATTTCATCCTAAATATTACATAAACATGATATGGGTTTAAATTATAAGGATTAGAAACACATGTTATGGTTATTTTTTTTGTTCCAAATGACTTATGCTTTCCATTTTATGCATGCTTTAAGTTAGGATAAAAATTACATTTTTCTTGTTTTGGGAAGGGCATTCTTGAGGCTGAAAGGGTGGTGGGTCTCTAGACTAGGTGTTATCAAAGGTAAATAACTTATTCCTAGACATTATCCACCACCCTATATGTTATTTTATTTATATTTTCAATCCAGAAAGCACCAAAGGTAGAGTTATCCATCTACAACTTCAACTTTGACAACGTTTGTTGTCAATTTTTCTATGTTTCTAAACAATAGTGAAGACATAATTTTGAGTGGGTTTGGAGGTTTATTTAATGGTATAACATATCATTCACCTATCCATAAATTATATAAGTGATTTAATTTAACCTATAGATCATAGAGGTGGAAATTCTAGATAGAGGATAAGAACATATCTCTTTATTATGAAAAAGTTGCATTTCAAGACCCATCACTATAATTTGTACCACATATTCATCATAAAGGTTACATCAATTTTATTTGGGTTTTAATTATATGGATTAAACATTCACATTATTTTTATTTTATTTCATTCTAATGAATTATAATTTCCATTTTATGCATGCTTAAAGTTAGGATAAAAAATACATTTTTCTTATTTTGGGAAGGGCATTCTTAAGGCCAAAATGGGTGATGGGTCTATAGAATAGGAATGATAAAAGTACAATAAACTATTCATATACATTATCCACCATTATATACATGATTTAAATTCTATTTTAAATCCACAAAGCACCATAGGTGGAGTTGTCCATCTGGAGCTTCAACTTTAACATATGTTGTCAATGTTTCCATGCTTTTGAATAATAGTGAAAACACACTTTTGGGTGGGTTTGGAGTTCAAGTTCATGGGATCACATGAAATTATCATTTATATTCATTTCATAAGTGACATAATTTCACCTAGTTAGAAGATAAGAACTTATCTCTTCACTGTAAAAAAGCTACATTTCAGGACTCATCACTACAACTTGTGCCATGGATTGGTCTTGAAGCTTAATTTGATGTACTATAGGGTGAAATTGTATGGATTTTAAATGTATATTATTTTCTTCTATTTCATTTAAATTACTTATAATTTATAGTTTACACATGCTTTTAGGCTAAAAACTACATTTTCTATTTTGGGAAGGGCATTCTTAAGGCCAAAATGGGTGGTGGGTCTCTCAACCAAGACTTATTAGAAGCCAAGAACCTATAATTGTATTTTATCCACCACCTAAAATGTGTTTTAAATGACATTTTTGAGCCACAAAGTACCATATGTAGATATCTCTAACTATAACTTCAACTTTGATAACATCTATTATCATCATTTCCATGCTCCTAAACATTGGAGCAGATATATGATGAGAAGAGAATAAATTTCCAAGTTTAGTATAATGGAGAGGGATATAAAATATTTTATTAAGTGAAAAAAGATATTTATAACCACCAAAATATTCCAAGGCTTTAGGAGACATGAGAATTACAAGCTTTCACTACTTCAAAAGGCCAAAGAAGAGTCTTCAAACATCTCAAAGGAGGAGGTAGAACATAACCACTTCATCAAACATGAACAAGGAGGAGGTATAACATCAAAAAATCACAATAAAAACGTATAAGGTCATTTGAAGAAGGTATGAAAGAGATGTGTATTCCATTATTTATTTCAATCAAGTACTTATAATAGAAATGTGGTATGTCTATAAATTTAATGAATACAAAATATGAATATTATTTACCAAATGATATTAAACTAATGTATCAATGGTATCCACATTATAATAGCTATAAATGGTGTATCCCAATCATGAGAGATACTTCACAGTAATATATGACTCCATCTCAAACATTATACTTTTTTCTTTCATAAAGTTTTAATTGAAACACATTGAAATATTGTAAGTTAATATTAATAAATTACATGAAATAAATATTAAATATTATCATATCTAAATATGGACATAAAACTATTAATTTATTTTTTTAATAATAATGTGAGCCAAAATATATGCAAGAAGATTGTCACCATAAATTGTGAACATATATATATGTATCCATAAAATCCATAAAGGCATACAAAATAAAAACATAATAGAATGTTGGATGAATGCCATATAGGTATACAATTCCAATAATGAATACATTTCCATATATGCATGCAAAAAATTAAATCATCTAACAATATAATAAAATTTCAGGTGAGTGTATTAGATGCATACAATGCTAAAAACATGCAATTTCCATATAGGCATTAAAACAAGTACATCATCTAAGACATCCTACTCATCATATAATCTCCATCTCTTTTCCTTCCTTGAAGAAGACTCTCCTTAGGATCCCCTAATTGTAAATGGATATCCCTCAAATGCCTTGGATTCCTCCAAGGTCTAACTGTAGGTCCTTATATGATCATATCTCACATGTAGATGAACATGTTCCAATATAAATATTATTATAAAATTTGCATTAGTTACATGCAACCAAGTTCAAAAATTAATTTTAAAATAGAATACAAAAATAATTTAAACATACACTTACTAAAATCTTGTGGTCATGTCTAATCTACGTCTAATGTTCAATAGGGCCAATGACAAGTTAAGGTGCATAAATAGGCATGTGAAATGGGGAAGAAACATGATAAGGTGACCTAATAATCATCTGAGTTGGACTATCAAATGTCGTAAAAAAACCCTACATTCATAATACATTCACATAAGTTATATTTTCCCAAGTATTTAGTAAAATTATTAAAACAAATATATTTTTACAATTCAAAATTACAAGTTAACATGTACCTCAGTGAGTTCCTATGAAAATGACATTACAACAATAATATTTATGTTTATATCTGCTAGAAGATATGGAGGAGTGTCTATTATGCTCATCAACTAAACAAATAACGTTGCTTAGTTTTCTATAAGAGTTAATTTATTGCATAGCATGCATGATTCACACAAGGAACAAACTTGAGGGTTTGGAAGATAAGTAGTGGTACTATTAGTAGCAATGAAAATATTGAATACTTAAGAAAAACTATGAAGAAGAGATGACAATCATGCAAAATGTGAAGTATTAAAATAATTTTGAAAAGGTGAAATAACACCAAAAATATGATTAGAACAAATAGGAGGAAGAATTTATTTAAAAAAAAATATGAAAAAGACATCATTTGACATTGAAGGAGACTATCTAGAAGGTTGATCACTATTACGTTACATATTTTCTCTCTATATCTTTCAACACATCTCACACATATAATTTGTACTCACATCATTTCCATTAAAATTTTAATTTTAAAATGTATGATTGTTTTAGATTAAGGTAAAAATAGGTTTTGAAGGGACCCCAAAACCCTTAAACAGAATCAAAAAGATAGAGCAATAACAAGCACCAGGATAACCTCAATATCTAGTTTATGAACAGCCCCCTAATATTCCAAGTAATGATTTAATATCTATTTTTTAGGGGTAAAATCTAGAATAGTTGCCTGCCTGCCATCGGCAATATTCTGCAAACTTTCTAACTCTCTAGTTTTCTTAGTGGATTTTCTTCCACGTTTGTTCAGAGAACCAACATCCGATTTCACCTTAAAATGTTGTTCATCTCTTTTTCCCGATTTATTCATAGTAGAATCAAAATGTTTCACCTTAGTTTGCTGGTCTTGTTTGTTGCTTCTTGTTTCTACCCCCTTAGTATTGGTCTTTTTTTCAGCCCTTTTTCTTTGTTTTAGAATTTGCTTTAAGTTTTCTCCATTATCATTCACAGGAAGCTCATTCAAAGGGAAATCATTATCACCTAGAATCTCCTTGGACTGAGAAAAAAGAAAGTCTCCCTCCTCTAATTTATTTCTAGCTTCAGCCAAGAATTCACCTTCTTCTAACACCATTTTGTCATCAACATCTCTCCATCGATCTTCTATCTTTTAATAGGAGACAATTTGTTTTGATAGATCTGTCAAATCATCTATTCTTTGTATAGGTATTGTGGTATCTGATTGTAGCCCATGTCCTTCTTTCACAAAATTTTCTTTCTCAAAAGAAATCTCTTTATCCACCTCAGTTTGTATAACATTAGGATCTTCAAAAGATGGCTCTTTATCCATCTCAGCATGTAGAGCTTTAGCATCTTCATTATTCTGTTGTTCTTGTTGATGATCTTCTTTGGGTTTCCATACTTTCTTTTGCTGAACCTTGGTCTTTCTCCCATCTAGAACACTACTAGGATAATTTTTACTTTTGTAAGGACAATTTCTGACCAGATGCCCCTATTTCTTACAATCATAGCAAGAGTTGGGAAAGTATTCAAAAAAAAACCCTTGAGTTTTTTTCCCAACTTTGATATTAGATCCACTTTTTTTGGAAGATGATTCAGATCTGCCACTTTAACATAAAGTCTGGCACTCTAAAGTTTAGATCTGGTAGCTGTTGCATTATCTAATGCCATAAGTTCACCAAAAGAACTGAAAATACCTTTAAAAATGTCCTCATGCCAAAACTCTAACGGGAGGCCAGCAAGTCTTACCCAAATGGGAGTGGATAAGAAAAAAGAATCTGAGAGATCCATATTAGGCTCCCATTTTTTAATGGTAAGAGAACATTTACCAAAATACCACGATCCTCCACACATAACCATATTCATGTCTTCCTTACAGTTGAATATAAATGAGAATAAACCATTCAACATTGGTGCCATTTCTACCTCTCCTCGAATAACCCATTTCATTTTAACCATTTTTGTAAGAGATTCTAGATCTGGTCTTGCTCCTAGAAATTTACCCACTAGAGTTAAATCCATTGAAGACATATAAAAATCTATTAAAAGATCTGGAATAAAAACTTGAAACTCACCTTTTTCCAAACAAGACTTAGTAGTCACCAGCGGGAAAAGAGATTTTCCTTTGGGTTTCTTGCCAAACAGAGATGACCACGTCCTCTATTTTGAATACTCTACCTTCAGCGCTTATGAGGTGTTTCCTTATTAAAATCAACATTATCTTTCTCCTTTTCAATCTCTTGCCCCCATATAGCAAGAGGAGAATCCCATTGGGAAACATGAATCCCACAAAAAGGATCAGATCCGCTTGAATATTTTCCATTATTTATATCAGCCAAGAATTCTGACCCAACATTCTTCTCAACTCCTCCTGCTATTCCTCTAGGGTTTGTATCTCCTGCCTAGTTCTCCACTACCAATTTTCCACATACCTATGCGCCATCAATTTCCAAGTCTGAAAGAGCACCTTCTACCTGCCATCCAGTGCTTTCAAATTCTAGGTGTGCATCCAGCACACCCTGCGTGTCCCTTCTGAACATAAAAATTTTGAAGTTCTAGCGCTCGCACTTTGAGTTTAAGTGTAAATGTAATGTTTGTTGGATTAAAATGTATGATTGTTATTCAATAGCATATATCTATATAAATAAAAACATGTGCATAAAGTATAATATTAACTCAAATTTTATCTCTATATATGTAAATGGTGGCATAGTAACATTGATAATTAAAATCCAGTATTTGTATCCAGGTACCTCTTGGGGAATCAACCCCAGACGGGACATATTGTTGATTCCTTTTAGGTGTAGGAAGTGTCACCAGACGGGACATATTGTTGCCCGTTGTGGTGCTGGGAAATACAACCCCAGACGTTCACCTTCTTGGTGGCCAAAGGATTTTTCTGAACATGGCATAGACAAACTACCTTTGGAGACAACTTCAAAATCCGAGACCGAGAATGAGGAAAGGTTGCAATCCAAATTGGAAGATGAAGAGGATTCATTGGAGAATCAATCAAATGAAGCCTCTGAGGAGGCTGTAGTTAATGATACAGCTGAGCCTGAGGAGGAGATGGTGATCTCATCCCCTATTCTGGAGGATCTTTCTAAGAGCCAGACTGTGTTAGACTATCACAAGGAGATTATGCCTACTGGTGTCCAAAGATCATTGTCTTCTGAGGCATGGATTGCTGAGGCAGCTAAGGTTGAAGATGGTTGGACAGCAGTCGGAAGAAAGAAGTCTAAGCCTTTGGCCCCTCCTCTAGAAATGAATCTTCGGTCATGCAAAAAGAAAAATCTGAATTTAAAAGATTCATCCAAAGTTCCTTTCTGCTGATTGGTTTTTTGGGGGCAGTAAACCGGTCATTTTTTTGGTTTGCTGGTTTTGGATCTGGAAGTTTGTGGTTTTCTTTCAGATGTGTGTTTTGAAAGCTATTTTTTCATGTTCTTATTTGTTGGTTATAGGACCCTGTAAAACCTGGTTTTGGTTCTTTTTAGTTATCAGGTTCTTATGCTGACCTGGTTGTGCTTTAATGTTTATCTTTCTCCTTGTACAGGGTTTCGGGGTCCCTTCAAAACCTGTTTTTACCATAATCTAAAACATTGATAATTAAAATAGTGGATGGACTACAACTTGGATCTACATATGTAAACATTGACTGACTAAGATCCATAAATGAATTTGTGTACCATGAATATGAAGGTGTTGTCTCCTCTTCAACATAAAAATTACATATATATTATTTAATCTATGTGTAAATTAATTGTTAGATTTTACATATAAAAATAACTTAAATTTAACATGACATTTATATAAAATATACATGTATGTGTGTAGTGAAAAATGTGTGCACACCAGATATACATTCTAAAAAATGATCACTCATGAGTATATCATATAATCCCTCAAAAGCACCATTATCATCATCTAAAGGTCCAGTGCATATAAAACCACCACATTTGTAATGATGAGGTTGAGTATGCACACTAGGTAGAGTATCTCTAGCATCAGTCTCAAAAAACCTACTCATATGTTGAACAAGTGTATCAATAATTTCACTAAGTACATGAAAATTGATAATATCCATGACCTCCTTCATTTTAAACAATATCTTAGGTTGAAGTGGATTTTGGGTAGGGATCCTTAAAGGTTGATTAAGTGCATGATATGCACCTGGTCGATCCTTCATAGAGCCTTTTCCTCAACCCTGAAACTCACCATAGTAAAAATAATTGGGAATCTCATTGAGGAAAAAATCATAATAGAGTTTCTTTAAAAATACAATGGGGCCTCATGGTTTTTATATGGTGGGTAATCAAGCACTATTCACCATAGGTCCCAAAAACTACTTATAATCAAATTATGTTGGCATGGGTGGATTGGAAAAAATTTAGTGGTTATTAGAATATGTGCATTGGTTGTTGGGTCAATGAATAAGGCACAAATTAGGTCTTTTGATATTCATTTATCCTTCACCTCACATGCTAATAATTTTCTAGCATATTAATCCCTACATTTATCCATATATGATGCCCATTTATCAATTTGATTTGTTACTAATTTAACTTGACCTAATATTGACTCTAGGGTATTGGCCAAATAGGTGTGATGGGTGTTGGTTGATGTGGGTCCCTCATTATTATAATTATTTATTTAATTTCTATTTTGTTTTCCACTATGTGTGTAGTTAGATCCTCCTAACTACTTGGGGGATCTTAGGGAACTGTAGGAGGGATAGGGGGTTAGGTGGAGGTTAGGAGGGTTAGGCAAAGGGTTAGGAGGATGGTTAGCATATTTGTCTCTTGCAGTGGAACAAACTATTAAAAAATAATAGGATTTAACAATTAAACAATGTAAATAAAAAAATTCCCAAAATTTAAGGTTAATATATTTATTTTTTTATTACTTAACTCCCCTCTACGGTGGCATTTTCAATTTAGTGAGGTATTGAGCGATCCAAGTGTGTTTTTGGCCTCTTCAAAGTAGAACGTGATAATGGTATATCAAATACAAGTGAGAAAAAGCATAAAAATGAGAATAAAATAAGTTTGCCTATAGGTGGACCTTTTTATTTGTGGTTTCAATAATGCATATGCATTATTGAAACATAATGTATACACATTATTGGAACTAAGATTAGTGTCAATAATGCATATGCATTATGGCTTGGTAATATCAAGCATAAATTCAAATAACACGTATGTGTTATGACCATAAATCATATACATTATGGTCATAATGTGTATATATTAGGGTAAATGTCCATGGAATTATCCCCCAACTTCATGCACATACCCTATGGGTGATGTATGTTTGAGTCTAGTGATACTTTATGGCCTTGGAATTACTTCTAGTGAATCGATTATGTGGTTCCATATTTTGTTATGGGTGATGTATGTTTGATTCTAGTGACACTCAATGGCCTTGGCATCTCTTACAATGAACCCATTGTGTTCCACCTTCTTTTGGATTAGTACATTGAGTATTTTTCCCCATTCATGAGAGTTGGAATATTCATCTTTCCAACTATATGGATTGATTAATTATTCAAAATTGGCACTTGATCACTCTTAATTTTCCAATGGTTCAAATTTTCTAAGTGCTTCAATAATGGGGAATAATTATCCATCATATCTATAGGTTACATGGTAATATAGTTTCATCTCCTTACAAATGTACTCCTTCCTTTCTCTCCTCTTAATTTTTCAATTTTCAAAGTTTAACTTTTTTAAATTTCAAATATGGAAAAATTACTAATTCATATGTTATTTCAAGGTTTTATAAATTTTAGTTTCCTTCACAACTAGAGTATCCTCTTAAATACAATTATGTTTTACATAATAAATTTTAACTCTTTTTATTTTACTCAAACAATTTCATTACTAGAATAATGGGGTGGGTGGGATAATGTAGACACATAAATATGGTCATATGTACTTGATAATGTTAATTATTGACACATCCTAAACCACATGACTTAAACCTAAATACATGACTCTTAGTCTACATTACTTTAAGTTATTTTATCTATATATGGGATTGAAACTTTGTTTTTCATAATTACTACACAAAACTTTCTAAGTGAAATTCTCAAACTTCCTCATACTACCCTCAAATTATTTCCAACTAAGGACATTTGTCCTTGATTCTCACTTGTCTACACTAGGAAAACATGTCCATTATAGTGGACCTATCCACCTAGAGTGGTTGCCTCTCATGTAAAATAATGACTAGTTTCCAAATTTTGAAACACTCTTTTGGGTCTTCCCACATGTTTTATAAATTTGGATAAAGTAAATTATCAAAATGGTTTGAAACAAATACAAATCAAATGAATTTCATTATTCCTAGCTTGGTACTATCTATTGATCAATTACATACTACTGAACATTGATAAAATATGCCCTATTATTTCCAAATTGAATATCATTCACAAGGAATATCTTCATAGCCTATGTTTTTGTCTAGGGGGCACAGTCCTATCTAGGAATATCTTCATATTCTATTATTGATCTTGCATTGTCACAGTTCTTATTTTCTCTATTTTCACTATCAATCATCAATCATAGTCAATTAGGACAAATTCACAATCATCAAACACAACTAGCCTACACTATTATTCAGGGAGCACAAACCTATCTAGAAATAATTTCAAACTCTGTTAATGATTAGACATAGTCATAGTCTTATTTTTTGTTGGTTCACACTATCAAACATTATAAACAATATATATAAATTTAGATTTATGCTAAGTACATTTCTTTTTAGTGTTTTCCAAAAATAACATACTTCCATATTTAGTAACTTATAAATCAAAATTGTTAATCATTATATAGCTTTAGCATTATAATATCTTTCAATTTTTATATCTATTAAATAAAATACTAATTATTAAATCAAAAATAGGTAAAATAATAATCTAAACGGGTTGAAACTCACTATCGAAACCCTAAGAGTGGACATCGGTATAAAATGATAGTAAAAATTAAAAATCTAGGAAAAGAAAATAAAATAAAATTTAATAATAATCAAACCAATGGTGGGATAAGATATACATTAGGTTACTAGAATTTATATTGTAAAAATATGGTTAATGATATTAATATCCTATCATATGGGAAAGAGATAATACCATACTAGGACCAATTACATATACTTAGTTGTACCAGAAAGCAGGGTAAAGGTTAAAATCAAGACATGTTTATGAAAGGGGTATCAATGATATAATAAGGAAGCTACATAAAAAGAACTACACAATAATGGAAACCTATTTCCAATTTGGTAAGAAGATAAAATTACAACATATAAATTCCATTGGGTAGAGCAAATAGGTATCTAAACTAAGGGTTGTAACCAAGAGGTGTCTACCTAAGGATATACTGACATGCAAAGATAACATATACTAATAAGCATAAGTTAACTAAGCATGGAGATGGAGAAAACAACATACTAATAAATTATATTTATATAAACAATATAAAATTATAAGCATAGATATATGGATACTTACTTTGGGTTGATTTTTTAGCACATTAATTTCCCCCTTGGCTCAAATGGAACTTTATGAGAGATGTAGTAGGTGAAGAATCAACTAACAAGAATGAAGACCTAAGTGTCCTTAATTTGGGAATCCAAATATTAATGATCACCTCCTTGGTTTAGGTTCCTTATATTTAACTTCAAAGACCTTGAGTAAGACTAGACCTCTACAAGAATAAGCTTCTATACTTAGATTTGTCTTCTTCTACTAAAATCATGATTTTATACACAAATAGAGTATAATGTTGCATGTAATGTTGCATTACATAAAAGGCATAATGATAAATATATGTTTGACCACATGTAAAACATCACACACCTCTAATGGTGAGATGTCATAAAGGACATCTATATATACAGATCCATATCATAAAATATACTTATCTAATAGTTTTATGGATTTAATCCAAATTAATGTAGTATAAATATCCAAATAGAAAACAATATTACATCATCCATATTAAGTTAGTACATGAAGGACAAAAAATGTAATGAATGGGAATGATTTAGTTGTAAGGGACATAGGTAGGAAAATTAAATATATAAATCATGATTAATACAATTGTAAACATAGGGGGGAAATATAATTAACTTGGTCATGATCGAGTTAGTTGATAAAAAACCTGAAGCTAGGTAGAAGAGGTAAAATGAAGAGAAAAGAACATCAGAGTAGGTTAGAATGACTGAATAGAAAAAATTGAGTGTAAATAGGTAGAATGGGTTATCATAAGATAAAAATATATCATAAAGTATCATGATCCATCTCAACCCCAATCTTGGTACACTCCTTAGGATGTGCACTCATGGAGAAAGATGTGTAGAAGAGTCTTGCAAGAGATAGTATTAGTAATTGCAAAAATGCATGTGTATAAAGGATCTAGGTGCTGTAAAATTAATTTTTAGCATGAAAATTAAAAAGGGGCACCTAAATAGGAATCTATGGTTGAATAATATAAAATACATTGAGATGATATTTCAAAGCTTTATAATACGCTATCAATTAGACATCTAGCATATTATTTTTGTATGAGAGGCATATTATATGACTCCAAGATTCCCAATGATTACATTTTTATAATACATAGGTTATGACTATTAGAGGAATATCTAGTGGACATTATCCACTCAAACTCTAATCAAATTCCCTGGTCTATTTGCATTCACAATTTATCCCATAGATTCAACTATTGTAGGAACATGGGAGCTGCAACACAAAAATTGATGGCAAAGAAGTGAAGTGTATAAATAGAGAAACACAACCAAAAGGTTAGGCTTCAGTTATAATAACTTTTCCAAGAGTGAAATTTAACTTTAGACAACTACCATGAACTTTTTATAGGTTCTAATAACCTTTTTATATCATATCCAAATTTTTTGGCAATCATCAACATAGACCCAAAGGAAGAATTTGAATTAGGGAAAATAGTATATAAAGAGTGTGTGGAATGGTTTGGCCAAATTATATAAATCTAGTAACCAGATTTGTCTATAATTGTGGAAGATGTCAAGGAAATGGGAAATAATGGCATAGGATCAAATAACAATTTTCTTAAATGATAGATTGTTTAGGTAGAGACTATGGAGATTGTGTGTGTATGATGTTAAATCATGAAGGTCAAGCCCATAATTAATTGAGTGGCTATGATATAATGTGATAAAGAGTCATATATGTATACACAAGCCATATATGTTAAGGTTTTATCAAAACTGATATTGGAAAGTGTCTAATACCAAATTTATGTTCCTACATGTATGCATATAAACTAAATTAAATAAATACTATAGAGATGGGGATACTTACCTTGGGTTGACTTGTTGACACATCAATTTTTCCCTTTGCTCAAGTGACGCTTTATGAGAGATGTTATAGGTGAATATTCAAATAGAAAGGATGAATATGTAAGTTTCCCTAATTTGTGACTTCAAATACTAAGATTCACCTCCTTGGTTCAGCTTCCTTCTATTAAACTTGAAATACCTTGAGTAATACTAGTCTTTCACAATAATAAGCTCCTATACTCCAATTCCTCTTATTCTACTAAAAATAGGTTTTTGTGTGCAAAAAGATCATAATGTTTTGTGTTTCTTATAAAAATGAGATATATGAGCCTTAAAAATATGGATCAAACTCATAAAAGTGGTCTATAAAATATGTCAATGGACTCAATCTGAATCAATGCAATCTTTTCTAAAGATCTAAATAGGAAATAATACTATGTCATTCATGCCAAGTTAGTACATGAAGGGAAACAACTAAAACAAGTAAGGTAAATGTAGTTGTAAATGAACAAAGGTCAAAAAATGAACTACATACTTCATTATAAATATCAAAACTAACTCAATCTTAATTGATTTAGTCAGAATAAAACATGAAACAAGGTAGAAGAGGTGGAATGAAGAGAAAAAAGCATCAAAGGAGACTATAATGATTGGATATAAAAATAGTGTGTAAAAATGTATAATAGGTGATAATAAGATAAAAATATCTTGTAAATTACCATGATTTGGTCCAACCTAAATCCACTACACTCTTTATAATGTGCACATAAGGATAAAAATGCACTATTAAGTCCTATAAAATAAATTATTGGTAACTAAAAAATATAGGGGTATACAAAATTTAGGTGTTGCAAAAATCATTTTGAGCATGAAAATTAAAATGGAAGTATCTTAATATAAAATTATGGTTGAATAAGAGAAACTATGTTGAGATGATATTATATAGGTTTATAAGGCACTAGCAATTAGACATTTAACATTGAGCATATTGTTTTTGTATGAGAGGCATATTCCTATGATTTCAAGGTTCCCAATGATTTCATTATTATTCTACATGGATTATGAATATTAAGTGGATATTTAGTTGAAACTAGCCACATAAACCCTAAATTAAGTCCCTAATGTATTTACTTTAACACTTAAGCCCATATATTCAGTAGTTGTAGGAATAGGAGAGTTACAACATGAAAATCAAGGGCAAAGAAGTGAAGAGTAAAACTAGGAAAACATAACCAAAGATTTATATTTCACTTGTAATCAATTTTCCAAGAGAGAAATTTTCACTTCAGACACCTATGAATAAAAATTTTTAAGGTCATAAAAATATTCTCATATTATCTTCAAAATTTTGGGTAGTAATGATCGAAGCTCCAATTATACATTTCTTAAGTTCATATTTATATAACATATATTATGCATCATTATATATAAAATATAGTATTTCCACCCACGTGTATTTCCTATATTGTTATTAATATAATTGAGTTTATCAAATATGTGCATTCTAGAAAATACTATAATAGAGAGAACTACTGAATAGAGAAAACATGTTCTGCTAGGGTTTTATGTCAGCCTTGTTTTTCACTAATTTCCTATGTCCTTACATAACATAGGTCATGTGTGGGAGTCTTAAAGTTATTCATGAATTTATTTAATTAGGAACACCACCTAAATTATTTATAGTGTCCTCCTTCCTCTCTGTTATAACTATTGTTGCAAGTAGCAAAAAGGATGACACCCAAGCAAGATAGGAAATTCATGTTGAAAGTCTACATGAGGTATAAATTTCAGATTTTCCTCTGACCCTAATGTTTTATTACATCCTAATGTTGTTTAAAATGTTTTTAAATGATATGAAAACTATTCTTTTATTATTTACTTTATTAGTTTCTCCTCCTTATAGGAGTCCCTCAATCCTTATTTTTGACACCAATCGAAACCCTTGGAAATCCTTATCATTGGTGAAGCCTTAAAAAGTGTTTTTTATCTTTCCATTTAAGTAGTTATCCAAGGTCCAAGATCTATTGGATAAATCAAGTTGTTTCTTGAGAAACACCCTTTTTATTATTTCCCCATGGACCCATGATTTTAAGGTCACTAACTAAGCTTCCTTTTGGGTGTTGATTTGGATTGAACTACTTGGAATATTACTTGCTCTATGGACCTTTATAGAGGATATTTTCAATCTAATAGGGTATGTTCCATGCCATGAGTCACCAAAAAATGAGTCTGTGTCAAATTCAACTTGATCAAGAATTTAAAGCAATCCAATGATATTCAAGTTAGAACTAAGTGTTGGACACAAAAAAATTGTTTATTTAAATATCCATAAAAATTGTTATAATTTTCAATATCCCAACCACTAAATCAAATATTTTCCCATCATGGGATGATCAAAACCATCAACTAAGCAAATACGATCTGAGAAGCCCAAAGTGGTAGAAAAAATAATGGTTGGACTATAATTAACAATAAAAATTCATCAATCGGTACCAAATATACCCACATAATTACTACTCCCCTTATGACAAAACCCTATCTTGAGGTGTGTAATTTCAATCCCTCACCCAAACCTATTAATACGTTGATAGCCCCATAAATCCATGTTTCACAGTTTTTTCAACCTCAAGTGAGCTCTTCTCCCATTAGGATATCCTCTACAAGTGGTTTGAGCTCTAGGAAGTCACATACCCCACCTCATGGTAGTGGTTACTTTCCCTGAGAGGATAATAGGGATAAATACCACTCCATTTCTCTTGGGAATTTTATTTTATGAAACAAAGAAAATAACTTTACAACTCTTGAAGATATTGAAGATAATCAATGAGAAATCCTTATGGATGATACTTTCTAATAAATGCCTTATATTATAATGTTTAAGGTCTCATAGTATCCTCTCGTAAATTATTTATATGAAATTTATATCAACAATTGGTATCTTTAATTTTTTTTTTGTCTTTTATAAGTTAAAATTTTAATTTTTCTTCTACAATCTACTTTGAAATGCATCTAGTCTAACACTACTCAATTCTCCACCCCACATGATGATAGATGTGGTATTGATAATATCTTAGTTTCCCTAAGATTTTATTCCTTAATTATTGCCATAGGGAGTGACCCATCACACTAAGCTATTTGGATTATCCTTGATGTTAGTGGACTTTTATTAAGGATACTCAACATCTATACCCCCAATTATGGTCCTAATAGATCAAATTTATAGAAATATTTTACTAACAAGCTACCCCTTTCCACATGGCTTATGTGTAGGGATTTTGATATGGTAGAGATATTGAGGACAAGGTTGGTTCCATTCTAATGAGATGGTGTGTGGAAGAACATGAGGCTTAATATTACTTTAAAATTTGGTGGGGCCTGGTAGACCCTCTCTTCTATTAGCAAAAAATAACTTCCACGACTTGGTTTACATGGTCCAACTACCATGTTGGCACTGATAAGGTCCTCAAGATATTAGACTATTGTATTATTTTAGATCAATATGTATTTTCTTTCACTAATACCAATAGACAGCCTGTCATCATGCACATTGACTACATTCTCTCATACCACAATCCCATCACTTTTAGAGTGGAATGGAGTAACATCCACTTCAAAACACCACACAATAAATCCCTCATAAAAACCTTCCTCCTTTTCCATAAGGGAACCATATGTCTCATTGTCCATATTTGGAATCTCATGCCTCAACCACCTTATGCTACTAGTGTGATAAAGTAGTGGAATTATGCCATACCTCACACCACCACCTTTCTATACCACTGTGGAAAAAAAATTATTTGTGTTCAAAAGTGAGTAATGGGGATGTGCTCAAAAAATAATAGAGGATATATTCTCTCTTTGAGTGTAATCCTTTTGACTTATAGATGCAAGTCTAATATGCCTCTCTCAAACACTAAATCAAAGTGGCAGACAGTCATGCAACCAAATAGGTGCAACTTCATGCTCATTTCCATTAGATAAAATTTGTAGATAAGGCTTCCAAAGAATTTTTAAAATCTCTCAAATCTAAATAATTACAAGATCAAATCAAGGCCATCAAGTCAGCCCTGTTGAGACTCACTATTCTCCTTGACATCTCCTATGCTTTTTTGGACCACTATAAATTAGTGTTCCAATCCTAAGAGGAAAAAATTATGTGAGATGAGGATTTTTAACAATGCCTCAACGTGGTTCCTCATAAAATCAAGCTTACTAACCAAAATTTATGTGATGCACCCTTATCTATTCATGAGATTTGTCATGCCCTTTATTTCATGAGCAATGACAAAGATCTTAGCATTGATGATTTCCCTTATAAATATTATAAATTCACATAAGAATTTTTTGGGGATAAATTTCTCTAAGCCTACAAAGAAGCTATGCAAAAAAAAGCTTTAAGTTCCATTATTAATCAAATAAATATCAAATTCATACCCAAAGTTGGTGACCCAGAACTTATTATGAGCTGTCACCCAATCATCTTATTGACCATCTCATGCAATATCCTCACTAAAGATCTTGATAACTACCTTTGACTCATCTTACCTACCAATGTTAGACTTGAGAAAATGAGCTTTATCAATATTAGGTATATCATTGACAATATTATTTCTGTGTGGGAATGTATGTAATGGATGAGAGCCTCTTCTTAAAGAACCATATTTCTCAAACTTGATTTTGAAAAATCTTGTGATAGAATTGAATGGCCTTTCATTTTAACCATGCTCCAAGCTCTTGGCTTTAGCTAATTCTTTATTTTTACTATCCAAACCCTCTTTTAAGATGCCTCATCTTACTCACTATTAACAACCTCAAATTTGACCATATTGGCCTTTATCATTCCATATGTTAAGGTTTCCCCTTGCTCTATAATTATAAGTTTTATTTGTTTAAGGTATTTGATATCTATTGGCCCATAGAATTGATTGAGGTGTCATTTGGGCATTATTCTTTTTGATATATGATCTCAACTCATCAATGGCCACTTTTCTGATGATACTTTCCTCACTCTTGAAAATAAATAAAAAATCATTCAAGGTCTTTAACCCTTATCAGAAAGAGTTAAAAGAGAATACCTTAATCAACTAAGGAATACAATATTTTATAAGCAGGGTAATTAAATAATTTAGATTCACAATATTCTGATACAATGTTGAATTATGAAAATATGCTAAATATAAAAATTACAATACAAAATAGTAATTGATTATTTAACCATGAAGAAGGAATAATACTTAGCTTTTTTAATGATGTGAAAGCATGCCTAAGAAATTTAGGGGTAGAAATATTTAGGATGATGCTCAATTGTGATTTTTTAGATTATGTAAATCAACTTGGGCACTACCATCAAAATACCCTAGACAATAGTGTTGACACTTTTACTTAAAAACTAATGATTTTGTCCTATATAGAATATAGCTCATTTTTTAAAATTTCCACTTGCACCTACTAGGGTTCATTGTCACCTTATAGATTATCTATTTGTATCATGGGCATAAGTTTTGGATATTAGTGTGTAACTCGAAACCCTAAGTCATCTACTTAGGACATGCCACCTAAAAAAATAAGGGTTAGGGGGATAAATTAAACTTGAGTTGACCTCAAATACCCCTATGTTATTGAGTGTTACCTACATAGCTAATAGTCTGAAGAGGCCCTCAAATTGTTGTATTTCTCTCCTTATGTGGGCTTATGTTGAATAATTGTGCAATATGCTATATTCAAGTACATGTAGTGATCTATATTTTAACCTAAAATATATTGATCATGGGATTATCCTTGAATGATTCATACTTATAAGAATACTTTTCCTATGACTAATTTGGAAATAGGGAAGAATAGGGTAGTTTTGAAAACTTGAGAGGTGATTTTACTTGGTATAATATATGTGTGTGCTTGATTTTTACTTGATCTTACTTGATCATAGTGAATCTTATTTGAGTTGTATTTATACCACACATTTTTAAAGTATCTCATGAGAGAGTTAAAATAATATTATAAGATGACCCATACATGTCTAAATATTTGCAAATTTGACCATTTTTAAGGTTCAAACATTAGTGTAGATATTAGTGTCCTAGTCTAGATGGTAGTGTCTAGAGGATATAAATTTGTTGAAGATATGTAACTACTAGAGTAGGATATTAATTAGGTTTTATATAGACTATAGGCTATAGGTGATCTAGATCATCATAATATCATGATCAGACTATAGGATAAGCATTTAAGCATAATGAGATGGAAACACATGAGCCTTTTGGCAGTGGGAAGGTCTTAAATTGAAGGGTTGAGCCAAAATTGATATTTGTCAAGTGTACAAGACTAGAATATCAAATAAAATATAGATTTAGCATATACATTCATTCCCTTTTAGTCTAGTAATGCATAATGATGAAACTACAAGTTTAAAGGAAAAGAAATGCACACTATGATGTGTACAACACACCTTATTTTGACTTGAGCTAGGTTTGAAATTATTTTTTGGGTATTACCTACAACCAATAGCATGTTATAGTTTATTTAATGTATGTAATGTGAAAATTGAATAATGTAAATATTTGAAATAAAAGAGAGAAAGGAGGGAGTACACATGTGTGTCGATGAAACCATGTTGTCCCTTGGTAGTTTTGTTTTGATACTGATGTTTCCTTGATGAAGCAATAGAGAGAGGTTCAAAACTAAACATTGGAGATGTGAATATGATAATTGGAGGATGATCATGCCCCTAATCTAGTGTAAAAAAGTGAGCTATGTAAATTCCATCGAGATCATTGAATCTCAATCATATAACTCAATTGTATATATAATCTAGCCAATCTAATCAATCCTTCCCAAGTTAAATGGTATAACCATATCAACCTAAAAAATTGGGAGTAGTTACAAGGCCATTGATGGTGTTTAATATTGATCACATTACTCATGGGATAACATTATTGTAGATAGATAAATTATCAATTGGTGCATCTTGGTAAGTGTTAGCAACCCAAGTTGCACCCTACTGAAGTAGATGGTTTAGTTCTACTTCAAACCTAGACTAACATTGTATTGGTTTACAGGTTGTGGGATGCCTATAACTAGACTAAACCTATAGATTATGAGGCTATCTCCTCTAATGTATTGACTTTTAATCCTTTTCATAAACCTATTTTTCTTTGGGTTTGAAAAAAGTTAGAAAAATAAGATAAAGGGAAAACATATACTAGTGATGGTGATGTACCAATTCTTTCATCCACTCAATCTTATACTCCTAACAACACTAATGAACTAGAAATGGAATGAAGAATTATCTCCAAATATATTAAGCAACAATGTTTCATATGAAGGTCTTGATGTATGATGATAACTTGGAGGTGAAGGGTGAGAGGTATATCTTGAGGCACTTTCAACCAAATTACACCCCAAACATTATCACCAAACTTTGACACTTCACACAACCTACATAAGACAATTGATCAACAATACATGTGACAAATACATGATAAGGTAATATTTATACCACTTTTACACATATAAATAAGCATAAACACACTATAATCCAATAATGGAGAAGCTACAAAAGTTTATTTATTAATCCAAGAGGTCTATCAAGTGCAAAACCTGGTAGAGTTTCCTCATACCAAGGTGAGGGATACCAATTAAGGCCATAAGACCTAAATATATATGAAGTGAGGAGATAATAAAATTAATGGCATGTAGTAGATAATAAAATATCATCAATCTATCATTAACTCAAGCATTACTTCAGTTGTAAATAGTTACAAACAATTTTCAAGAAATCTCTCCATGTTTGGTGCTCTTGCATGACCTTTGAATGAGATCTTAGGCATTGAAAAGAGGTAGTTTATGTTGTGGTTGAATTTTTAAACCTCGTATTTCATGATGATATGAATTTATCTTATCAAATAAATCCTTTACTTTGCCACTTAAGGGTCAATTATGCATAGAATTGCTACTTAAGAATTAATTAACTCATTCATCATCCACTTAAGGATCAGTCATGCATGAATTGGAATTTAAGCATTAGTTATGCAGTATGATTACTCTTAAGTATCAGTTATCTATGGATTACCACTATGTATTAACTCACTTCATTAGTTCTCTATGTCATTCTTCATCTTCACTTGTTGACCAAGTAGGTCTACTAGACCAATTAGGCCTAGTATCCTAACTATTTGTATTTTGATGGCCATAAAACCCTAAATGAGACCTTATTAACCTATTATAAAGTTATTTTTATGCCTAAATAAATTCCTCACAACATGATATAGGTATCCTTGAGCAAGAAACACCTGAAAACTTGTTAAACTAGCTGACTAGGTAACCTTGTGCTTTACTCCTATAGACTAGCTGATTAAAAGAGAGTTACAAAGGCACTTACATTAAATTTTTTGGACATAAAATGCCTTTATAAGGTGATAAAATTTCCAAAAAAACATCTCCAATGATTGACATCATCTTAAACTTCCTTGTACCTCTGTCTCTATTCTTTTTCTTTAAAAAACATTGGTTTTTGATAGGTTTTTATAGCTATATACAACAAGATACCATTTCAAGACCATATCTTAGTTTAATTCATGATTCAAGTGTTTCTATAGTGATTCATGGGTGTTTGGGTGCAATAATTTTCACTTTTCTCAAGACTGGTCTATAGTAGGGTTTAGGGAGGGTTTTGGAGGTCCACCATCTTAACGATGGTTCATAAAGTGTAGACCTCCAAAATGTTAGGTTGTGGAGCTAAAAGCTTCAACTTGTTGCAGACAAAGAAAAGGAGGTTGTTGAAGACCCAAAAGCACCAGCGCCGGCAGCATGACTGACATCGGTCATGATTAGTGCAAAAGGCAACCAGCGATGACAGGAAGTCGGCCGATGTTGGCAGAACCAGGCAAGCAAGGACCGACGTCGATCGCCTGTGTGTTCTAGAACTGTTCGTTGCACAAACAGTTAGTTTAGTGAATGGAGTGTTTGCATGTAAAGGCTATTTCAAGTCTTGAGTTGCGTGTCTATTATTAGTAAAATAGAATTCTAATTTATTGTTTAAGTCTGGGATCTATTTATAGACCCATTGGCATGTATTGTAATGTGTACTAGTGAAGAGAACAAAGTGTGTGTTCCTCCTAGTTCCACTAATGAGCTAGAAAGGAAGGCAAGGAAGATCCTTCCATTGTGAGTATGGTCTATTGAATTACAGGTTACAGGTTCATGGAAGATCAACTTGAAGTACTATAGAGTGTTTGGTGTACTAGCAGGGTTATTACTGACTGGTTGGAGAGGTGAACACCAATTTTGTGTGTGAGTTGTGTGTTGGGACCATTTTTTGGTAGGAGAGTGTTTTGAAGAAGAATTATTGTACACTTGAGGTGTGGGAAGCCTCTGTAAGGTGGAAGAGTGTGGCGGCTCTTTATTGTATTATTTTCTGTATAAGTATTAATATATAAGAGTGTATATTGTCTCTCATATTCTGTGTTATTGGTGAATTCTAGTTACTTGTATTTCTGGTATATTTTCGCATGTTTAATTGCTTAAGTTTGGTAATCATATTGTGCTCTTTCTGAGGAGTAAGATCCTAACAAGTGGGATCAGAATAGCTGTGTTTGTTCTTGGATTCCCCATTAATTGGTACCAAAGCATGTTTGTTGTTCTAAGGGTACCTGACAAGTGGTATTAGAGCTTTTGGTTGGGATACTAACAGGTTGGATTAGATCTGGTTAGTGTGTGTTGATTATAGGTTACTCATAGGGGTTTCTATTTGAGTGGGAGTAGAGCAATGGCAGAAGACAGTAAGCTAAGAATGGAGAAGTTTAATAGCAGGAGGTCCAAGTTTAGGTATGGCAGAATAACCTGCTAGAGATATGGAAAGAAAGAGCAGAGAAAAGAAGATTGTTGGTTGGTAGAAGATCAGCATGAAGGACATGAAGAAGAAGTAGATGTTATAGAGTTCGTTGCACAGGATGCTCTGGTATGTTCTTTAGATAATGTAGAATCTTGGGTTTTAGATTTTGGTGCCTCTTTTCATGCATCCCCAAATAGGGTATTTTTTCATGAGTATGTCCAGGGAGACTTTGGAGAAATTTGTTTAGGGGATGGAAAGCCTTGTCAGATGGTTGGCAAAGGGAAAGTGAAGCTGAAATTGCAGACAGGTAACACATGGGTGTTAAAGGAGGTCATGCAGGTCCCAGTCTTGGAGATGCGGCTAATTGCTTCAGGAAAGTTGGGTGATGAGAGATGCACAAGAACTCTCACAGTGGATGCACTTGAATTAGCAGGTGGTAAGAAAGCAGGTACTCTTTATCTACTTTCTTATATTACTGATTCTTCTTTTATTGTGAAGACGTGGCTTTGTAGGCTTGGTCATATGAGTAAGAAGGAGATGCTTGTTCTTGAGTCAAAGGGTATAGATTGAGATTTTTGTATGCAAAAGAAGAAGGTAACGTTTCTTGAGGAATCTGATGTTCGTGACAAGAGCAGGAAATCCTTGGTTTTCAAGGAGAATGTGATGGATAGAGTTCAGCACGAGGGTCAAAAGAATTCTGAGCAGAGCAAGGGTGATTTGGACAAGGGTTTGATCCAAAAGGAGCTCACGGGAAAAAGTCAGTTCTCACAATAAAAACATAGAGACCGATGTTAGCAGGAAAACCGGCATCGGCATCCAAATAGGGACTGACATTGGCTATGTGTAGACTGACGTCGATAACTCAAGGCAGATAAACACTAGCATCAATTAGGGGGAATCGATGTCGGTGATGAGGCATTCGCAGGGAACTGATATCGGTAGGGTGTAGACTGGAATGTGACTGGCATCAGTCACTGAGACAGATTTTGGGTGGATAACCAGCTGTCAAGGAGTCTCAAGTGCCCATTTGGAGGACTTAAAGGGTAAGTAAGCCTCAAATTCATCATTTCCCTTCTTTACACTACTTGTTACTCACTGATGGTAAAGAACCAAGAAGTTATTGAAGAAGCAGAATAGGTAGATCCAGGAAACAGTGGGAGCTTGGCATGGATGAAGATGTGATTCCTTAGAGAAGAACCAAATAGGTATTTGTTGGTAGAGTTGCTAGCTGGAAAGAAGCACTGAGAGATGAATGGATGTTCAAGATGAAGAAGAGCGGAAATGGATACGTGAGACGGAAGATCAGGGTATATGGTCTTGAGTAAGCTGCAGGGCAATGGAGGTTTGATCATTGTGTTTCTCTTTACCAAGTTGGATAATATTAGCTACATTATCCTATTACTGTATGATGTGCTTGTTGCAGGGTTACATATACAGGTATTGCTGAACTAAAGGAAAAGCTAGTTCAGGGGTGTGTCATGGAGAATCTAGGAGCAACAAGACTCTTTGGCATGAGTGTGTTCTAGGGACATGGAAGGTCATATGTTGACTTTGTTTCAGGATGATTGTGTGAGACCGGTTAGCACGCCGATGGTTAGATAGTTCACAGAACAGGTGTCTTGATTCACATAATGAGGTTAAGTGCATGGTATGTACTAGCCTAAGTTTTTCCAAGCAGTGGGAGTTGTCAAAAAGTTGGAGCCAATCTGAGAAAGAAGCATTGGAGGGCAGTTTAGTGGATTCTTAGAGGGACCAGCAGCAGGTGCACATGCTATGCAAGTTCAAGTTATTTTTTACATGGTTTGTAGATGTGGATGTGGCAGGTAATTTGGATGACAGGTTTTGCACTATAGGTTTTGTGGTGGGTAGTCTTCAGGGGTGATCTTGAAGAGGGATACAAAGCCAAGGGAATAAACTAGATGGTGTATAGGTACAGTTGCAACTATTTATCTCCAAGTGGGAGATTGTTAGGTTGTGGAGCTAAAATCTTCAACTTGTTGTAGATAAAGAAAAGGAGGTTGCTGAAGACCCAAAAGCATCGGCATTGGTAGCATGACCGACGTCGGTCATGATCAGTGCAGAAGGCAACCGGCGACGGTAGAAAGTCGGCCGATGTCAGCAGAACTAGGCAAGCAGGGACCGACGTCAGTCGCCTGTGTGTTCCAAAACTATTCGTTGCATGAACAGTTAGTTTAGTGAATGGAGTGTTTACATGTAAAGGCTATTTCGAGTCTTGAGCTACGTGTCTATTATTAGTAAAATAGAAGTCTAAGTTTTAGATTGAGGTAAAAGCAGGTTTTGAAGGGGCCTCGAAACCCTATTACAAAGAAAGAAAGAAAGATCGTCCAAGACCACAGGCAAAGCCTAAAAACTACTACAAGGAAGTAGCAAAAACAAGTTTTAAATGGACCTGAAACCACCAGAAAGACTTCCGATCAAAACCCAGATTAAATAGAGATCTGGTATCACCAAAGGCAAAGGATTACAAAAAGAAAACAAAAAATAGGACCAGTTACTAAACCAACCAGAAGAACCAAATTATTCATCTAGTTCCAATATCATTTTCATAGTTTCTTTTCCTTTCATAACAGTATCCTGGGTAGTGGTTACCGCCTGCATAGCTCCTTTTTGTGTAAACTTCTTTCTAGAACTTTGTCTCATCCTTTTGATGGGTCCCTCTAGGGCTTTGGTCTCCTCATTGGCTCTTTTACCTATATTGACAACAGCAGCACAAATATTGGACGTAACTTCCTCCATTTTCATTTTGTTGTCCTTAATAAGTTCCTGAAGGTTATTTTCATAGGCTTTGAGCTTGACTGGGATCTCCCTTATCTGATTTTCCATATTGTTTATTTTGTTCCAAACAGCTTTCAGGGAATCATCCATAGTTTCCACTTTCCTCTTGAGATCCATAATCTCCCTACACGTCCAAGAATCAAATTGGGATGATGCCTCTGCTTTACAATTAACCCAAGCCATAGGTGTGTGTGTTTCATCATTCTATTTTTTCCCTCTCCATTCCTCATAATTTTTATTGGGACTGTTCCTGGCTTCTTCAAAGATATCCTCTCGACTCTTTTGTTCCCGCTCTTTAATTCCAGTTTGAATTTCCATATCCGTATCTTGATTATCATCCTGACCTAAAGTTCCTTTTCGTTCTTTGAAGTTTGGTCCTTAACAGGGTCATCCTGGACAAATTCATCCTCTGACACTTTCTGGTTTTCCTCCGTATCTACAGTTCTGTTTGCAGAATCCTCCTCTATGTTGACATCATCTTTTTCATTCTTCTCAGAACATTCTTCATCCTCATTAAAGTTTGTATCCCAGCTTTCACTTCCTTCTTATTCCAAGTTTTCCTCCCTGGGGTTTTCAATTCTCTCCCATTCTGTATCTTCTTCTACATTCTGCTTTTTAGCACTAGGGAGCTTTATTTTTCCTTTCCCGTTTACACTAAATAGAAGTCTAAGTTATTGTTTAAGTCTGGGATCTATTTATAGACCCATTGGCATGTATTGTAATGTGTGCTAGTGAAGAGAACAAAGTGTGTGTTCCTCCTAGTTCCACTAATGAGCTAGAAAGGAAGGCAAGGATGATCCTTCCATTGTGAGTATGGCCTATTGAATTGCAGGATGCAGGTTCATGGGAGATCAACTTGAAGTACTATAGAGTGCTTGGTGTACTAGCAGGATTATTACTGACTGGTTGGAGAGGTGAACACCAATTTTATGTGTGAGTTGTGTGTTGGGACCATTTTTTGGTAGGAGAGTGTTTTACAGAAGAATTACTGTACACTTGAGGTGTGGGAAGCCTCTGTAAGGTGGAAGAGTGTGGCGGCTCTTTATTGTATTCTTTTCTGTACAAGTATTAATATATAAGAGTGTATATTGTCTCTCATATTCTGTGCTATTGGTGAATTCTAGTTACTTGTATTTCTAGTATATTTCCGCATGTTTAATTGCTTAAGTTTGGTAATCATATTGTGCTCTTTCTGAGGAGCAAGATCCTAACAAGTGGGATCAGAATAGCTGTGTTTGTTCTTGGATTCCCTATCAATTGGTACCAGAGCATGTTTGTTGTTCTAGGGGTACTAGACACAAAAAAGAACTTCTTTCCATGTATTTTTATCCCATATACCCCTTCAAATTTATTAATAATATTGTGTTCCCATTCAAAATGTGTGTCAAGATACATGTGTAGGGAAGTTAACCATAAGCTCTTTGCATGCATTTTAGACCTGCTTATAGTCTTATCAATGGTTCATAAACCTCAGCTCCTTAATAAAACTCAATCCTCCATGGATTTAAAGTGTGATATGGTTATTAACTCTTGATAATATCATTTGACTCAAGTCTTCTTGTGGTGATAGATCCAAGCTCTTGATTAGGCAACTTTAATTGGTTATTAAGGGTTGAGTGGTTCAAGTTAGTTCTTGAGACCCAAATGACCTTCATATTTATTTTCCATAATTTAAATCACTTTTATAAGACATTTATCATCCCCTTACAACTTCTCATGATTTCATCTTTTCTTATGAGATTTTGAAGGTGTCTCAAGGTCGTATAGGCCTTCTAAGCCTAAAACAGGCTTTTAGGCCTAATTTGTCTAATACTGAGTGTTGAGGTTTTAGGTACCTATATATGATATTGGGGTTCAAAAATAAGCATAACACATTATTTCCAATTTTATTATATCCCATATAACTACCTTTGGCTTCCAAAATTCCACTTTGTTGTTAGGTTGTGGAGATAAAAGCTTCACTAGGATGCGAACAGAAGGAGGTTGCGGAGTTGCAGAACCAGTTGTTGGGCAACCGACGTTAGTCTGATCAACCGATGTCAGTCATATAATAGTGCAGAATCAATTGACGTCAGTTATGATTTGGCTGACATCGGTCAAGAGGAAGCCGACATCGGCAACCTGTGTGTGCATGTAGTTTGCATGCGGGTTTCAGACAGGTCTATTTTTGGACTGTCAGTTTGCATGTTAAAGGCTAATTATAGTCTTAGAGTTGCGAGTCTAATTATTGTAATTAAGAAAGTCTAATTATTGTAATTAAGAAAGTCTAATTATTGTATGCATGAGATCTATATAATAGATTCATGGGCTGTATTGTAAAAGTGTGCTAGAGAGTAAGAGAGCAAATATTAGCTCCTTCAGAGGGAAGAGAGCATGGTGTGTTCCTCCTAGTTCCAAAGGGGTGCTGAGTGTGTATGATATTGGAGAGTTGCAGGTGTGCAAGTTTTGGTAGAAGATCCACCGGGGTACTGGTTGAAGAATCATAAAGACTTGGTGAGGCAAGGACAAGGGTTCTTCAGGGTGTAGAGATATCTATAGGGTAAGTAAGGTCTATTGATTTTTAGGTGGTAGCAAAGAAAGAGAGATCTACTTGGAGTATGGTTGTGTACTTGGTGTACTGGTAGCGTTGTTACTGATTGGTGGAGGTGAACAACAACTCTGTGTTTGAGTTGCTTGTTGTGACCTGTATTGAGAGAGGAAAGTGTTGGAGGAGAATTACAGGTGAACCCTAGATGTGTGTGAGCTCTAGAGGAGTGGGAAGAAGAAGTGTGGCATCTTCTTTATTGTATTTTCTTTCGAGTGATTATTAATACAATTGTGTATTGTCTCTCATATCTTGTGTTGTTTCATATTTCTAGTTACTTATCATTCTGGTTAAATTCCATGTTTAGTTGCTTATACAAGAGGTAATCATATTGTGCTCTAATTGAGGAGAAAGATCCTGACAAGTGGTATCAGAGTTGTTTGTTGTTCTAGGTGCTTGACAAGTGGTATCAGAGCTTTTGGTTGGGTTGACTAATAGGTGGTTCAGATCTAGTTAGTGTTTATTGATTGCAGGTTACTCACAGGGGTTTCAAATTGAGTGGGAGTATAGCAATGGCAGAAGAAAGTAAGCTACGAATGGAGAAACTGAATAGCACGAATGGTCTGATTGATGGAAAGAAAGAGCAGGTAAAGGAAGATTGTTGGTCGGTAGAAGATTAGTGTGTAGAAGCAAATGTTGCAGGGGATGTTGCACAGGTTGCTCTAGATAAAGTAGAATCTCGGTCTATAGATTATGTTGCCTCTTTCCATGCAGCTCGAAATAGAGCATCTTTTCATGGGTATGTCTTTGGAGACTTTGAAGAGATTTATTTAGGGGTTGGTGAGCCTTGTCAGATTGTTCGCAAAGGGGAAGTGAAGCTGAAATTGTAGATAGATAACACACAGGTGTTGAATGAGGTCATGCTGGTACTAGTCTTGGAGATGAGTCTAATTTTTTCAAGAAAGTTAGGTGATGAGAGATGCACAGTAACTCTCATAGCGGATGCACTTGAATTAGATGGTGGTAAGAAAGTAGGTATCTGTTATCTATCTACTTATATTACTGATTCACCTTCTATTGCAAAGATGTGGCTTTGTAGGCTTGGTTACATATGCAAGAAGGGAATGCATGTTCTTAAGTAGAAGATAGATGTTTTTGACAAACTTAAGAACTGGAAAGCCTTGGTGTTCATGGAGGAGATGACGGACAGAGATCAGCTGAGGGGACTAAATTATTCTGAGCAGGGCCATGTTAATATGGACAAGGGTTTGATCTAAAAGGAGCTCGCGGGTAAAAATTCATCACTCACAGGTGAACACAGGTACCGGCGTTGGTCAGGAAGAACTGACGTCAAACAGACAAGCACCGACATCGATCATGTGTAGATCAACAGAGTCGGTGGTGTCAGGCAGGTTAAAATTGACGTCGGTCAAACAGTAACCGATGTCAGCAATAGGAAGATCGACGTTGGTTAGATAGGAACTGACATCATTAGAAGGGACACCGGCATCAGCCAGGGAAATGTTGTCAGCAGTCAGGGTCAGTGCAGGGAACTGACATCGGTCAGGTGCAGACTGGGAGATGGCCGAGATCAATCACTAAAATGGATGTTGGGCAGACAACAAGCTGTCAAGGAGTCTCAAATGCCCATATGGAGGTCAGAAAGGGTAAGTGAACCTCATATTCATTGTTCACCTTCTTTATTTGTTGCTTACTGATGGTTAAGAACCAGGAAGATGTGAAGAGGCAATGCAGGTAGAATCCAGAAATAGTGGGAGCTTGGCATGGATGAGGAATGTGATTCCTTAGAGAAGAACCAAACAGGGGTTTGTTGGTGGAGTTGTTAGCTGGAAGAAAGCACTAAGAGAGGAATGTATTCCTAGCTTAGAGAAGAGAGTGGATGGACACGTGAAACAGAAGGCCAGGGTATATGGTCTTGAGGAAGCTGCAGGACAGTGGTACAGGTTTTGACAGGTGGATGACAAAGTAGGGCTTTAGTCAATGTCAGTGTAACTATTGTGTTTGTCTTTACCAGATTAGATGATGATTGCAACATTATCCTATTACTGTTATGTGGTTTCTTGTTGTAGGGTTACACATGCAGGGAGTTTCTGAGCTAAAGGTAAAGTTAGTTCAGAGGTATGTCATGGAGAATTTGGGAGCAGTGAAATTCTTTGGCATAAGAGACATGGATATTTTTGTCTCCAGTGGGAGCTGATGTGAAGAAGGTGTTGGTGGGGTTCAATAAGCAGGATGTAGAATCGGTAAGCACACCAAGGGCTGGACAGTTCAAGCTGAGATTAGAACAGGGTTCGAAATCACATAAGGTCTGGTGTAGACCTGAGTTTTTCCAAGCAGTGGGAGTTGTTAGAGAGTTTGGAGCCAATTTGGGGAAGGTAGATTCTTAGGTATCTGAGAGGGACTAGCAGTAGGGATTCATGTTATGTAGGGTTAAGGTCTTCACTACATGGATTTGTAGGTTCGGATGTGGTAGGTTACATGGATGACAGGAAGTGTACCACAGGGTGTGTGGTGGTTGGTCTTCAGGTTTGAGCTTAAAGAGGGATACAAGCCAGGAAACAAATTAGATAGTGTACAGGTACAGGTACAGTGTAGCTATTTATCTCTAAGTGGGAGATTGTTAGGTTGTGGAGCTAAAAGCTTCACCAAGATGCAAACAGAAGAAGGTTGCAGAGGTTGCAGAGTTGCAGGGCAACTGACGTCGATCTGATCAACCGACATCGGTCATATAACAGTGCAAAATCAACCGAAGTCGGTTATGAGTTGGTCAACATCAGTCAGGAGGGAGCCGAAGTTGGCAACCTGTGTGTGCATGCATTTTGCATGTGGGTTCCGGACAGGTCTATTTTTGGACTCTCAATTTGCATGTTAAAGGCTAATTATAGTCTTAGAGTTACGATTCTAATTATTGTAATTAAGAAAGTCTAATTATTGTATGCATGAGATCTATATAATAGACTCATGGGCTGTATTGTAAAAGTGTGCTAGAGAGTAAGAGAGAAAATATTAGCTCCTTCAGAGGGAAGAGAGCATGGTGTGTTCCTCCTAGTTCCAAAGGGGTGCTGAGTGTGTATAATCTTGGAGAGTTGCAGGTGTGCAAGTTCTGGTAGAAGATCCACCGGGGTACTGGTTGAAGAATCATAAGGACTTGGTGAGGCAAGGACAAGGGTTCTTCAGGGTGTAGAGATATCTACAGGGTAAGGTCTGTTGATTTGCAGGTGGCAGCAAGGAAAGGGAGATCTACTTGGAGTATAGTTGTGTACTTGGTGTAATGGCAGCGTTGTTACTGACTGGTGGAGGTGAACAACAACTCTATGTTTGAGTTGCTTGTTGTGACCTGTATTGAGAGAGGAAAGTGTTGGAGGAGAATTACAGGTGAACCCTAGATGTGTGTGAGCTCTAGAGGAGTGGGAAGAAGTGTGGCATTTTCTTTATTGTATTTTCTTCCAAGTGATTATTAATACAATTGTGTATTGTCTCTCATATCTTGTGTTGTTTCATATTTCTAGTTACTTATCATTCTAGTTAAATTTCATGTTTAGTTGCTTATACAAGAGGTAATCATATTGTGCTCTAATTGAGGAGCAAGATCCTGACAAGTGGTATCAGAGCTGTTTGTTGTTCTAGGTGCCTGACAAGTGGTATTAGAGCTTTGGGTTGGGTTGACTAATAGGTGGTTTAGATCTGGTTAGTGTTTGTTGATTACAAGTTACTCATAGGGGTTTTATATTGAGTGGGAGTATAGCAATGGCAGAAGAAAGTAAGCTACGAATGGAGAAACTGAATAGCATGAATGGTCTGATTGATGGAAAGAAAGAGCAGGTAAAGGAAAATTGTTGGTCGGTAGAAGATCAGCGTGTAGAAGTAGATGTTGTAGGGGATGTTGCATAGGTTGCTCTAGATAAAGTAGAATCTTGGTCTATAGATTATGTTGCCTCTTTCCATGCAGCCCGAAATAGAGCACCTTTTATGGGTATGTCTTTGGAGACTTTGGAGAGATTTATTTAGGGGTTGGTGAGCCTTGTCAGATTGTTGGTAAAGGGGAAGTGAAGCTAAAATTGTAGATAGATAACATATGGGTGATGAATGAGGTCATGCTGGTACTAGTCTTGGAGATGAGTCTAATTTCTTTAGGAAAGTTGGGTGATGAGAGATGCACAGTAACTCTCACAGTGGATGCACTTGAATTAGACGGTGGTAAGAAAGTAGGTATCTGTTATCTATCTACTTATATTACTAATTCACCTTCTGTTACAGAGATGTGGCTTTGTAGGCTTGGTTACATATGAAAGAAGGGAATGCATGTTCTTAAGTGGAAGATAGATGTTTTTGACAAACTTAAGAACTAGAAAGCCTTGGTGTTCATGGAGGAGATGACGGACAGAGATCAGCTGAGGGGACTAAATTATTCTGAGCAGGGCCATGTTAATATGGATAAGGGTTTGATCCAAAAGGAGCTCACAGGTAAAAAGTCATCACTCACAGGTGAACACAGGTACTGACATCAGTCAGGAGGAATTGACGTTGAACAGACAGGCACCGACGCCAATCATGTGCAAATCAGCAGAGTCGGTGGTGTCAGGTAGGTTAAGACCGACGTCGATCAGACAATAACCGACATCGGCAACAAAAGATTGATGTCAGTCAAACGAGAATTGATGTCGATAGAAGGGACACCAGCATCAGCCAGAAAAATGTTGTCGACAGTCAGGGTCAGTGTAGGGAACCGACATCAGTTGGGTGCAGACTGGGAGATGGTCGAGATCGGTCACTAGAATGGATGTTGGGCAGACAGCAAGCTATCAAGGAGTCTCAAATGCCCATATGGAGGTCAAAAAGGGTAAGTGAACCTCATATTCATTGTTCACCTTCTTTATTTATTGCTTACTGATGGTCAAGAACAAGGAAGATGTGAAGAGGCAATGCAAGTAGAATCCAGAAACAATGGGAGCTTGGCATGGATGAGGAATGTGATTCCTTGGAGAAGAACCAAACAGGGGTTTGTTGGTGGAGTTGTCAGCTGGAAGAAAGCACTGAGAGAGGAATAGATTCCCAAGTTAGAGAAGAGAGTGGATGGACACGTGAGATAGAAGGCCAGGGTATATGGTCTTGAGGAAGCTGCAGGACAGTGGTATAGGTTTTGACAGGTGGATGACAAAGCAGGGCTTTAGTCAATGTCAGTGTAACTATTGTGTTTATCTTTACTAGGTTGGATGATGATTGCAACATTATCCTGTTACTGTTGTGTGGTTTCTTGTTACAGGGTTACACATGCAGGGAGTTTCTAAGCTAAAGGTAAAGTTAGTTCAGAGGTATGTCATGGAGAATTTGGGAGCAATGAAATTCTTTGGCATAAGAGACATGGAGATTTTTGTCTCCAGTGGGAGCTGATGTGAAGAAGGTGTTGGCAGGGTTCAATACGCAGGATGCAAAATCGGTAAGCACACCAAGGGCTGGACAGTTTAAGCTGAGCTTAGAACAGGGTTCGAAATCACATAAGGTCTGGTGTAGACTTGAGTTTTCCCAAGCAGTGGGAGTTGTCAGAGAGCTTGGAGCCAATTCAGGGAAGGTAGATTCTCAGGTGTCTGAGAGGGACTAGCAGCAAGGATTCATGTTATGCAGGGTCAAGGTCTTCACTACATGGAGTTGTAGGTTCGAATGTGGTAGGTTACTTGGATGACAGGAGGTGCACCACAGGGTGTGTGGTGGTTGGTCTTCAGGTTTGAGCTTAAAGAGGGATACAAGCCAGGAAACAAATTAGATGGTGTACAGGTACAAGTATAGTGCAGTTGTTTATCTCCAAGTGGGAGATTGTTAGGTTGTGGAGCTAAAAGCTTCACTAAGATGTGAATAGAAGGAGGTTGCGGAGTTACAGAACCAGTTGCAGGGCAACCGACGTCGGTCTGATGAACTGACGTCAGTCATATAATAGTTCAAAATCAACCGACGTTGGTTATGAGTTGGCTGACATCGGTTAGGAGGGAGTCGACATCGGCAATCTGTGTGTGCATGCAGTTTGCATGTGGGTTCTGGACAGGTCTATTTTTGGACTGTCAGTTTGCATGTTAAAGGCTAATTATAGTCTTAGAGTTGCAAGTCTAATTATTGTAATTAAGAAAGTCTAATTATTGTATGCATGAGATATATATAATAGACTCATGGGTTGTATTGTAAAAGTGTGCTAGAGAGTAAGAGAGCAAATATTAGCTCCTTTAGAGGGAAGAGAGCATGGTTTGTTCCTTCTAGTTCTAAATGGGTGCTGAGTGTGTATGATCTTGGAGAGTTGCAGGTGTGCAAGTTCTTGTAGAAGATCCACCGGGGTACTGGTTGAAGAATCATAAGGACTTGGTGAGGCAAGGATAAGGGTTCTTCAGGGTGTAGAGATATCTACAGGGTAAGTAAGGTCTGTTGATTTTCAGGTGGTAGCAAGGAAAGGGAGATCTACTTGGAGTACGGTTGTGTACTTGGTGTACTGGCAGCGTTGTTACTGACTGGTGGAGGTGAACAACAACTCTATGTTTGAGTTGTTTATTGTGACCTGTATTGAGAGAGGAAAGTGTTGGAGGAGAATTACAGGTGAACCCTAGATGTGTGTGAGCTCTAGAGGAGTGGGAAGAAGAAGTGTGGCATCTTCTTTATTGTATTTTCTTCCGAGTGATTATTAATACAATTGTGTATTGTCTCTCATATCTTGTGTTGTTTCATATTTCTAGTTACTTATCATTCTAGTTAAATTTTGTGTTTAGTTGCTTATACAAGAGGTAATCATATTGTGCTCTAATTGAGGAGCAAGATCTTGACAAGTGGTATCAGAGCTGTTTGTTGTTCTAGGTGCCTGACATTTGTCTCTATCATCTCATGACTATGCGTATAGTGTTATACTGTCAGTCTGTGTGCTTGGGGTTTTGAGGTCTGGGAGGATATTCCTCATTAAAAGACATGTTTGATGGAGTTTTAAATATTATCTCAAGGTAAAAAACATCCTTAGTCCAATACTTTCAATTATTTCTACCTCAAATTCATTCATCTATTGCTTAGGGTTTCTTGGTAATCTAACTTATATAAACCTTAGTGACTGAGTTTGGTGATTTTAAACCTCCAACTAAGGCTATAATTAAATTAAAAAATTATTATATATCTCTTAATGACATATAATTTTTTTATCAACCTTTAAATACCCATAATGTATGCATCATCTCTAATCTTGTATGAACAAGATGTCTTAGGTCTTCTCTTCTTAGCTAGTCCTCAATGGCATATTACTTGAAACCTTTAATGTCACATACTTTGTATAGTATATGAGGACTTACCATCACCATTTCATATCTCAAAACCCTCTCATTAATTTTAAACCCCCTATTTTTCCTTACACCTTCCAAATGACTATGTTGGTCTCATCCATGACTATTTAACCGACTAGAGGAGCTCTAAAACATAACAATAACTATTTTCGCTATTGAAATGAACTTTATAATAACATGAATATTTTTATATAGTCATAATTATCATCTTTACCAAAATTTATATCTTAATTCTACCTATAGAGGCGTCAAAATCACAAATTTTGCCAGCATTGGCTTTAAGACATTGACTGTGTGTGTATGACTATGTAGATGCATGTTGGTTTTGTATGTCTAAGGTTTTAGTTCTGATCTTACCATATAAAATGAACATAAAACATATTTAAAAACACTCATAGTCAATACAAACCCCCCAATGCATGAGACCTTCTCTAACATACAACATAATCACATAATGAGAACATTAACAAGTTGGTTGTAGGTGTTTTCCTCACAATGAGGCCTTAAAATTTGATGTAGGTGTCTTAAGATTTTTGACACATTTTCCTATGTCACCTTCAAGCTAATTTTGATCAATCTCAAACTCCAAAATATCATTTTTTATTCATAACACCTTAGATTGTGCTTGTGCTTTTATAGATAGTTGTAGGTGTGCATAGGTTGAAGGTAAGGTCTAGGTTCCCACCTTTGATTGAGAATTCCCCTTTCACACAAACCTCCTTCATATTCCATACAATTTATCAAATCTTCACATGCCTTAAGATCCATCTAAACATTACTTTTCTTCCTAATCTGAGTTCCCCACACTCATCACTTAAAATATTGTCAACTTCTCCAATTCATCTCCTAGACTCTGAGTTCTTCCTTAAGATTTACACTTTCTAAGTTTTTATCCACCTTTATAGGTTTTTATCCACCTAAAAAATTTCAAACACTATTTTTCCTCCATCTTTGAGTTTCTTCACTCTTAATCTCTACCTCTGCACCTATTACATAGTCAACAAAACCAAGTACTAGCCTAACTTTAGGTGTTGTTTAGGCCACTGTATGGATAGTGATAGTGTTGGGATATGTGATAGGTTAACCATGGATCAACCTAGGAATCCACCCCTCATACTTAAAACCTTTCCACTCTTCACATTCATTCAAAGTGAAGGATTTAATCTTCACTCAGTAACCTATGCACTTTTTGAAGCTTGTACAATCCATTGTATAGACTGAGATAGTCCAAGCATGGTATATAAGATGTACGCACTAAAGAAGGGTTAATGATGTTATTTTAGTACTTTAATCCTATTCTATTTATTTTAAAATATTTCCTCACTCACTATGACCTTAAAAAAGACTCTTATAGCACATCTTGACAACCTTGAGGTTGATTGTTGTAGGTGGTCATCTGACACCTTTGTACAGACTATTATAAGTGTTGGGAAGTTGATTTCCATGATTCACAATGGGACAAATAGCTATGTTACTCTCTTTTGATCCATTTTACTTGAAATATCATGAATCTTTCCACAATATTGGTAGAATGGAGAAGAAACTAAGAACATAAGTTACCTTAACTTTTATAAAACTACCTTAAAATTTGCTAATAAGGACAATTTTCAAGTTGTTTATCTCCATCTCTTGATTCTCCTTGTTGGATTGCACTAGGATCATGTTGGTATTCTTTATTTGTTTGACTAGTCCTTACCCTAGATTCATTGATCTTCATTAAGGTGAATCTCCATGATCATTCACAATCCCTTTGGATTCTAAGGTGGAACTTTGACTGCTATAGGTGAAGGTCTATTGTTTTAGCATGGCTTAAGGATGTATAACACATCTTCATGACTATAATGATATCTAACACCCTGAGAGATATCAAAGCATTAGATTCATGATATGAAAATGGATAATAATGATGTGATGATAATGGAAAATGGAAAATGAGAATGGAGATGGAGTGATAAGCTCTATAACAATGGTGAATGACATTGTGAAAGACATGAAAATGGAAATGAAACAAGGGGGATGGAAAGGAAAATGAATCCATAATCCAAAACTATAATCCATGAGACTTTGAGGAACTTTGAAGAACTTTAATGAAGGAAATTTTCCAATAATGAAACCCTACAAACAAAGTCTCAATGAATTTTGACACCCTTTGATCCATCATGAACCATACAACCTCTCCAACCTGCATGTAGATTGCAGATTTAGATTTGTATGTCTTTTAAGATATATATAACCTCACACATGTGGAATGAAGTTGAATAATTCCATGGAAAGGTGGTTTATACTCCTAACAAGCTCAATAAACTTCCATTTTTCTATCACCATGCTCAGGAGAGGAGAAAACTCAGAAAACCAGTTGCTTGCTTGAATGAAGAAGCCATTATGAGTGACTTAACTTGTAAGGATTGTTCATAAAGGAGAGAGAGACAAACTAAAAACCAATCCCCAAATATGGAATCTCTCTAAGACCTCTTCCTTTTCCCAAAATTCTAAAACTTGATATTCTCCCTCATGGTCATACAATCTGCAAACATGAAGGTCTCTCTTGAGCTACAAATAAACTAGGTGGTGTTTAAGGATCTTTTTTGAGTTTGTTTGAGATACTTTTGCCATGAATCTTCTCTAAAACACCTTACATGAATCCATCTTCAAATTCCTAACATTTGTTGTATATAAAAGTCTGTACAAATCCATACATCTTGCATGAAAACATGAAAACACACTTTCTCTTATATTTTCTCCATACTTCAAGTTTGGAACCACCAATTTAGGTAAACATGAGGAAGAGTACGAGTTAAAATGGATATTAAAACAAGTAATCAATCTTTTGAGAGCAAAATGGGGGCATATTTCACACATGGGAGCTCTTTGGAGGCCAAACTATGCTTTAGATTTGTAGAGGAGATATTTCTAAACCATAAGGCATTTGAATTTAAGCAATGACATGACTATGAAGGTGATTAAAGATATTATGGATGATTTATGGGCCTTTTGAGGTGTAATTTTTTCATTTTAAAACCAAAACCTTCCTTTTAGACCATGTACACATATCTTCACAAAGGAGATTTACAACTAAATGTCATAAAGAATATGTTATAGCCTTATAAAAGGTTTCAAATAGAATTATATGCATTTTTATCACACTTCAAATCTTATATCCATCCCCATACCTTTCATATTCTGAATATACCAAAAAAACTCATAATGAGTTATTAGTTGCCACCTCTCATACATCTCCATCAAGGCACTTTAGATCATAAGACCATCGAATTGTTTGTCAAAGACCTCCAAATATTCTCAAACATCATAATGATACTTGACACCAATTGAAATGGAAACATGAAAATGACAAGACACTAAGACATACTCCCTTTACTTGACTATTAATGCACATTATGATGGTCAAGCACATCACCTAAGGACCAAAGAAATCTAGGACATATGATGATCTCAAATAAACTCAATGACATCTGTAATATTGTTTGAATGACTTCAAGAAGTAAATAGGAGACATCATGACTCATTAAAGCACCATGTAGAGGCTTAATAGGATGCCATGAAAATTTTTAGTTGTAGGGGTTGGCATTTGGCTTTGATAGACCAAATTGCCAACAACAAGGTCAGTGCATAAATGTGTATATATTATAAATATGTATCTATGATTTTGGTATATTTTCATGTCATATGCACCTCTAATGTGTTTCAAGTTGAAGTATATATCAAAATTTAACCTATGATCTATAATATATGTCATAAATCTAAAAAATCTATGTCTGAAATATGTAAAAATTGTAACCAAGTGTATAACATTTTGGCCCAAGTTTATATCTAAATAAAGTAAATTGTATCAAATTCTACCAATATTGTCAATTGTGTGTATGTGGACTTATATATCTATGACATTCCCCCACTGATATGCCCCCCTTTTGAGTTGAGGGGAATGCAATGTGATAGTCTCCTTATCTCAAAAGGATAAGAAAAATATATTGTATCTGTATTAATCCTGTAGTAAAGAAGCATATAGTGGAAACATGTTTAATTAGTTGTGTAATGAAGCTCATAATATCAAAACATAAAAATACCTAACATGCATGATATGGATCTTGTAAATGTCTATAAATAAACAATATACACTCAACAAACAATTAATTACACACATGAGAGGACTCAATGTTACATAAAAGGGTTCTAAGGAGATTGCAAACAAGGGGCATGTTCAAATGTGACATAATCAAATGAGAGAACATGTTCAAATGTATGCACATCAAAGAAACAACACTTAGTGGTAGTGTGGCCAACAAACAAGGAACATGTAAAAATATTTCACAATCAAGACAAGGTAGAAAATAAGCAGTATACTCAAGTAAACCATGTGAGAAGATGAATAAGTGGAATATAAGTAACTAGCATAAGCACATGATAGTAATTTTTATATACACGTGTTAGCAAATGTCCTATAACATAATATATCTAGCACACTATGTAAGATGTAAATATGAGTATAGACATGTGTAAATATTAGTATATAAGCTCAACATGATAATGTAAAATGATCATAAAATAATGGAACCTTTATCAATCATGATCAATAAAAGCATGTCCCCCCAACATAGTGTGTCACGTGGGTATAAAAAAGGCCCAACATCTTTAGGCTCATGTAGTCATGGATCTAAGGTATGATTGTATCACATTCAAATACCCGTGAAACATGTGTGTAAAGAAGTGATATGATATCTCCTAACATAAAGTAAACAACGTATGCAAAAGCTAGTAAATATGTAAATGTTAAATATTTTTGTATTTTTTTATTATTTGATTTTTATTTTTATTTTTTGAATTTTAAGTATAAAATATACGTAAGTGCATAACATTCATTAGGTTTTTGAGGGGATTTCATTATTTATTATTCATGTCAGGTTCATCAAATGTTTAACCCCTTTTTGGAAAGATTTAAATGAGAATAACATAATTAACTAAGGAATATATTATTATAAAAGTAGGCCAATTAAAAATTTTAGATTAACAATATTTATGTATTGTTAAATTATGGAAATATAATAAATATATAAAGTACAATACCAAACAATAATTTGATTACTTAAACATAGAGAATGAATAATACTTAGCTTATTGAATGATGCATAAGTAGCTATGAGAAGTGCAAGTGCATAAATAGTTAGGATGATGTTCAGTTGTGGTTTGTCAGATTCTAAAAATCATCTCTCTATCATCCTAGACATAACCATTGAAATAGGGACACTAGAAGAGACATTTAATTCTAAAAATTGACACTTCTATTCTTTATGGAATATAAGTCATTTTTTGTAAATTCCACTTGCGCTTGTTAGGGTTTATTATTTCCTTATAGATTATCTATTCGGATCATGCACATAGGTTTTGGATATCAGTGTATAGATCAAAAGCCTAGGTCATATAATTAAGGCATGCTACCTTACAAAATAGGGGTTAGTGGTCTCAAGTGAAGTCAATTTAACCTCAAAGACCTCACAGTTAGTGAGCACTACCTACATGGCCAATACTCCAAAGAGGGCCTCAAACTAATGTAATTCTCGCCCTTATGTGGGCTTGCATGTGAACAGTTATGTAATATGCAATATGAGAATACATGTAGTCATATAGATCATAACTTGACAAATACTAATCACAAGATGCTCTTTAAATGATTTAGACCTACAAGAATACTACTCCTATGATTGTTTTGAAAATGGGGAAGAATATGGTAGTTTTTTAATCTTGAGAGGTGTTTTTGCTTGGTATAAGATAGATGTGTTCTTGATTTGTACTTGATCTTCCTTGATCATAATGAATGGTATTTGACTTATATTTATATGTCACCTTTTGAAATGATCTCATGAAAGGGTTAAAAGAATATTATTGGCCAACCCATACATGTTGAAATATTTGCAACTTTGACTGTTTGTAAGGTATGGACACTAACATCAGACTTGGGACACTAGTGTCAATGCTAGTGTCCTAGCTTGGATGGTAGGTCCAGGAGGATAGAAAGTTGATGAATATTTATAATTGCTAGATTAGGATATTAATTTAGTTTTATACAAATTATGAGCTACAAGTGATCTGGGTAATTAGAATATTAGGGTTGGACTATAAGATAAACATTTAGACATAATAAGATAGTGGATACGAGCCTTTTAGCACTACAAAAATTCTAATTGAAAGGTTGAGCCATGAGTAATATTTGTCAAGTGTACAAGACTAACATGTCATGTAAAATCTAGATTTAGCATCTATACAAGGATTTTATGCACTATCTTGACATTTTTTTCCTAACTTGGGGCACTTCAAGCTCCACCTTGAAGTGGAGTAAAATTTAATGCTTCAAATAAAGTATGATGCCCATGCTAGATCAGTTCCACCAATACAAGTGGAAATGGGTTCACAGATTGGGGAAATTAAAGCTCTTGGGCATTTTCTTTGCCTTTGATAATCCCCCTGTGGATCTGTGGCAATGCGTCATTAATAGAGTGGGGAAAAAAGGTGGAATAATGGGTCACTAAACCCCTCTCTTTGGTGGGGAAATTCCAAGTGTGTACTAAGATTTTGGTTGCTACTCATGTCTACTACTCTTTGTGTTGGGCCCCCTGTAAAGCTTCTTATGAAAAATTGGCTAATATTCTCAGACTTTTTTTGATCTAATTCCAAACAAACTTGAGGGTTCCACATAGTTGCCTTATATGTTTGTTGTCTTTATCATGATAAAATATGTATGAGGACTATTGACGTCTACAGGCATAACATTTCCATAAGTGTTAAGTGGATTGGCATAGCCATTAAAGGTGATGAATCTTGGAAAATCCTTCTGTCATTGTATTTCATCTAGATCTCCTTAAGTTAAATTTAGTTAGAAAAAACATTGGTTTCCACACTCTGCTAATCATTTATGCTCCTATCAAAATTTAAGGCTCATTTGTGGTGAAAATCATTTAGAAAGATTATGAAAGGGGTAAAGCCTCACTTAAAATGGGTTGGTGATTGTTTTCGTAGTGTTTTCTCCTTTAATGACCACAATCTCTACTGGTCTCCTATCATGACCAATAATAGCCTCATTTTGAATGAAATGTATGACATTAACTCTTTGAGAGTCTTCAAAAAATAATTCAAACTATAAAGGATTTGGTTTTTACTCATGACGAGATCCCTTGGCCCTTGCTAAAAGTGAAATTCACTTTAAACAATTTTGAATTACCAATTATCCTCCACATTTAGAATTTAATGTCAGATGTCATGTTCCACAAGCTGGGTTTGCAACCTTCACATTTGTGGTGGAAAGATTGGAGGTGGAACTGTGATACTCATTTCAAAAACTATTTTCAAGGCCTCCTTTATCAGGTCATGAGCCCATTTTCATCAGCTTGTGGTAAGCTCAATAAATTTTGGAACCTTAATTCCTCGCCAAGGACATGGCTTGCTAGACTCAACTCAATTAGGAGGGCCAAACTTGAACCCAAACTAGCTTACTTCCTTTAGCGTCTATTCTATCAAGGCCTTCTACTTGAGGATTATCTTTCTCACCTTAGAATTGATCAACCCAAGTGTCCACCTAACTCCAGACTTCAATCCTTCAAGCACACCTTTTGAATATGCCCCAAAGTGAAGTCTACTTGGTAGTGAATACATAATATATTTCAGCACTACCATCTTGAACCTTTCTAATAGCACTTGGTCCTCAGGGATTTTGCTAATTAACATGTGTCTATGGATTTTTTATGGAATCTCTTCAATGCTGTTACTCTGTTTCAATTATGGAAAGCTAGAAAAATTGTGTTATTTAACAATGAGGAATCATCTTGTCAATTCTTTATTAACGATAAGTTGTCTTTATGATCTTCAACCTACATGCAGATCCAAGTCCAAATGGAGAAAGTTGCCATGGAGGTATGGTATTTGTAGGAGCTGCTTGATCTCTGGAGAGTGCTCTTTGTACTGTGATCCATGTCCCCCCTAAATTATCCACCACATGGCCCTCCACCTCTAGCACGTAGATGTCGATGAAGTTGTTCTCATAGGCGTAACCACTTCTCCCCTTCCACTCAATTGGGGGTGGGATGGAGTCCTTCGCTACTGCCGCATGGGGAATTCATCGTTGGTCCTTCTCGGTGGGGTTCACCCATTGGTCCTGACCCTCCTAGTAGTATGGTGCAACCTCCTCATGGATTCGACATTATTATTTCTTTGGCTCCTCTAGACCCCAACGATGGATGGGTAGCTTTGAATCCTCCCTTGGCTAAGCCTTCGTATTGGAATGCTCTTTCGCCTAAGGATAATCTTTCGACTCCATCTGGGGTGGTGACCTATGCCTAGTTTCTTAATGTGCTTGTTATAATTATGTTGTCATGTTTTGATCGATAATTATACTTGTTTTGAGTTGTGTTTTCCTTTGATAAAGAGCCTAAGTCGTGAATATCAACTGACTGTGTTACTTTATAACCTTTTGCAAATTATAATTTTTATTAATAATAGTCTTACTGAAGCTTTCCAATACTATATTTCTATTCCACTTATTCATCTATATGCATTCTCATTTCCATTACAAATGTGAATCTTGTTGAGAGTAATGTAAAGTAACAATCAAACAAAATAAAGTATAGCCTTTTGGAATTACTGTGTTCCTCTTTTTTGCACCACGTTTCAAATTACCATCCGTTAGAATCGATCACGGACGGTGCTCCGAAACGTAGTGCAAAAAAGAAGAACACAATAATTCCAAAAGACTATACTTTATTTTATTTAATTGCGACTTTGCAATATGAATATGGACTATGAAAGCATAGAATATCCAATTAAAGTAAAAATTTCCACATTAAATTTATCCCATGAATACCTTACTTGTGGTGATCCAAAACATTGAATAAAAAAGAGAAATATAACTATACCACAAAGATCACGGATAGTGATCCAAAACATCCAAGTGAAAAAAGTAACATAATTATTCTAAAAAACTATAATTTATTTGTGTGGACTTAAAGCATAAAATATCAAATAAAATAAATGTTTCCACACGTGGGGCCAATGGATACCTACCTTGTATTTTGGTGAAAAGCAGATGAGATCAGTCGCAATTTCTCCCCAGATGGAGTTTGGTGGGTTCGCTGCCGTGAGAAAGTCGGCAAACAAACTCAAATTCTGTTGTGTGTTGGACTAAAAAAAGAAAATACCTGTGTTGGGCGTACGCAATTGCAGGGAGGAATTGGGGTATGGCGCTACAACTCCAATGTCAATGCTTATGGAGTATTAACAATAAGAATAGTATTGGGATTGAGGGGAAAGAAGGGAACTTATGGAGTATTAACAATAAGAATAGTATTGGGATTGAGGGGAAAGAAGGGAAGGGAAAGGGAAAGGGAAAGGGAAAGCATGTAATCCGTATGCTTTGCAAAGAGGGGCGATTGAGGGAGGCGTTGAAGATTTTGCATGAATTGCAGGAGAGAGGCATTGTTGTGCAGTCGAATGTGTACGTGCAGGTGGCGGCGGAGTGCGCAGCCAGGAATGAACTCTCAATCGGTAAGCAACTCCACGCCTCCATTCCCGTCGCCACTCTCCTCCACGATCTACGCTTAAATGTCCAACTCCTTACCATGTACCTCGCCTGTTCAAGTATGCGAGATGCTCGAAAGCTGTTTGACAAAATGCCTCTCACCCCAAACACATATTTGTGTACTCAAATGATTCGAGGATATGTGTCCAACAGGCTGTATAAGCAGGCATTTGATCTCTACGATGAAATGAAGTGCGCAAATTCTTTCACCTATCCCTTACTACTCAATGCATGTGCTGCCTTATCAGATGTGCAACGGGGAAAACAGATCCATGACTGTATTGTTAGAGATGGACTTGATACCAACGACTATGTAGCCACTTCTCTCATACACATGTACATACAATGCGGTAGTATTGATATTGCACGCCAAGTGTTTGATAAAATTTCCCCAACAAACGTGGTTCCCTGGAATGCAATGATAGCCGGGTGCGCCAAGAAGAGGCATGCCAATGAATCCTTGAGACTTTTTGCTCTCATGCTGTTGGATGGTGTGAAGCCTAATTTGGTTACCATTTTGAGCATTCTGCCTGCATGTTCTCAGTTGGCAGCAATGCAACAGGGCAGGCAAATCCACACCTACATTCTCAAAGTTGGTTTTGAGTCGGACCTTTCTGTAGGGAATGCCCTTATATTTTTCTATGCCAAATCCAAAAGAATAGACCTGGCGCGCCATGTGTTTGACAGAATGATTCAAAAAGATGTTATCTCCTGGACATCAATGATTTCAGGGTATGCACAAAGTAAGGATGCTAATCAGGCCATTCAACTCTTTTCCCAAATGCAACTTGCATGTGCAAAGCTTGATGTCCTCACCATCCTTTCTATTATTCCTGCATGTGCCTTGCAACAGGGCAAGGAGATTCATGCTCTTTCTATTAGATGTGGGTTTGTGTATGATGTTCTTGTAGCAAATGCCCTCGTAGACATGTATGCCAAATGCAGGGCTATACATATTGCACGGCAAGTGTTCGACAACATGCCTGATAGAAATCGAAATGTGGTTTCTTGGACTGCAATGGTTGCTGGGTATGTCCAGAATAGGTACGACAATGAGGCCTTGAATCTTTTTCAACAAATGCAATTGAAACCTGATCCTGTAACTATTGCCAGTGTACTTCCAGCATCTGCGCACTTAGCATCTCTGCAACACGGGAAAGAGCTTCATGGTTATGCAATTAAAAATGGATTTGAATCTGACATTTTTGTGGGAAGTGCCCTTATAGACATGTATGCCAAATGTGGCATCATAGAGCTTTCACGACTAGTGTTTGATAGAATATCTCTCAAGAATGTGGTCTCATGGAATGCAATGATTACGGGATATGGATTGCATGGACTGGGAAAGGAGATGCTTACCCTATTTGTTGAAATGGATCGGATAGGTATGCAGCCAACCTATGTTACTTTTGTTTCTGTGCTATCTGCCTGCAGCCATACAGGTTTGGTAGACGAAGGCTGGAAATACTTCAATGCTATGATTAAAGATTATGGCATAACACCCAGGATGGAGCACTATGCATGTATGGTTGACCTTCTATCCCGTGCTGGGCATCTGGATGAGGCACTCGACTTTATCCAAAATATGCCTTTACAACCTGATGCTAGCGTATGGGGAGCATTGTTGGCTGCATGCAGGGTTTATTGCAATATAGAATTAGCAGAATATGCAGCAGAACGGCTTCTTTTCTTAGAGCCTGAAAATCCTGCTAATATAGTACTTCTGTCTAATATCTATGCTGCAGCTGGCAGGTGGGATGATGCTGCAAAGGTGAGAGCAGGGATGAAAGATAGGAGGTTGAAAAAGATGCCAGGATGTAGCTGGATCAATGTTAAAGGAAGGATCCACACATTCCTTGTAAATGACAGGTCACACCCGCAATCAGAAAACATCTATGCAACGCTGGAAGTCTTGAAATGGCAAATGAGACATGCAGGATACATTGAAGGTCTGGTGCCGCACACCGTCTAATTAAGATTAAAGTAGCACTATTTCCGCATCTCATCTGCACTTGTTAATAATAAGTCCGCTGACAATAGTTTTTCCGAATTATGGCTTTCGTGATCATTTTTCCTGATTGTTAGAAAGAGCATTTATATGATGTAGGCTTTAGTCACTGCAATTGTGCCAAACAGAGAGAAAAAGCTCTGGTATTACGACTACGTGTTCCATTCCAAAAGTGATGATTGCCTTGTTAAGAAGCAACATACAAGCCAACTACCTAGACTCAATACACCATAGTGAATGGTGTAGATAAATTCCCATATGCTTGGATTAAATGGTGAGTTTTTATGGAAGTGTGTTCCATCAATAGATGCACACCAGCCGACTACATAGACTCAATGCACCATAGTGAATGGTGCAGATCCATTCCCATATGCCTGGATTAAATGGTGTGTTTTTACAGCAGTGTGTTCTATCAACAGATGCACGTGAGCCAACTACCTAGACTCAATGCACCATAATGAATGGTGCAAATCCATTCCCATATGCTTGGATTAAATGGTGAGTTATTATGACAACATGTTCCATCAACAAATGCAAGGACAAGATGATGACACTATAGTATTCACACCACATCTAGTTAAGTTTTGCTTGGAACAAAACAACCAAAAGAGGGCCCAGTGCAATATCAAGTTTTTTAAAGAAAATTAAGCAATATTGGAGGAAGCAATCTAGCAACCCGACCAACCAATTGGTCAAACCATTTTAACCTTTTGGGACTTAGTTTATGTAAATCCTATGTTGTTAAGGAGGTCGAGTATAGTAAATTAGGGTAGAAATATGCAATAAATACAACCATTGATTTGTAATAGAATTGACTTAATTTGACCTTTTTAAAAATGACAATAAATAATGTAAATAAGAACTTAGCTGGAAAACGACTAAAATGGGAGATCTGAAGGTTGTAAATTGAGACAGAGGTTGGTCTAAGTGTTGCAAACAAGATCTAGTTGCAAAACCCTAATTGGACAGTTGCACTATGTGGCACTATTGTCCCTATTTTGGCAGCGATGTCCTATGTGCAAAACTGTTTCGAGCTTTTGGGTGCACCTGTGTCTAGGTCTGTCAAGTCTCTCCCTGCACGCACGGGTTCAGATCTTTGTAGATGACATATTTTGACTAATTTTATATGCAAACCCTAATCCTCCATGTTGCTAGGGTATCTAGTTAATACAAACAATAAAGTGTGTTGTTAGTGGGGTGGGTTGGACATCTTTAACACCTTGTTGTGATGAGAGTTCTCTACATACCAATACTCTGAAGAAGGATCAACTTGATGTAATTCTCTCCACCTAAGTGTTGGTGCAAGTGCAAGTGAAGATAGTATGAATGTTGACTTGAGTGCTATGAATGTGCTTGAGAATGAAAACCAGAGTAATCTGAGCTTAGAAATTTTGTAGATGCTTGTATGCAGAAGTAAGGCAGAATAGAGATTGATAACCTTGATTGTGCACAATTTGTTCTCAGTTTGTATGTGTAATTTGCATCTCATTTTCATCTAATAGTTAGAGGGCTAAAAGTCTCTCTCTCTCTCTCTCTCTCTCTCTCTCTCTCTCTCTCTCTCTCTCTCTCTCTCACACACACACACACACACACACACACACACACACACACAGAGTTTTAGGACTTGTGCAGGGCTTAAAAGAGGTTTAGGCTGACCCTAGGTGGTCTTTGATTTGAAAAGATATTTGTTGGTAGAAAAAGGAGGGAAATGACAATAGTGCCAAAATTGGGACACTAACGTCATGTGGCGCTACTGTCCCTATTATAATGCTAGTGTTTAGATGGTAGAACCCGAGGCACTCTCTGAGTGCACATCTTAAGGGGTGCATCGAAAAAGGGGTGGGCAGACCATTGATGCTTCATAAAATTGTTCTCTCTTGCCACTTGTCATCTACACACTTGTCTCCTAAAACCATTTATCCTAAGCTTATTCTTCTCAATTGTACCCATTTCAAATATTTGTTATATCATTATCCTCTCTTTTTTTTGCGTTGACTTCCTTTCGTCAGTTGACTGTACTAGGTCGATTGGGTCGACTTTGTATAATTTTCAGCCTCTAATTACTGTACATTGTCGATTGGGTCGACCTTGTACTATTTAAGGATATTTTTCACTTGGATTTTTGTTAACTCTTCGACTGACCTAGCTCAGAATCTAGTGATTTATCTCCTGAAAACATATAGGGTTCATTGAGTCGAACCTATATAGTCGACATATTCGAAAGGATTTAGGGCAAGATCCACTTATATATACAAGTTCATTTCCAACCATTTGAGAATAAGAAACGAAGAAGAATGAGTGCGAACGAACATCTACTTATTGATCATTTTACTTGAGAAATAAAGCTTAGGGTTTCATACTTTGTTTAGAGATACAAATCTTGTCTTGTGGAGAAGTCTTTTGGATGCATAGATAGGTTGTGTAGCCTAGAGTTGATTTGTCTTTGTTATTCTTACATACCACAACAATCTCTTGTGAAACACCTTGGCCAAGGGAGAGCTTGAGGCTCGACAGGATCATCTTCAAGATAAGTATTCTTAACTTTATTTCTCTTTTGTTAAGAGTAAATAGATAATGCAGTTGTGTTTCTCTCCCATATATTAATATTTTGTATACATTGAAATGAGTATATGTCTTCTATGCATGTTTAGTTTAGTTTCCTTAATTTTTGACCCCCACTTTGTGCTACAAGCTTTGGTGTGCACTAGATTAGATTTACTTTCTTGTTATTAGATTAGAGTGAACATTAAACCTATGACTCTTTTAGGGTTGTTGCATGATTGTGTAGGTTTTAGAGCCCTTCCTAGCAAGGTGTATTGTGACAAGTGGGCTTCTAATCAGGGCTAGTAGATCTCCATATTGGTCATGCCCCTGTTTAACAAATGTATTCTCAATCAGAAGTGTAGGTATGATCTATCTTCTCTGAGTTAGGATTGATCTATAGATATGATGTATTTTTGATTGCATACATTCTGGTGAACCCGACGTGAACTAACCCTTGCAGGATTTATTCATTTTATTTCATTCTTTCATTTTTTATCATATATTTTTCATATTTGGTCGATTGCATCGACCCAACTCTGACTTATGTGCACAGGTTTTCAGGTACAGGCTACTGGATCGACTCAGACAACCCAATACGAGTTTTCAACTTTTCAGACACCCAATCCAGACTACTAAGTCAACCTAGTCGACCCTATACTTTTTCAGACATTAGGTTCAACATACTAGGTCAACACGGTTAACCCTATACTTTTTCAGACACTTAGCAATAGGTTTTTGCAAAGCTTGATCGACATAGTTGACCTAGTTAACAGAATTTACAAGCATATATCAAGGTTCTTGAACAACAATCTTCATTCTCTATATCTCTGATCCACTAAGGTTCATTTCTATCTCTCTCTTTTTATAGTCTTTCTTTTTACAGTTTGTAATCTTTAAAACTGTCTCTGCACAGTCAACTGGATCGACCATGTTGACCCAGTTCTGTGTTATGTGCTGACTGGATAACTGGGTTGACTCTGCTGACTCTTTATTTTCAGACATTGTTTCCACAATTTATGATCGACTTTGTCGACCCTGTTCTGTATTTTGTGCATACACTGTTGACTATATCAACATTGTACCTTGTTTCGAAGTTGGAATTAACTTTATATGCTAATAATTTAGCTCACACTTTTTTTTCTTATTGATTGTATGCTTAGAATAAATCACATAGTTTAAAATATGGTTTTCAATTAATCGTTTAGTTTCATTATTTTCTATTTTATGCACACACGACCAAATCACAAAATTTAAATAAGCATTTTAACATTTGACTATCTAAGGCCAACCCACTTGGATTTTATCACGAAAGAGAAAGTTGACTTGATGTTCTAGTTAAGTATAAAGCGTGGTTAATGGTATATTCTAGCTAAGCACTTACACTTTTATTGTCGCAGTATGTGAAGTGAGGGGGTAGGCCCCAATACCAAGCCTATATCATTACCACTACAGATCCCTTTCAGTACAAACTACTTGAAACCATCCTTAGATTGTCTTATAGTTTCTTTCTTACAACCAAATTTCCATCACATTTAAAATCATATTCTAATAATTTAATAAACATTTAGTTTGACCAAATACTTAGTTATTTACTTTTCAAGTTGATTGCTTGCTCGTTGCTCAATTGTATTTTGTATTGCAAAAACTTGCTTTAGCCAACGCTGGTGCAAGGTTTTGTGATGTGTGATTCAATTGGATTGGCTGATGTTGATCCAATTAATTGTTTGTTTCTCTTTAGTTATTTCTTTTTAAATTACTTGTAAAAGTAATCTTGTTTCAGTTTACAATCTGTTATAGGTTTCTTAATTTTCATTATTTGTTGTACCGGATCGATCCAATCAATCATGTACCTTTTTCTAGCCTCTATTCAATGTACTAGATCGACCCAGTCGATCTTGTATTATTTGCAGACCATGTTTACTCTTTTTTTAGCCTTTGTTTACTGTGTTAAATTGACCCAGTCGACCCTGTATTGTTTCTGTCATGTCATGTTTCCTTATTTTCTCATCTTTCTTTCCCTTCATCATGGACTTTTTGCTTGATGACAATACTGAGTTGTAGTCAACAAGCATGATGAATTTTATCAACCCTCATAATGTCTCCCATAAACAAAGTATGGTTCCTCTCTTGGATGCTAGTAATGTTCATACTGCCACTTGCATAATGAATTATGGGACCCCTCCTAATATTTCTTCACTGTGTAATCCTCTCTTCTCATTAAAATACTAATCCGAATCAGAGTATACCTCTGAAATGCTCTGCATCTCTCTATTTCTTCAACATTGAGGAAATGATCCTTCTACCGTTTACAATCTTATGATTAGTGGTCAATCTAAAGAGTATCATTCACCTACTTTTACATTTTTAATTGGATTTGGGGGTACCATTTTCTTTGATTATCGACCTCTTCCTTCGATTATGACCCCTTCTCATACTATGACCTTTTCTTCTCTAACTTATTCCACCTCCATGCCTAGTATATCCACTAACATGGTAGATTCTACATCTAGTGGGCCTCTTATAAGATCCACCATCCTTAATCCTTCCACTAGTGCATCATTTGCTACCTAAGGTAATCATGCTAATAGTGCTTCTTCTTCTCAACCATTCACTACTCCATCTTTTGCTACACAAGCAAATTTTGCCATTAATGCCTCACATTCTCATAATTCCTCTCAAGCTCCTATCAACACCAATAGTGGTACTCAAGCCACTAATACCACCTCTAATGCTTCTAATAATGCTAATCAAACACATCAACTATTGTTATAAACACTCAATCAGATGAATACCTTTCAAGCTCATAACACAAATCAAATGATGAGAATGCAAAACCACCTTCTTCATCGTCAATCTCATCCCCAACCATTGGCTTGGGACACACATAACCAGAATGTTCCCCCTCCTCTTCGAGATTCTCAATGCAATCTCATTCCTCAACCTCCTTTGGTCAATAAAACCATTAAGCATCTCCAAAATGAACCTCTCACTACTCAAATTGCTAACATTGATATAGGAGGTATCACACATACAATTCCTTATAATGGATCAATCGATCCCACCCTTCATCTTAAAATATTTGGAAATCTTTATAAGGATTGGGTCAAATTGAACACCTTTGCCGCTACCAAACTCTTAATGAAAGCTCTCACAGGTGATGCCTTGGATTGGTACAACCAACTTAGAACTCATTTCATTACTAGTTTGGAGGATTTAGTGAATGCTTTAGTTTAAGAATTCCAAACTAGTGATCTTCCCAAAAACACTTTGGTCCACTTCATAAATTGCAAACAACTTGAAAATGAAACTACTCAAGCCTTTGTTAAAAGGTGGAAAACTTTGTCAAATAAATGTGAACATTACATGGTTGATGATAATCTTTTCCATCTCTTTACCAATGTTATTTTTTCTAAACTTCAATATCGGGTCCGCACTCTCTCTCCACATACATTGGAGGAGGCTATTGACCAAGCTAAATGACGAGATTTTCTTATGTGTCAATTCGAGCCACCCCAACCTTTTGCAGGTCCTCATCTCTTACTTAAGAACAAAAATTGCAATGTTACCAGTGATGGTGTTACAGATTCTTATGACACCATTCACAATGTTCAAGCTATCATTCCTACTCCATTGAAACCAACTCCTCCTTCTCAACAATATACTAATCCTCACTTATCTTCACCAAACAAAATTAATGTTCGTAGACCTCTATCCTCAACTGAATTGTTTAAGCGTCTACCTAGGCCTCTTTCATGGGAATTTGACCCTACCCGTCCTATGAAATCTTGGTATGATCCTAACAAGTTTTGTTGGTTTCACGTTAGTTGGGGTCATTCTCATGAGACCTATAGACAACTTCGTAGTTTAGCTATGGACTTTCTTCTTGGTCCTAATTTTGATCATGATTATATCATTTGACAATGATAAAAAGCTTATGAAATTGCTTTCAAGGACCATAAATCACATGATAAAACTTGAGCCTTGATCCAAGCTAATGCTCATTTGGCTATCTACAAAGACCCTCTTCCTAATCATCAAACTATCCAAGACAATCAAGACAAAGCCACCCCTTTCACCAATAATGTATAAAGTCTTGTTGAACCCACTTCCAAAGAGAATGTAGTTAATATGACTAATATACGAAGGGTGGTTTCTTTTATCGATTCCCAACCTATCTACACTCCATGTAGAATATATCGTGCTAATTCTTCTCCAACTCATTTAAATGAGTTGGGGCAAGATGACATTATTTTTGATGATCCAATTTCCGATTCTCCCTTGGATAACATTTTTCTATTTCTACCACTCTTTCGTCCTCTTCTAACACTAATGATACTCAAATTTCTACTAACACTTCTACCAATTATCAAAATCAACTTGAACCACTACTTCATCATCACAACATAATTTACAACCTTGTTCTACACCTTCTACTTCTTACCATCATAAATTCCAATGCACTTCGGCTCCTCCTTCCGAGGACCTCTTTAATCATTATGCACCTATATCTAACAACCTTCTTATGGGTTATGATGAGTGGGATCCCATTAGAGAATTTACTCATCTCCCATCCTAGATTCCGTTCCTTGAACTTATGAGGACTTCTCCATGTCATAGAAATTGTCTTATGCAACTATTGTTTGAAATGAATATCCCTTGTCCTCCCCTAACAAGATGTGAACTAGCCTTATCTGGATCTGAGGATAATATATTACAACAATGTGAAGAGATGTCTATTAGCATTGATGAAACTATGGACACTTCTCTTTCCTTAAAATTTCTTATAGCTTTTATGATTCTCAACGAGATTCTTCTTCATGCAGATGATCCTTCCTTATTTATTAGTGTTCAAATAGGTGATATCCAAGTTAAGCGTGCATTGATTGACGAAGGTTTCAGCACCTACATTGCCTCTTTTGACTTCATTAAGACCCTTGGATATTCAAAATGCAATCTCAAATCTACACATAGCACTTGCCAAGGATATGAATAAGGCAAATGCCTCCTCTAGGTTGTGTGTGGCTTCCCATTACTATCCAAACCTGTCACCATTCATGTGAAGGTGATGATCTTTAACTTTCCCTTTTTTTATAACATCTTGCTTGGTAGGCCATAGACTCATCGTATGAGAGTTGTTGCTTCTTTTGCCTGTCAGTGTATTAAATTCCCTCATAATGGAACCATTTATAGGATTCAGGGTGATACTAACCCTTGGAATTTCAAACAATTCCAAGATCATGGTGTCTTCAAGATTCCTATTCTTGAACCTTTACCTAGCATTTCATTCTGAGTCTCAACATCTTAATTTTACTGTTAACTCAATGCAAGGTTACAATGGACATCCCAAACTCATTGGGACATTCCTCCTAACCTCTTAGATTTTGACGATGATGAGCCTGATGAGACTAACCTAAAGATTAAAACTTCCGATCTCTCGCCTCACCTCATCTCGCAACTTCCTACTTCTTTGTAGCCTCATTCTTGTAAGCCTCCTTGTGATGATATTCCCATAGTCTTGACCAAGACTTGACATTATATTCACCACACTTCTTCAAATGACAAGGTCATCCTTGTATCATTGATCTTCACACCCCGTATTATGATTATGGTTATTCTCTAGATGATCCATTTATAGGCGGTCTTGTACAGGCTCGTGATGTCAAGATTGTCTATTATCATTCTTCGTTACTTGAGTCTTTTTGTGTATCTTCTCATTTTTTTTGTTTACAGTTTCTAATTTTAGTATTTTTTCTCTTTATCACAGGGTAGAGATGGCACCAACACCTCCATTTTCTAAGGAGCCTCGTAGGAGTATGATCATAGATTGTGCTATGATTGGGCCTTACCATTTTAATAGGTACCATGATCACCATAGTTGGTTTGCTCCTGATATTAATGCAACCCTTCTTAGACCTTCTGGAGAACCTTCTCCTCCCTCAGTAGATCCCTTATTAGAGCCCATTCCCTCTCTCACTATAGTTGAGTCCATTCTTGCTCCTACTATAGTTGAACTTGTTCTCACTCCTACTCTTGCTTAGCTTACCTCTGCTTAGTGGTTCCATCCCCTCCTGTGGTCCCTTCATCACCTTCTATGCCTCCACGCGTGATTCCTTCACCTGTGGACCATCCCTCATTTGTGGATCCTTCTCCACCCATGAGTCCTTCACTCGTGGATCCTTCTCCACTAGTGATTCCAACATCTCCCATAGAGCCTGCTCCCATGCATTCTCCCGAGCATCCCTTTCTTGATTTCTTTCCTCAGCATGATCCATCGAGTATTCTTACTTTTTCTATTGAGGAGATTAGAAAAGAAGTATTTTCCTAGTTTTCATTGAAGATTGACAAGACATTAATGGCAGTTTGTATCTAGCTTCATAGAGATTTATTTGATGTCTTCGATAATGTATGTGGAAAGATTTATCAGTATTTATGAGAACATGCATGGTGCCTTTACATTTATATTTTGATTGGATGTGTGTTCCAATTTTATTTTTATCTATCTGTTATATCATTTGACGATGTGTCGAATTCATATTTTTCTTATATAATGATTTTAGCTTTTGTCCTATATCTTGCTTATATTGTTATTTATAATTGCATATGATTGTCTTTCTTTATCATTGTTTTCTCTTTCTTTCTTTAATTTTTCTCAAAACTCCCTTTTTGCCTTTATGATTGTTTGCTTTCTTATCTATATTTTTTGCAGTTATTTGTCATTATGACTTGGTTATACCAACCCTATTTCCTTTGGTGATTATCTACTTTTACCATGTGATCAGTTAGCAAACAATGCATCTCATTATACTTTTATTTCACCAATCCACCTTTGGATCTCCTTTTCCCCTTCTTCCTTTTTCGCAAACTAAGTATATACATGGTTGAGACTTAAGATTACATTCTCGTTCATTATAAGCCTAAGTGTCCTAGTTAGTCTTTGTCTTTAGTTACTTAGCTTCCTTTAGCCTTAGCCTAAAGCTCATTCGTGTGTATCACTACATCTCTCATAATTGGTCATTCCAAATATGTATGGAGGAGGAATCTTAAAAAAGCCATAGAAAGTTAAAAGCCAAATCATTTTACAAAAGACAATGATATAAAAGGCAAACATATTCTTAAAAGTCAAATCACACTAAAAGATGTGAATCAAAGCACATCTCCTTCTTCTAGTCGAAGCTCAAACTCCATAGTTGGCCTCACATTAGAGCCGAGGTCCTTTGGGGTGCATTAGGCTAGTAGATTAGAAAAAGAGAATTAAAAAATCTTTTAGTGTTACCTACTTCTCATGTAAGTACCCAATCTTTGCAATAGACCAACGCCTCTAAAAGGAGTCTTGAAGAATGGGGAACACGTCATGGGAAGGTAAGTCCATTTTACCTTTTCTTGTACCAATCTACCTTCATGAGCTAATCTTAGTAGTATGTTTATATGTCTACAAAAGTTGTGTCTATAGCAAACAAGTTTCCTTTGCACATTGACGATCATTAGTCACTTAGTGTCTTCTCATGTCCTTAGTATGTCTCTTATCTCCTAAGATATTCTCATAAAATGCCTAAGTCTTACTTTTTACACTCCTTTTTTCATTCCCTATATCCCTTATATTTTATCTTGAGATATTGTTCTATCTACTTATCACTTCCCTTGGGATTTCATTTGTGAGTTGCTTTGTAAGATCTCGGACAGGACCCAATGTTCCTCACAAATTACCATCTGTTTCCTTCTTATTACCCACATCCTTTATTACCTAATTTTTCTTGTTTATTCTATCATAGTGGTGTTCTTTTTGTGAGTTGTTTCGTAAGACTGCAGATAGGACGCGAAATTCCTCACAAAATTTTCCAATAATACAAGTCACAAACAAAATTACATGTGTCAAATATGAGATAAGATGTGATTGATCATGGAGTTACACATCATTGACATGCTTCCTAGCTTGATTTAGTATGTTTTATGCTTACTTCATTTCTCTTTCACTTTTATCTTCTTATTTTTTGAGTGCATGTAAGAATATAACCATTTATTGATTTTTTTCATACTTCCCAGCTTGAATTAGTGTGATCAATTTAAGACCAATTTTTTGTCAATTTTATTCTCTTATGCTTCCCAACGTGATTTAGTATAATTGATTGAATTAATTTATTTATTTTTATACTATTTGTGTCCTTTTACATACTTTCCATTTTATTACATTGTTTTCATACATCCCAATGTGATTTAATATGATTTTACTTGTTTTAATTTGGTGCAAAAATCTTTCACTTTGGTTTAAAAACAAATTCTTTTTTTACCATCTTGTTTTACCATCCCTTTATTCTTTATACTTAGTCATTTTCTTGTTATTACATATTTCTCAACTTGAAAGTGTGTAGTACATTTTTGATTGATCATATTTTACCAAGTTCTTTTTGCCTATTTCTTTTTATCCATGCATATGTTCTACATAATATTAGAAAAGAAACCACATCTCATATATTTCTTATAGCATGAACAACAACATTTAAATACATGTGATAAAAAAAAAATATTCAAAGCATCCACAACTACAACCATGATAACAACAACATACACAATCAACATCAATATTCCAAAATGATACATCACACACACACACATCATGAATTTTTGATACAACAAGTACAACCATATACAATGCTCTAGCTCTATGGCTGAGCTCCATTTTGTTTATATTGTGGTCTAGCTACATTGTCTTTTGAGGCCTCAGTCTGACTTCTTTGAATAGAACGTTGTAAAGAGGTTGTTCGAGATCCCAATCCCTCTATTTGTCTCTATAGGTGCACTACATGTGCCTTTGCCTATGCCAATTGGGTCAAGGTTGTTGTATGTGCCTGTGTCATCTACATCACTATAGCCAGATGCACAACTCTCTCCTCTACCAAGGCCTACCATGCTCGTATCTCACTTGCACCCATCTCTGTTGGTGGCTGCATCCTCTCTCTCTCTCTCTCTGTGTGCTCATATCTACCTCATTGCCTCTCCTGCTAATCTAAATCAGCTCACCTGAGCTGGGGTAAATGGTACACTAGGGTCCTCTAATATAATCTACTTTTTTATCTATAGAACTAAGGTAAGTAAATGTATGTGTTTTTCAATTCTATCATTTCCTTTATCTTATTTGATGCTTACTGCACTTTACTTAGCATCAATGTTGTGTGTCATCATGTTCTATTTCCCAAAACACCATTCTATGTTGCGCTTACATGACACGTAATGAGCTTTGAGTGGGGCCTATATATACACATAATATTTTTAAACTTTTATCACTTATTGACACTTTGTATCTTGTAATAACTCATCGAGTCTCAATCTCTTTGAGTGCACACCTTAAGGGGTGCACCGAGAAAGGGGTAGACAGACCATTAGTGCTTAGTAAGATTGTTGTCGCTTTTGCCACTTTTCATCTACACACTTGTCTCCTAAAACCATTTACCCTAAGATTATTCTTCTCAATTGTACCATTGTGAATATTTGTCATATCAGTATCTTCATTTTTCTTGCCTTGGCCCCCTTTCGTTAGTTGACTGTACTAGGTTGACTAGTCGACCCTATACAATTTTTAGCCTTTGATTATTGTACAGGGTCGACTAGGTTGACCCTGTACCATTTAGCGATATTTTTTACTTGGGTTTTTTTAGCCCTTAGGCCGACCTAGCTCAGAACCTAGTGATTTATCTTCCAAAAACATATAGGGTCAATTGGATCAACCCATGCATTAGGATTCCATTTATCTTTTGTAAGAGTATATAAATAATACAATTGTGCTTCTCTCCCATGCATTAGGATTCCATATACATTGACATGAGTATATGTATTATATGCATGTTTAGTTTAGTTTGTTTTGTTTCTAACTCCCAATTTGTACCACAAGCTTTGGTGTACATTAGATTATATTTAATTTATTATTATTATATATATATATAGTGAACATTAAACCTAAGACTCTTTTATGGTTGTTACATGATTATGTTAGACTGTAGGCTTTGGAACCCTTCCTAGCATGGTGTATTATGGCTAGTGATCCCCTAATCGGGTTTAGAAGATCCACATATTGGTCATGCTCCCTCTTAACAAATATATTCTCAATTGGAAGTGTAGATATGCTCTATCTTCTTTGAGCCAGGATTGATCTATAGACATGATGTATTTTTGATTGCATACATGGGCCACTCAAAAATGCTAACTACTACAAATGGAGTAAGGGATGAATTTGGTGTGTAATTTGGAACATGGTGTTTTGTGTATAACGTAGAGGATGACATAAAATTTGTCATTCTATTTGATCAACCAGTGTATAAGTGAGCATACAGAAATAATGTGTTATGCACAAGCCTTTAAATATGATATCTAAGCATATGAATTCTAGGCTAAATTGTAATAATATGTAACTGAGTATTTGAACTAAAATGAGAATGATCATGCTATGCAGGATACCCCCAATCTGAGTAAACTGGTATGAATCTAAACTAAATTGAGCCAAAATTGATAATTTATAACTAAACTTGTGCAAATCTAGATTGTACCTGCTATACTTTTCTAGCCAATTTGGAATTTCCTAAAATTAAGGCTATTGGACAATAGCACCATATCTTGGATGGTAGTGTTATGTGGTGCTAGTGTCCCAATATGGGCACTAATGTCTAACTATTCTAGTTTATGTGTGACTATAACTAATCTTTGTGTCACTATTTCCCACTATGCTTTCTTGAGTCTGATTTTTTAATTTTGAGCCTGTGCACTAAAAATTGTACTTTGAATGCATTTGTATAACCTGATATCTATGACAAACCCCTCTGAATGCCCTCTCTTTTGAGGGGAGTTGTTAAACCTGTGAAAGAACTATCCTTAAAAAAAAGCTTTTCAAGATGTGTTAGTCAGAGTATTTATGATATTTCTGTAATAAACCCATATAATGTGCATACATAACATCACAATGTAAGGTAATTTGAGCATAAATGTGTAATGTATGTTAGGTCTAAAATTCATAAGGATGTCAATATAGATGTAACAATATATATGGACACCACATTTGAGTAATAATTAAGTATTTACCTAGGGGGATGGGGCATGATGTCAATCATGGCACCCAAGGAGGAAGGGGAGGTGCATGAGGTCCCTCATGGGATCTAAAACTAGAGTGTGTAACATGCAAGAGACAAGTGTCATGGTCATGATGCATACAATAAAGCATACATACAACATACATGGGGTACACAAAGTAGGCCAAGCGGCTACAATACAAAGGACATGAGCACATGACACTAAATATGAGAAAGTAAGATATACAAGACATGTTCAAATGTCCACATACCCAAACAACAAGCAAGTTGGCTTAGAGCCACATAGAAAGATGCATTTAAATGTTTGCATACATAATCAAGAAAACACACACAAGGACATGGGCATATGTCCAAAGCATACATATAACGAAATAAGTGGTGTAGAGCCATAGAATAATGGAAAACTCAAATACCCTCAAATAGAAGAAGCATAAAGATACAAAACAAGTCTAAACTAGAAAAGCTAGAAATGAAAGTATGTATTAACATGTAGTACAAATTTATATGATAGCCAAGATGTAGACAAGCTGAGTCTAAAGTAGTAGTAATCAACAAACAATCTGAGTAGGTGTAGCATGATCAATATCAAGATATAACAATGTTAAATCTGTGAGGTAACATTTAGAAAAATATAATCTGGTAATTGAAACTGTGTTTAAGAAGCCCCCGAATAGGCGAATGTGGCAAATGAAGAACCCATGTATCTATGTGTATACCCTTAGTGGTAGATAGTAGTAAATCTGGGTCAGTGTAGTGGACTTGAGGCCTATAGCAATTTGTAATCACTTGACAAGAACAATTGAAACAAATATGTATAATAAAAATTGACTATACTAAGATAGCTAGCATTTATTGTGTCTACCAAATATAAAAAGTGTAAACATGGCAATGCATATAATCTATAATTTTTTTCTAAGTATTTGAATGTTTTTTTATTTTTTATATATTATATTGTTTTTGTATTTTTTGGATATAAACTATGTACATGCAACATAAAAATGAAACTATATACAAAGAGTGAGAAGTAAGTAAAATATGCATAAGAAGGAAGGAACAATACTACCTGATGAGTCTCATGGGAGACTCACTATCAATGTGGCATGTATCAAATAAAGGAATAGTGATTGTGTGTGTTGTATGAAAAGGTAATGTGGCTTGTGAAGTGGTGCTAGGAATCCATGAAACTAATTGTGGTGTCCTGTGAATTGTAGGGGTCTTAGGGACCCATCTAGTAGAAGATGTTGTAGCTAGCATAAGTACCCTATGCTGAGAAATCTAAGAACCTAATAATACTAATCTTAAAATAAAAAGAGTAGAGGGAGGCCCTCTAGAATCTACAAGATATCTCTGACACGGGGGTCTCTCTAATAATGGTCTCTGTGGGAGAGTATGCATACGTAGTGACACTATAGGAGTAGACCTCACCTGCACTGGTAGCTCAACTAAACTTTGTGGTGTACTAGTATGAACTATGATCATATCTATAACTGGTAACAGTGGTGTGATTTCCTTTGGGATAGGTAGAGGATACTCATATGAAAGACTCTCAATTATGATCACCTGATTTGTATGTATATATTTAATGTATCTATGCACAATGGATGAGATGGCTCATAGCTTCTATATCTTTTCCTTACCCAATAATATGTCAAATATGCTTGCACTAGGTACTACTAAGAATCTAATAGTCACATGTATTGGTCTAACTTATAGTGGAAGTACAATCTCCCTAATGGAGATCTGAATATGGCCACTAAAATCATGAATAACTATGTCAATATGAAAAATATCCTGCTATGATACCCCAAATTATAAGTGTGATAGTACACATGTTAATACTTGATCCATTATCAGCCATAACACTCTAAATAGGATGATGATTTATGTAGGTTGCTAAAAATATTGCATATAAATCTGAATCATTATCAATAATCTTCTACTCTAAGAAAGTGATGAGTGGTCTAGCTGTTACTGTAGTATGATACATACCGATGATATTGTGTAGGGGGTGTGCATCCTCTATAGTAGTGTGATATGATATCGGTGGTGGATGTGCCTGATACGTGTAGTGAACACCTAAAGTTCCCTCTACCTCATTTGTTGTATGCTTTGAAAATGGATCTGATAATATTTTCAATGCCTTAGCTTCCATTTATTGAACTTTGGGTGCCTTTATGGGTGTGCCCATATTGATATGTTAGCCTTTATCAGATCTTGTATCTTATGTTTCAAGGTGATGCATCAATTTGTCATATAACATGGTGCTATGTGATATTCATATAATGAATTTGAATTATATATTTTTGGAAGAGGTCATGTCATATCAACCTCTTTGATGGGAGGGAGAGATATGGCATTGCATTCCACAAGTTGCAAAATACGTGCTGACAATTTTGGAAGGTTGGTGAAAACTCTTCGTGGAGGAGTTGATAAAATCAGGTGAGGAGATGGCTCTAAAGCTGCATTAACTATGGCCTTTGGATCACTCTTATTTTCAGTGGCCCTTATTTTGTATGGAGGATTAGGTAAACTTTTAGTAGTTGATTTTGATCCACTTGCATATTTTAGTTTACCCATAGAGAAAAGCTTGACCTCCCTTTCTTTCCCTATGTGGCATAAACTTGTGAAGGTTGGAAACTTCTTGAACAAGATAGTTTCATGTAATACTTGTAGTAGGATTTGTTTGAATATGTCTTGGAACTCTCTATCTGCCATAGGGCTAGTCATATTTACCAATACAATTTTATATCGCAAGATGTATTCTATACTAAGATCATTAGATTTGTGTTTCAATAGTTCTATTTGTGCATATGAGATCTTATCATTGATGTTAATTGAGAAGTGTGCTAAAAACATATCTACCAATGGATTGAATGTAGTGATAGACTGATTCGGTTGATCATAGAACCATTGTAAGGCATAATCCTTTATACTGCATGGAAACAACCTAGTGAAGAGTCAATTATTGGACATGTAGTCTAAAAAAGCTATGGAAATTTCAGATATGGGGCTTTAGGTCACCTTAAAATTCTACAATGTAAGCTTAGGTGCCATGAATCTGAATGGTAAAGAAGTTACCCTTATGTGATGTGCCAAAGGTGTATGTAAAATAAAATAAAAATCCAAGACATGTGATAGCCTAGTATCTCCCTGCTCAAGTTGTAACACCTTAACCTATAGAGAAGGAATCTCATGCACAAGGGATTATACATCTAGAGAGGAAGAAATAGACGTAGGAGGTGTAACTACCACTGAATGTTGTTGAGTTAAAATATGTTGTTGTGTAAGTTGAGTTGGCCCCAAAGTAGGTGTAATAATGTTCTTATTTGGGGGAGTAGAAGATTGACCATTATTTGATCTGTTCTTCATTTCGATTATGGCTTGTAAAATATGTACATGATCATGGGGTTGTTCTCGAAGTCTACCTCTAAAACTCTATAGAATCTCATCCTTATTGACTATAAGATTTTCATTGTTAAGTGTGGGGAGAGTGTCCCAATTCCCATTTTGTATATCATCTTGATCTTGATTGTAATTCTCATTTTTGGATGCATTATCATTGAATTCCACATAATTAAGGTGTGAAGGATAAATGATTGGAGTTTTAACTGGTCCTTTGTCCATGGTATAAGCTTGAATGGAAGGAATTTGAGTGTGTTCATTAGGATTGCCACTAAGCCTATCACTTCTTCTTAAGGGAAGAGAGAGAACTTTTTTAGATGGCATATAACAAACAAAGTGAAATAAAGATATTAAAATAGAATGTATGAAATTTGAAAAGCTTCACACAACCAATGAAAATAGGAAAAAGAGGGATACAAACCCTAACAACATCGAGAGTTAGGGTTTTAGTATTATTCAAAGTAAGTTGGGTTCACCAAATATTTTAACTTTTTAGGGCTTAGTTTATGTAAATCATATTTTGTTAAGGGATATTATTATAGTAAATCAGTATAGAAATATATAATAAATACAGCCACTGATATGTAACACAATTGACTTAATTTGACTTTTTAAAAAATAAAAATTAATAATGTAAATAAGAACGTAGAAAATGACTGAAATGGGAGATATGGAGGCTGTAAACTAAGATAGAGGCTAGTTTGAGTGTCACAAACAAGATCCAAGTGTCAAAATTCTTCCTTAATAATAGTTCCTTAACTGTACAATAGCACCATGTGGTACCAGTGTTCGTGTTTTGATGGTAGTGTTCTCTATGCAAAACTATGTTGAGATTTTCAGTGCACCTGTGTTTGGGTCTATCAAACTTGTTCCTATGTGCACAAGTTTTGGATCTCTATAGATGACCCATTTTGATTGATTTTATGTACAAACCATAATCTTCCATGTTGTTAGGGCATCCAATTTATACAAGTAGTAAGTGTGTTGTTAGTGGGGTAGCTTGGACATCTTCAACACTCCATTATGATGAGAGTTGCCTACATTAGTTCTCTCCACCTAAGTGCTGGTGCAAGTACAAGTGAAGATAGTATGAATGTTGACTTGAGTGCTTTACATGTGCTTGAGACTAAAATCCTAAGTAATCTAAGCTTATAAATTCTTTACATAGTTATACACAGAAGTAGGGAAAAATAGGGATTGATAACCTTGATTGTGCACAACTTATTCTGAGCGTGTATGTGTAATTTTTATCTCATTTCCATCTAGTGGTTAGAGGGCTAAAAGTCATGTATATATACTTTTTAGTGCTTATGCGGGTCTTAAAAGAGGTCTTATCCGACCCTAGGTGGTCTTAGATTTGAAAATATATCCATTGGTATAAAAAGGAGGGAAAGGATAATAACACCAAAATTGGGACTCTAGCACGATGTGGTACTATTGTCCCTATTATGACACTAGTGTCTAGGTGGAAGAACTTGAGGCATCAAGGGCCATGATGTCAAGATGAGGGTCTAGGACTACTTTAGAGATGCCTGTGTCGCACATGAAGGTTGGATAAGTATTTAAGTAGGCCCCAATATAGGTCTAGGACTAATCTAGGAGTATGCAATCAAAATTTCATGATGCGCATGAATCAATCCTGGATCAGATAAGATAGATCACACCTACACTTTTGATTGGGGCACACACACTTGTTAAATGGGAGCATGACCAATATGAGGATCCGATAGACCTGATTAGGGGATCACTTGTATCATTTGTCACAACATATCATGTTAGGTAGGGTTCCAAAGCCTACAGTCTAACATAATCATACAACCTTAAAATAGTCCTATGGTTTTTATATTCACTTATGATAATAAACAAGAAAGTAATATAATCTAATAAAAAAATTAAACTAATCTAGTGCTCATCAAAGATTCTGGCATAAAGTGGAGTTTAGAACAAAACAAGTAAATAACAACTAAACTAAACATGTATAGGAGACATATACTCACGTCAATGTATACATAATACTAATACATGGAAGAGAAGAATACATAATACATTATCTATCTACTCTTACAAAGGATAAATAAATTTAGGAATGCTTACCTTTGAAGATGAACCTACCAATTCTCAACCTCTCCCTTGGCCAATGGTACTTCACAAGAGATTATTGTGGCTTGTAAGGACAACCAAGACAAATCAGCTCTAGGCTACATGACCTACCTAAGCATCCAAAAAACTTATCCGCAAGATAAGATTGGAGCTCCAAAAGAAATTATTGAACCTTAAAGCTTTATTCCTCAATTAAAATGGTCAATAAGTAGATGTTCATTCACACTTCTTCACTTAATTCAATTCTATTATGAAATGGTAAGGCATGAAGTTATATATATAGTAATATCTCACCTTAAATAATCTCAGACATATCAGTTGTGCTAGGTCAATCGGGTTGACCTAGCACATTATTGGGCTAATGCCTAAAGTTTATGCTAGGTCGGATGGGATGCAAGGCAACAAGGAAAGGCAAAGTATCCATAGAATAAGTTAAGTCGACCAGGTAGACCTAGCTTATTGAACATGTCAAAAGGGAAAAAAGGTAAGAAATGAGGGATAAGACATAAAAAATGGTGGGAATAGATAGGAAAAAGATAAATAATCTTAGGGTTCAATGTTTTAGGAGGCAAAAGTGTAGATAGCCAGTGGAAAAAAGAACAATAATCTTATGAAGTACCAAAGGTCTGCCCACCCCTTAAGGCATGCACTCAGAGAGCTTGAGACTCGAGAGGTTCCTGTAAGATATGAAGTGTCATTAATTGATAAAAGTGTGAAAATATTATGTGTATACATATGCCCTACTTGAATCTCATCATGTGTCATGTAAGTACAACATAGTATGATGCTTCAGAATAGAGCATGATGACACATAACGCTAATGCTAAGTAAAGTGTAGTAAGAAGCATAAGATAAATGAAAGGATAAAATTGAAAAACACATACCTTTAATTTATTTTAGTGCTAGAGAAGAAGACTGGAAGAAAGTGAAGGTGTCCAATGTAAAGCACACTAGGTGAACCTGTAGAAGTTAGTGCAAAAATAATCAAAAATTAAAATTTTTGGAAGATAGGCATATAATAGTGTAAAATAATCTCTACATCATCACAAATCAAGATAGACAAGATGGAGTCCAACCCTAGATCTGGAGCATTGCTTATGGTTGTATATGTTTTATCAAACTCTATATATATATATATATCATTTTATCTTACTTATGTGATTGTGTATGTGGTCACTATTCATTTATTGTTATCATTTTGTTGATTGTGTATGTGGATGCTTTGGATATATTTATTTCTAGCACATGTATTTAGTTTTGTTGTATATGCTATATAAAATATATGAGAAGTGGTTTATTTTTATGGCATTATGAGAAACACATGCATGGTTAAAAATAAACAAGCAAAAAAACTTGGAAAAATATAATCAATCAAAATGCACTACACACTAATTCAAGTTGAGAAATGTGTAATAACATGAAAAATGACTAATTATAAAGAATCAAGAAATGGAAAACAAGATGGTAAAAAGGGGTTTTAGTTTCAAAGCAAAGATGAAAGATTTTTTCACCAAATTAAAACAAGTAAAATCATACTATATCACGTTAGGAAGTATGAAAAATAAAGTAATAAAATGGAAGGTATGCAAAAGGCCACATAAGGTAAAAAAACAAATGAAAAGTCAATAAAAATTTGGTCTTAAATTTATCACACTAATTCAAGATGGGAAGTATAAAAAAATTCAAGAAATGGTTGAAATCTTATATGCACTCAAAAAATAAGAAAATAAGAGATGAAATAAAAATGAAGTAAGCATAAAACATACTAGTTCAAGTTAGGAAGCATGTCAAATGACGTGTAACTTCACAATAAATTGAATCATATCTCAAAATTGACACATGTAATTTTATGGTGACTTGATTGTTGGAAACCTTTGTGAGAAGGCCCAGGTCCTATCCATGGTCTTACACTACACCTCAACAAACAATCAAGTACACAGGGAATAAGGGTAATAAGATAAAACACTCATAAATGAAAAACCCAAAAGGATGCCAAAATATCATTGGAAAGCAAAATAAAAATATTGGATTGAAATGCAAAAGGGATGGTAATTTTTTGAGGAATTGTCAGGTCCTATCCACGGTCTTATGCTACAACTAACAAAAGAAAACCCAGGGGGTGTGATCAGAAATAAAGATAATATTTCTCAAGAGTAAATATGAGGAAAAGGAATGAAAAAGGGAGTGTAAAAATAAAAGACTTAGATGTCTTAAGAGAATACCTTAGGAGATAAGAGGCATACTAAGAATATGAGAAGACACTAAGTGACTAGTGGTCATCTATGTACAAAGGAAACCTATTCCCTACAGACACAAAGCTTTGTAGGCAGATAAGTGTGCTACAAAGATAAGCTCATCAAGGTAGATTGGTATAATGAAAAATTAAAATGGCCTAACTCCCCATGATGTGTTCCCCACTCCTTAGGACCCTGTACAGAGCCGTCATTCTACTAAGAAGATTGGGTACTTGAATGAGAAATTAGGTAGCACTAAAAGATTTTTTTAGAATTCCCTTATTCCAATCTATTGACCTACCATACCCCAAAGGACTTTGGCTCTATTTGAAGCTGACTATGGAGTTTGAGCTTCGATTGGAGATAGGAGATGTGCTTGAATCATTTATTTTAGTGTGATATGACTTTTAAGAATATTACATATTTTTTCATTTTGATATCATTGCCTTTTTTTAAATGATTTGGATTTTAACTTTATTTTGAAGACATTTTTTTTAGATTCCTCCTCCATATAGATTTGGAATGACAAAGCATGAAAGAGATAGTGATACACACGGATTAGCTATAGGCTAAGGCTAAAGTAAGATAAGTAGCCAAAGATAAAAGACTGACTCGGACACTTAGGCTTGACAATGAACGAATATGTGATGTCAAATCTCAACCGTGCATATGCTTAGTTTGTGAAAAAAAGAAAGAAAAGAAAAGAGAGATCCATAGGTGGACTGGTAAAAGGAAATAATAATGAGAAAGACTATTTGATAACTAATCACATGGTAAAAGGAGATAATAACCAAAGGGAACATGGTAAATACAACCAAGTCACCATGGCAATTATCTATGAAAATCAAGGATAAAAACACAAACAATTATGAAGATACAAGACAATAACAAGCTAAATATGGTGATTTTGTGAGGATCTATCGAGTCCTATCCATGGTCTTACAAAACAACTCACAAAAGAAATATCTAAGGGATGTAAAAAGAAGAAAAGAGAAATACAAATCAATGATAAAGAAGAACAAACATATGCAAATAAAAGGTAGAATATAAAATTAACAAGAAATATAGTATAACAAATAAGATAATGATATAAGATAAGCAATAATTTGACAAAGTGTAAAATGATATAATTAGATATAGAAAAAAAATATGGAACACACATCCAATCCAAATATAAATAAACAAGTACCATGCATGTGCTCATAAGTACTAGTAAATCTGTCTACACATATTATCTAAGACATTGGATAAATCTCTATAAAGCTAGATATGAATTGCTACTAATATGTCATCAATCTTTACAGAATATTGAGAAAATAATTATTTTCTAATCTCCTCAATTGAAAAATTAGGACTCATCATTAGATCATGCTGAGGAGGGAAATCAAACAAAGGATGGTCAAGAGAATGTGTGGGAACAAGATCTATGGGAGAAGGAGGAGTCACCGATGGAGAAGGATCCATAGGTGAAGGAGGGTCCATGGGTGGAGAAGGAACCATAGGTGGAGGCAAAAAAGGAACCACATGAAGTTTAACTATGGGAGAAGAAGGGGGTACCTTCTTGCGAGAATGACTTATGGGAGGAATAGTAGCTAGTCTAGGGATATCTATATAATGATCCTTAAAATGTTGATAAAGGATATGATAATGATCAGTATGATGTGTGCTGCATTGGTGCCATATACAATACCTCTCACCATACTTAGGTATATATTCATGAAGAATCTTGGGAGGAGGAATGGTAGTGTCTATGGATAGGGAAGAAGGATGCAAGGTATCAATATATTATTGTAACTTACGATAATGGGTAGAAAAATGAGTATTTATCCCATGAAAGCAAAAGATATGCTTGTGAGTGTGTTTAAGATGAAAACTCATGGGAGAAGGTATAAAAAGTGTGGGAGAAGAGGGAGATGACTCATTTCCACATTTGGTGGGCAAAGGATCCATCTTAGGCAAAGGAAGCAAACCATCACCAAGAGGAGGTGATGATGGAGAAGGAATAAAACTAGTCTTAATAGGAAGAGAACTAGTGAAAGAAGTAAGAGTAGGCTCACCAAGAGTGGAAGAATCAATAATAATTGGTTCTAACATAGGTTCCACTATGGGAGGAGTAGGATCAACAAAATGTCTAATAAGGGCAACACTAACCTTAGGAGTAAACCAATGATGGGAATCAGGGAACCTAGAAAAATGGTAAGGGCCGATCACAACATGATCCATGAGAGGATCCTCAAAAACTAGAGGTGCCAATGTCATCTCTACTTTGTGATAAAGAGGAAAAATACAAGAATCAGATGCTACAAAATTTGAAACATGTGAGGATGCACAAAAAGACTCACATAAAGAAGAAAAATAACATATAATCTTGGCATCATGGGCTTAGACAAGACCACCTAATAAAGTATCATCTAAGGAATAACCATCATCATAATAAGGTGAATGAAGATCAATGACACAAGTTAGAATAACTTTTTCATCAGAAGAAGCATGGTGACTAGAATGATGAGTCTTGGATAAGACTATAGAAATGTCATCGTAAGGAGGTTTACGAGAATGAGGTTACAAGGAAGTAAGAAGTTACAAGATGAGATGTGAGATCATAAGTTTTTATCTTGAGATTAATCTCATTAGGCTCATCATCATCAGAGTTTAAAAGGTTTGGAGCAATATTACTAATAAGCTCGAGATGGCCATTGTATCCTCTGGTTGAGTGGATAGGAAAATTTAGACGTTGCAACTTATGAAATGGAATGCTAGTTAAAGGCTCAAGAGTAGGAATCTTAAAGACACCATGATCTTGGAATTATTCAAAATTCCATGGGTTAGTATCTCCTTGAATCCTATAAATGGCTCCATTACGAGGGAATTTAATGCATTGGCAAGTGGAAGAGGTGATAGCTCGCATACGATGAGTTCATGGCCTACCAAGCAAGATGTTATAAGAAAGAGGAAAGTTAAAGATCATCACCTTTACATGAATGGTGACAGGTGGGATAGTAATGGGAAGCCACACACACTTAAGAGGAGGCATTTTCCTTCTATCATATCCTTGGCAGGTGCTACATGTGGACTTAAAGATTGCATTTAGAATATCTAATGGTTTTAATGAAATCAAGAGAAGCAACACAAGCACTAGAACCCTCATTAATTAAAGCATGCTTAATTTAGATATCACCAATTTAGATGATAATAAATAGGGGAGGATCATCTGCATAAAGTATAATCTCATCAAGAATCATAGATGTGATGGGAAATTTTAGTGAAAGAGAAGTGTCAATAGTTTCATCAACATTGATGGACATCTCTTCACATTGTTGCAAGATACTATCCTCAGAACCAAATAAGGCCGCCTCATATCCTACTAAGGGAGGATGAGGCATTTCAAATAATAGTTTCATAAGATAGTTTTGATGATAGGGAGATGTCCTCATGAGTTCAATAAATGGAATCTGAGAAGGGATATTAGTGAGATCTGTAATGGGATTCCACTCATCATAACCCATGAGAAGATTTTTAGATATAGATGCATAATCATTAAGGAGGTCTTCAGAGGGAAGAGCCAAAGGGCATTGAAATTTGTGTTGATAAGAATGAGAAGGTTTAGAAGAAGGTTTTAAATCATGTTGAGATGACGAACTAATAGGTTTAACTTGATCTTGAGAAGTAGAAGAGGTGTTAATATAAGGATGATTAACATTGGAAGGAGAAGATGATGGAAGAGTGGTAAAAATAGCATGGGATGTGTTATCCAAAGGAGAATCATAAGTTGGATCTTCATCAAAGGTTATAATATCTTCTTGCCCCAACTCATTTAAATGAGTTAGAGAATAATATTGGATAACATGGTATGCTTGAGAAGGAGATGGGTTGTAAATAGGTTGAGATTCGATGAAAGCCACTACTCTTCACATATTATTCATTCCAACCATATTTTCTTCAAAAATTAGTTCCACAATACTTTCTACATTATTGGTGGAAGAGATGGGATTGCCTTGGTTTTATTAAATTATTTGATGATTAGGTAAAGGATTATTATAAATATCTAAATGAACATTTCTTGATTCAAGGCTTGAGCTTTATCATGAGTTTTGTATTCTTTGAATGCATGCTCATAATATTTTTGATGTTGGTGCATGATAAAATCATAGTCAAAATTAGGTCCAAGAAGAAAGTCCATAGCTAAATTATGAAGCTGTCTATAGGTCTCATGAGAATGACCCCAACTAGCATGAAACCAAAAAAACTTGTTGGGATCATACCAGGTTTTCATAGGATTAGTAGGGCTAATTTCATGAGGAAGAGGCCTAGGTAGATGTTTAAGAATTTCAACTAAGGAAAGAGGTTTATGAACATTAATGTTATTTGTTGAGAAATGATGATTAATAAATTGTTGAGAAGAGAAAGTTGGTTCTGAAGAATGGGTAGGAACAACTTGAACATGGTGAATGGTATCATATGAATTAGAAACACCATCATTGGTAACATTAAAGTTTTTGTTTTTAAGTAATATATGATAACCTGTGGAAGGTTGGGGTGGTTCAAATTGATGCATAAGGAAATATTATCATTTAGCTTGATCAATAGCTTCTTCCAAAGTTCATGGAGAAAGGGTACAGACTCAGAATTGTAATTTGGGATAAGGAAAATTTATAAAGAGATGAAAAAGATCATCATTGGACATGTTGTGTTCACATTTATTTGATAAAGTCTTCCATTATTTAAAAAATGATTGGGTGGTTTCATTTTTGCTTTGCTTACAGTTGATGTAATAGGCCAAAGTGTTTTCAGGAAGATCACTAGTTTGGAATTCTTGTACCAAAGAATTCACTAAATATTCCAAACTAGTAATGGAATGAGGTATAATTTGGTTGTACCAATCCAAGGCATCACCTATGAGGGTCTTATCAAGGAGTTTGGTAGTGAAAAAGGTGTTTAATTTCACCCAATCTTTATAAAGATTCTAAAATGTTTTAAGATGAAGAGTTGGATTAGTTGATCCATTATAAGATATTGTAGGTGTTATAACTCTTATATAAATGTTAGAAATTTGAGTAGTGAGAGGTTCATTTTATAGATGCTTGATAGTTTTATTGATTAAAGGAGGTTGAGGAATAAGATTGCCTTGATAATCTTGAAGAGGAAGGGGAGGAACACTTTCATTATGTGTGCCCCAAGCCATTGCTTGCAGTTGTTTTTGAAGATGAATAAGGTGATTTTGAATTCTCATCATTTGATTTGTGTTATGGGTTTAGAAAGAATTAATTTGATTGAGAGTTTGTAATAGAAGTTGGTGAGTTTGACTAACATTATTAGAAGAGTTGGTGTTGGTATTAGTGGCTTGGGTACCACTATTGGTGTTATTAAGAGCTTGAAATGAATGATGAGAATGAGAGGCACTAGTGATAAATATTGCTTGTGTAGAAAAAGATGGACTAGTGAATGGCAGAGAGGAAGAAGCACTAGAAGCATGAATGCCTTGGGTACAAAACAATGAACTAGTGGAAGGATTAAGGATAGTGGATCTTAGTATAACCAACCATGGTAGTTGAGATACTAGGCATGGAGGTAGAAGAAAGGAAAGAAGAAGAATAAGCATGATAAGAAGTCATGATCTAAGGGAGAGGTTGTGAAGAAAATAAATTATTACTACCAAATCTATTTGAAAATGTATAATGTGGTGAATGAGGTTCATTATCTTGACCACTAATCATGAGATTGTAAATGGTAGATGGATCTTTACCTTTATGTTGGGGAAATTGGTTAATAAAGAAAAGCATTTTAGGAGTATACTCTAACTCAGATTGATTTTCTAGGAGAAAATAAGGATTATGTTGCAAAGAAGTATCATGAGGGAACCCATAGTCTATTGTGTGACTTGCAATATGGACATTACTAGTATTTGCAAAAGGAACTCTACTTTATCTATAGGAAACCCTATGAGGATTGGTGAATTCCATCATGCCTATTTTTTGAGATTCAGTGTTGTCACCCAAATAGAAATCCATGATGAAAGAGGAATGAAAGCAAGACTAGAAAACAAAGGATTAAAAAAGTGATAGAAATAAAGTTAGGTTGACCCAATCAACCTAGTGCAAAACAAGGATAATAAAGCTAGATAGAGTGCATATAACTAACCCAATTCAGAGAGTAAATCTAAAAAAAGGGAAAAAGGCCTAAAAACTATGTTAGGTTTCCCTGATCGACCTAGTGCAGTGCACAAGAGCTCTAGAAATTGCTAGGTTGACCAGGTTGACCTAGTGTAGTTGATAGAGGAAAAAAGCATGGTTTGGGATAGTCTGGAGTCAAGCTAGTCAACATAGCACAATAGATAGGAAAAGAGAAAGGATTTTTAAAAAGATGAAAAATGAAATGAGATATGCTTATAGCTAGTCTAGAAAAGTAGATACTAAAATGAAATACGTAGTCAATTGAACTGATGCTGGTCAATCCAATTGGTATTATTATCACTCTGGAGTGTACCCTACTTAAAGATGTGTAAAGCACACCCTCACTCTAGCTGATAAAATTGAAACTTCTTAGAGTGTGGGTGACTCTGTAATAAGAAGAACCTCCAGAGAGGGTTGGTTCCCTTAAAATCTATCAATTATATCTAAATTATTATAATTTTTTGGGTTGAGAAGAGGAAGGGAAACTTAAAATAAATTTGAATTAAAAGGGGGTGATACACCTAAATTTTTCAAATCCTCTGAAGTTACTAAAATCAATACACACATATAATCAAATGAAATTTATATTTCTATCCTTAGGTAAAAATGTTTTAGATGAAGGGTTGAAAACCTCCTCAAATGACCTACAAAAGGGTGAGATAGAGAAAGATAAGTGAGTAAGGGACCTAAAAAATAAGATAAATCTCACTTGTATGCTGATGCACAATCAAATACACACTATTATTCTCTCCAAACTTAGATTTAGAACATAAATTCCTTTATTAATCACTGGTCCATCTTACAATTTATTTTTTCTAACTTTAGGTATCCCTCTAAATGGCTTGATTAAGCCAATAAATAATCTTTCCAAAACCTAAAATAGCCCTAAGTGGAGTTCAAAAAAGGAAAACGGTTAGTCTTGGTTAATTAACTCAAGACCTAACACCTTTTACAGTGTTTAGAACATTCAATAAAATCTTTTCCCTTTACAAAATTTGCATGCCTCTCCAAAATTTGGCATAGAAGTATGGTGGTGGGTCCAAGTTTGAAAGGTTAATATTTAAAATAAACAATACACTCTCCAAAAATCTCCAAACATGCATGAATCCAAGGTTGTCATAGAAGTATGGATGGTGGGCCCAATGAAAGTCAAACTTCTCCTTTGCGTGGAAAACAAGGAAGATGTGTAACAAAGCTTGTTTAGTCAACTCCAACTCAAGACTAGTAAACCTCCAAGGGTCTCCACTTGTATCAAAAGTTATGCCACATCTTGGATGGAGAACTCCGCTTGAACTTCCTGAAATGTTGAAAGCTTTGGATTGCATGAAAACCAAGGAGATGTGTGATTTTTTTGAATAGTTAGCTAAATCTTTAACCAATCCACTATAAATAGCTCTTGCTTGCATGGACAAGGATCTTGATGAGTGAGAGATACATTCAGATTGAATTCTTTGTTATTTATCAACCTACTACTCTCAGGTTCTTTGCTTCTATGCATGCATTTATTTGTTTGTGGCTTTTTGTCTCTATTTGTTCATTGATTTCTTTGAACAAATTATCCATGACTTTCCTATGTCTATTTTCCCTTCAATTTTCTTTCCTTTTGGGATTTATTTCCTCTCAAATTTATTTCCTTTATTTTGGCCTTAGGACTTTTCTCTTTGTGCGTGGTCCCATAGGAATTGTTTATTTCCTTTGAAAAAAATTCCAAAGGAATTATCTCAGGACTTTGTCTTTAACTCCTTACTTTAAATTGCCCTTTAGAAGTTTCTTTTGGCTTTTCAATATTCTTTCCAATTTTTTGCTTCAGACATAAGTCTAAAGGAAAAATTTTCTTCGAGATTTTGTTAAGGACTTTCCTAAAAGGAAGAGCCCTTTGGGCCTTCAAAAAGTGAGCCTTTGAAAGATTAAACCATCCCTTTATAGGTATTTCAAAGTGAATTTATTCAAGGGCACATACCCTTTAGGATTCTTGTAAAAGTCCTTTGAAATCCTTGAAGTGAACCTTCCCAAAGGGTAGCTACCCTTTAGGATTCTGTGAATGAACTTTCCCAAAGGGCACATACACTTTGGGTTTTTTGTGAACTACCCTTTGGGAACATGTTATGGACCATTCCTTTTGAAAAATAAGCCCCTCACAATTTTTGAATTGACACTCTTTCAAAAAAATTACCTTTTGGGACTTTGCAAATGGCCTTGTCGAAAAATTTGGAAAGCCCTTCAGACTTCTTCAAAATATCCCTTCAAACTTTTGTTTTGAACTTTCCTGAAGGGTAGGTACTCTTCATGAATTTTGTAATGAACCTTCCTAAAGGGGACATACCCTTTGAGATTTTGAACTACACCTTTTCCCTTCACCAAATTATCCTTTTGAAAAATTAAATGAACCACTAATTTTTTCAAACTTCTTGAAAAGTCCTTTTTCAGATTTATTTTCCCTCAGACAAAAGTTTGAGGAAATTATTTCCACTCTTAACCCAAAAAAACTCTAAGAAATAAAACACTTGGGAAAGAAAACACTTGGTGTAAAGTATAAGAAAAATAAAATTGTTCTCCTACTTCATCAGGCTCTTCACTCAACTTATTTCCTTTTCATGAAAAGTAATCCTAATAAAATTTCCTTTAGAAACTTCAAAACCTCATTGCCTTGGAAAAAATAAAAAAATATTGACTGTGACTTATGCTTGTGTCTTAAAATTTGTATGACTGTGTTCATGCTCTTGTCCTACTATAGGTTTCTTGCCCTTGTATAGACTGTAGCTTGTCTATGACTTCAAATAAGGCTCAAAGGCAAATTTGTTCATCATTACTATTCATGGCTGCTTGATCAGTCCATTGGCAAACATGAACCATATGAGAAAACTCACTGCCACCTTAACCTTCATCTCCATGCTTGTATTTCACCTCATAAATGGGTTGTTCATGTATTATCCTCATGATCATAAGTACTTGTCACTAAATCTTGATAAATACCTTTTTTATTTCAACATATCATCCTTGTGAACACACTTGATTGTGTAACATTACTATAGGTCCTCATCATGTCTGTATTTGATACTTTGACTACCTACATATCCGTTTGTTCATGCCTTTAGACTATAATTCACTAGTTTGACTAGCTATATAGGGAAATTAATCATTTTGGGTAAAGTTTCAAATAGTAGGGGTAGTTATTTGGCCTTGATAGGCCAAATTACTAAAACTTTTGGTGACTTTTAGGGTTTGACCAGCTTGTTGGTCAAAGAACTTAGAAACTCTGGTTATGACAAACTTGGATACACACTAAAATTGGAAAAGCTGGAGACCAAAACACAAAAGAAAAATTGACTCAATAAAAATGACATGTGTACATGTGCACTTAGAGGAAAAGATAATAACAATATTGAAATGGAAAGCAATTACTGAAGGGATGTATGAAAAAACACTTAGAGTAATGAAACTAAAGGTAGTCTATTGTGTACAAACTAACCTCCACCTTGTTGGTCTTCTTGGATCAAAAGGAAAGCTATTTTATGCCCCATAGAATATTGAAATATATTTTTCATCTCTTGATAGCTCTTTTCTACAACTAGAATCAATTGGATGCTCATGTCTTATTGATGGTGCAACTGGGATTCTATCCTCCAGTCTTAGGTACATTAATTACAAGTATGGATCCAAGACCCAATCATCATGTTCCTAGATCCATGTACTTTTCAAGAACATGCCCAATTTATGATCATAATCATGTAGACTATCATATTGTATCTTATTCAACATATCTTCAAGGCTATCCTCTAAGAGAGATGATTCTAATTTTGTGACTTCTTGAGGCCATTTGTGTTCATACTTAGCTTCCAAAAGTGTATAAACATCTGAAGATGATGGAAAAGGTTAATAACCATGCTTGAGATGTTCAAACATGTCATCTTCTATGAAAACAACCTCTTCTTGCTTGGTGAAAGCACTCTTCTCATCCTACCATGGACCACATTCCAATAAATAATACCCTAAATAAAAGATATCAAACAAATCCAAAGACTTATTCTCCTAAATTTGAAGTACAATTGAAACATAAGGTTGTAAATTATCTTCAACTTTTAGTGGTAATTGGTACTCATTTTCTATCACTTCTGCAAGATCTTATTCTTCATGATGGATGACAACCCTTATTAGATCAATAAGCTCATGAAAAACACCTTTAAGTTGAACAATTGATGTTTTTTCGTCTTGAATTTTATCATCTACTCTCAGTTTATCTTCAATTACAACAACAACCTATTTAAATTCATCAATTTCATCTTTGAAACTGAATGTGTCAATGATGATGTCCTCCTTATGATCATGTAATACCCTTTGATACCCTTTCATCTCCTTCTACATTAGCTGCAACTTATTCTTTTGCTTCAGAAAGGATAGGCTCCTTCTCTAGGATAGACACAATAGATCCCTAAAAGTATTAAATAAGATGAGAAAGATCTAATGGTTGTGCCATAAGTACCTTAATTTTATCCTAATGCTATTGAACCTGAACAACTAACACCTCCTCTCTCACTATTTATTGAATTACTTTCCATGAAGGAAAGGATTTTAGATTTTGAGGGGGAAGGGGTGAGGGCTAAATGTCAATAGTGAATTTAGGGTTGATTTCATCAGTTGAGCTTATGTTTGGTTGTTGTATTTGACTCCAATTTGTAAAATTGGGTGTAAGAGCTTCTGGTATTGTAAATATTGCATCTTGAGGCATGATTGGGAAAGTTTCCTACTGAGATAGACTAGAACTCCATGGATATTGATATGGGGAAACAAGAGGTATTGATGTTTGAGACTAAGATTACTTATCAAATAACTCTTATTTTTAAGCTGATAAGTCCTTAGTAATCATTTGTCTTACCCTCTGCATTTCCTCTATATCATCATGAAAATTCAGAGAATTTTGGAAGGATGATTGATCTTAGAATCGGTAAGGCTCATATGGATGAGGTTGAGATGCATATGGATCATGGTTATAGGGATGGTATGAGTTTTTGTACTACTAATAAGGATATAAATACTTTTCATATGGATGATATGGGTCATGGGGATCATACTGTAAATATTGAAATGGAGAAGAATGATGAAATTTTTCTCTATAGGCTGCTATAGCCTAGAAATTCATGAAGATAATTGGAATTATATTAAAAAATGTACCTTTTACCTTAAGATGAGGACCATAGGAGTAATGGAGAATGGATCTAAAGATGATGTACTTCAAGCATACCCACCAGGCATACTAGAAACTATTATCACTCTGGAGTGCACCCTGCTTGAAGATGTGTAAAACACACCCTCACTCCAGCTAATACAATTGGAACTTCTCAAAGTGTGGGTGACTTTGTAGTCAGAAGAACCTCCAAAGAGGGTTGGTTCCCTTAAAATCTATCAATTATATCTGAATTATTATGATTTTTTGGGTTGAAAAGAGGAAGGGAAACTTGAAATAAATTCTAATTAAAAGGGGGTGATACACCTGAATGGTTCAAATTCTCTGAAGTTACTAAAATCAATGCACACATATAATCAAATTAAATTTATATTTTTGTCCTTAGGCAAAAAAGTTTTAGATGAAGGGTTGAATACCTCTTTAAATGACCTATAAAAGGGTGAGATAGAGAAAGATAGGTGAGGAAGGGACCTAAAAAGGAGATAAATCTCACTTGTACATTGATGCACAATCAAATACACACTATTCTTCTCTCTAAACTCAGATTCAGAACATAAATTCCTTTATTACTCATATTTGTTGTTCATACACATGCTTACATTGTTATATCTATATTGAAAACCACGTGAATACTAGATATAACATACATCATACATTGCCAAATTATTCTTAAATTATATTATGTTATGATGTCATGTATACACATTATATTGGTTTATTACGTAGATATCATATATGCTTAGGATAACACATATCATGCAAAGATTTTTCTTTTGAAAATAGTTTTTTCATAGGTTCAATAATTCCACTCAATAGAGGGGGCATTAAAAAAGATTTTCCATAGATATTAGGCCATCTAAATGCACTCAAAGTATAATTTATATCACATAGGCACAAAATATAGAGCTTAGTTTTAGGAAAGCATAGTGGAAAATAGTTAGACAAAGATTAGAGTCAGTTTGGCAAAAAACCAACACAATTGGAAATTAACACCAAAAGTGGACACTAGCACCATAATGCTACTATACAAAGTATAGTGATACTATCCAATAGCCCTAAAAACATGAAAATATAGAATTCCAATTTTAACACTAAATCACCAACATTGAATTTTTTAAGTTTTTCTCTCTTGTTATGTTGCTTAATAATGCGTTTATTATATTATCAATTATGATAGAGAGAACTCATGAATCTCTTGTCAAGTAGTCCTAAATCATAAAGGTGAGCTTCATGTAACTCTTCATCAAGGGTAATGCCATGAAGATAAATTAAAATTGAAGGTAAGTCCACTTCTAGTGGTAAGATGACCTCAAAGTCATAGACTAGAGAGAATGGATTTTCCCCAATGGTAGTGCAAATACTAGTGCAATAAGCCCAAAGAGATGGGTAGAGCTTAAGGTTCCAATCATTTTGGGCATATAAAATAGTATTTGGAAATATATTTTTAATGATCTTAATACTTTGTCTGGGCCATTTCACTAAGGATGCTAAGGGGTGGAAAGATTGTGTGTAATCCTAAATTTTGATAAAATTTGTTTCATGTCCTTACTTTTGAAATCACCACCATATACAAATATGATGGTATGAGTAATTACAAAGGAAAAAATGATTTTATTGAGGATAAAATTAGATATTTTAATTCTAGTAATGCTAGCAAGGGGCATAACTTCTACCCTTTTAGTAAAGTAATCACTAGTAGTGATGATAAAAATAAGGACATCTTGAAATTAAGGTAACTTGCCGATGAGATATAATAACCTCATATATAATGAACATATGGATTCAAGATTTTGAATATTATCTATAGGAGAATAATAAGATCATTATATGATTGGCAAGGATTACACTTCTTAGCAAGGGTGATGGTATCTTTATCAAATGTTGACTAATAATAATTCATGCATATGAATTTACTTGTTGTATTATGTTTGCTATAATGGTATCCATAAATACCTATATGTTATTTATCAATAATAGGAGGGATCTCATCTACAATAACACATTAAATTGGGTTTACTTCAAAATTGTGATAATTAATGATATACTTAAATGTTTGCTTATGAATTATAATCTTTTCATGAGAATCAGTCTCATGAGGGTATAGTTAATTTTAAAGATATTAGATGATGTTATTACACCAAGATATTTTTTGAGTGGTGAAAAAATTAATATTGGAAAATAATAAAATAATCCTTAGGTGTTATAATACATGTAAAATTTTGCATGTGAATGAAAACTCTATTATCATGAAAAAGGGAGGCAATATAATCAATGACAATATTTTACTTTTGTGGGATTTCCTTGATGGTGAAGAATACACATTTATTAGCAAGGTAATTAGAAAAGTATGATTAAATGTTTTATTTTTTGAATTGATACAAGCCATTGAATCAATGACATATAATTTTGGAGTCACCTAAATCATGTAGATAATCAATGGTTGCTTGCATACAAAGAATTAGAGCTTCATATTCAACCATGTTGTTGGTGACATAAAAGGTTAATAAAAAATATAGAGAGATGATATTTATAAAATGATAAAAAAGGATGAATGTTACCTTGGTTCTTTTTATGAACTTGGTTCCACTAAAGTGGAGTGTCCAAGTATTCTCATGCAATTCAATTGTGACATCAAGATTTCCTTATTGTTTGAGTTGGTGGATTTAAATTGGGATGGTTGAATCTCATGTTATTATAGGGATTGAGGATTGATATGAGCCATGAAATTATTCTTTGAGGATTATGGATTAATCACCACCTTTAATGAATAAGACATATTCATCATGAAGGGTATCTTAAATATGTATTATGATGAGAAGAGGTGAAACAACAATGTAATAAAAATCACTTGCAATTTGATTGAATTTTGAATAATAATTTAGGTCAAATTACATTAAGAGAGTCATCCACTTACCAATTTGATCTATAGGGAAAAATGCATTAGAAAATAGATAAATAATAGTGTTTAAATGTATAATGACATAAGTTTTTTGTTAAAGCAAGTAATGCTAAAGTTAATAAGTAATAAATTAGATAACAAGACAATCATGCTTACTATTGGTGTAGTGGGTATCATAATAGATCAATTCATCACTAATATAATATATGACATAACATTTATTAGACTAATATTGTTGTGCAAGCATCACATGAATGGAGATAGGGGTAAAATATGTGTACAATATGAAAGGTTGATCATTGGATGGTGGTTGTAATGTAGGAGGTTTGAGTAAGTTTTTATTTATGTTATCAAACAAAATTTGAAAAATTTCACTCTACTTAAGTTTGACACCTTTCTTGAGGAAGGAATTGATTTAAGGAATTGAATATGTTGACTAGGGGATGAATCTCTAAATTTCCCCAAGCTTCCAAAAAAATGTGATGATTTGAGTGACAATTGTATAAACATAATATTTTAAAATTTTTATTGATTATTGACACTTCATATCTTATAGGAACCTTTCAAGTCTCAATCTCTTTGAGGGCATGCCTTAAGGGGTGCACTGAGAAAGGGGTGGGTAGACCATCAGTGCTTTGTAAGATTGTTTTTCCTTTTTCCACTTGCTATCTACACACTAGATCCCTAAAATCATGAACCCTAGGCTTTTTATTCTCTTTCCTATCCATTCTAGTCACTATCATGATTTATTCCTTCATTTGTTGACTTATTACCTTTTTTACCTATTCACTACACTAGGTCAACCTAGTTTATTCTGGGGACACTTTAACTATTTTAACTTGTTTACATCTCAACCGACCTAGCATAGACTTTAGGCATTAGCTCAAGAATGTACTAGGTCAACCCGATCGATCTAGTATAACCAACATGTTTGAATGATTTTTAGGTAAGATACTACTATATGTATAAGGTCATTTCCTACCATTTAAAATAATAGAATAATCAAGTGAATAAGTGTGAATGAACATATGCTTATTGACCATTCTAATTGAAGAATAAATATTTAGGGTTCAATACTTTCTTTAGAGCTCTGATCTTGTCTTGTGGAGAAGTAATTTGGATGATTAGGTAGGTCATGTATCCTAGAGCTGATTTATCTTGGTTATCCTTACAAGCCACAATAATCTCTTGTGAAACACCTTGGCCAAGGGAGAGGTTGATACTCAACATGTTCATCTTCAAAGGTAAGTATTCCTAACTTTATTTCTCCTTTGTAAGAGTAGATAGATAATGTAGTATGCATTTTCTCTTTCATGCATTAGGACTATTTATACATTGACATGAGTATATGTCTCCTAAACATGTTTAGTTTAGTTTTTGTTTATTTACTTTATTCTAACCCCCACTTTATGCCACAAGATTTGGTGTGCACTAGATTAGTTTACTTTTCTTGTTATTAAAATAGTTTACTTTCTTATTTACAATCTAACACAGTAACCTAATCTAGTGCACACCAAATCTTATCAAATTTAGTAACCTCTTATCAAATTATTTCTTGATAGTCTCAACCCATTTTGAATGTATATGCGTTTTTATTTCCTAGCCCATATATCCACCATAGAATACAAATATTTATGGTGAAACTCTTCATCACATGGTTCTGAATCTTCTCAATTTACCCCATACCATATATTACATCCAAAGAATCCTATTAGACAAATCCCAAACAATGAAAATCATATACCTTATACAAATTTTACACCTTTTAAACCTAGAATTAATAAACTCATTAACCCATCTACATCAAATGTTGGAACCTCACATTATGTTCCACCCCTTACAACCAATGTTCAAAATCCTCTTGTTACACCCATAACAAGAGTACCTAACATTATCACTTACCAAAGTAACATGGTTGAAACCAATAAAATTGATAATCTAGATGGTTACAAAATATTCAAAAACCTTGATGACAATACTATTTACACTTCTAACAAGAATGGTAGCTTGACTAAGCTTCCTTCTTCTTCTACCACACTTAAGACAATTAATACCAATGTTAACAATTTTCCTCCCACCAATACTAGCAATCCTCTTCCTATCAACACTAATACCCATCCTACAAGCACTAATATAAATATTGATACAACTCAGCTTCTTGCACAAGTCATACAATAAATCAACATCATACAAACTTCTAATCAATCTCTAATGATGACAATGCAATAACACTTATGAAACATGATTAGTCAACCACATCAAGTCATCATGTCTCAACCAAATCCAAATTTTGTCCCTCCTCCTCTTAGAGATGCCAATGGGAATAGCATCCCTCAACCTCTAATGAATAATAAAATGATTTAAAATCTTCAAAATGAACCTTTATCCCCATTCATTACATCTATAGATATTGGAAATAATTCTCCAACTATCACATATAATGGGACTAAGGACCCTACTATCTTTCTTAAGTCTTTTGGTAATCTCTATAAGGAATGGGTCCAAACTAACACCTTTGATGCCACCAAGAGCTTAGCCAAAACCTTTATTTTTGATGAACTTGAATGGTATAACCAGATTCTTAGACATTCCATATCATAACTATAGAATTTAGTCAATGCTGCAGTGAAGGAATTCTAACATGATGACCTTCCTAAATATTACCTTAGATATTTCATCAATGCCAAGTAACTTCCTAATGAATCTGCTCATGCTTTCATCAAATTATGGAATTATCTTGCCCATAAAGTGGACCATAACATGAATGATGACACTATTCTAAAGCTATTTGTCACTGCTCTTAAACATTCTCTTTAATATAAAGTTCTAATCTTTTCACCTCAAACTTTATAAAAATCCTTAGACCAAGTAAAAAGACAAGACTTTTTTATGACTTAATTTGAACCATCTCAAACAACTACTAAAGCATCTTTCCAATCTTCTTCTCATACCATTGATTCATCCAAGTCTCCCTAACCTTAACATGGAACATCCAATTCAACCAATTTTAACCTAACCCACCATCCTTTGAGTCTAGAACAACTTATGATGATATTTCTACCCTCTAAGCCCATGAGCTTTGATATTTCCAAACCTCCTTGAAAATGGTACAATATAGATAAATTTTATTGGTGGCATGCTACTATAGGTCATTCTCATGAGTCTTGTCATGATATTCACTTATTTCTTATTTTTTCATTTTTTGGTCCACATTTCAATCTTGATACTCTCACAAAACAACGTTATCAGACTCCCTTCAAGACTCTCACAATCAATCTCAAGAATGACAATCACATCAACATCAATTACCTAATGAACAACCTCATCTACCAATTTTTTCCAAACCAAAATTGATCCTTCTTCTTATACCAATAAAGAAAGAATAGCTAACATGAAAAAATTTAAACATATTGTGGCATCCATTGAGCCTCAACCTCTTATGTCATATACACCAAAGGAGTACCTAGTCTAAATGCCTACTCCAAAGCAGATCATACATGGTCCTCCTTTACCTCCTTTACCTTATTTATCTACTCATACCTCTCCTACACATCATATGTCATATTTAACATTCTTAAAAATTAATGAACCAACACATTTTCCTCTCTCCAAATGCACCTACCAACCCAATGTAAATAATTCTAATGGTTCAATGTTACCTCCTTCCAAATCACACTTTGGGGCATCTTGCGATGCCCATCCACATGTCCCTTTAGAATTTGAAGGATATTTTGATTCTCATCCATATATTCATTCAGACTTTGGGGTATCTTGTGATGCCCATCCCTACATCCACTTACCTTTTGGGGCATCTTACGATGCCCACTCTTCTTCTCCAATGCATAATAACAAACAAATCTAGCTTCAAGAAACCTTTCAAGACTCATAGACTTGTCTTTTACATGCTCATCTTTGATACAAATGTTAGCATAGATTTTACTTTGTTCTTTTTGTCTCATGTTTATTTTTTTAATCTATTTTTATTCTTTTTCACCTTCCTAAGCATCATAATTTTCCTTTATGTTCTTTTCGATTTATTATACATCACATTTAGAATTTGTTTTGATTTTTGTCCTTATATATATCTTTTATTATTTGTATTTTTTAATGTCATTCTTTGCCTTATTATATTTATGATCATTTTTTCCCCTTTATTTAGCATTTACCTCTTGATGTACCATAGTCTTCTTTTTCTTTTGGAACCCTCGTAGGTTTCTCTTTTGTGAGTTTCTTTGTAAGACCATTGATAGGACCTGACACCCATAAAAAAATTACCATATTTTTTTACTTATTTTTCTCATTTTTCTACTTGCCAATGCTATTTTGGCATCCTTTGGGTTTTTATTTGTGAGGTGATTTGTAAAAAGGCTCCCTCACTTTTATTTTTATTTTAATTATCAACACCCTCATGGGTTTCTCTTTTATGAGTTCTTTGTGAGACCGTAGATAAGTTTCTGACCCCCTCATAAAATTACCATTATTTTTATGTTTTTTATGATCCTTGTTATTAGACATTAGCTTTTACTTCTTTTGGTAAATGGAATCTACATAACAATCTATGTTAGCATGTTTTCATTCACTTCCCTCTTTTTTATGATAAGGAATCACACTTTTTCTATCATTGTATCCCTCTTTTTTCCCTGTGTCACATTTTTTTCAATTTGAAGTAATTTAAATTATTCCATGTGTTATTCCTCTTGATTTTTACTTTCTCTCATCTCTACATTGGATAAAACAATGTTGAAGTCAAGATAGCACTTTTATTGCACCTAGATTTATGAGAATCTTAGACCCCATGATATTTAAAGTTCTCTCTCTTAGCAACATTGTCCCAAAGTTTTCAAATTAAAGTCATTTTTATCACCCATATTTGGTCTTCCAAATCCATATGGAGGAGGAATCTAAAAAATACATCAAAAGAAAGACAAAAGCTAGATCATTTGAAAATAAATGGTAATGATATTTAAAAGGCAACATACAAATCTCAAAATTAAAATTCACACCAAAAGATGTGATTATCATTCACATATCCTATCTCCAATTGAAGCTCAAACTCCATAGATGAATTCACATAAAACTAAAGTCCTTTGGGGTGAAGTAGGCCAGTAGATTGGAATAGGGGAATTCAAAAAGCTCTATGGTGCTACCTACTTTCTCACACAAGTACCCAATCTTCATAGTAGATTGATGGCTCTATAAGGGGTCCTAAAGAATGGGGAACATGTCATGGGGAGGTAGGTCCATTTTATTTTTCATGCATATAGCCTTCATGAGATGATCTATATACTCCATTTGTTTACCCAAGACTTGTGTCCTTAAGAAAAGTTATTCATAGTCCTTAAGGTCAAAATTACTCTTGTTTTGACAAACCAAATTTGAATGTCTTGTTTTTGATAAAGAGTTTATCTGCCTTGTTTTTTCCTACAATCTCCCCTTCACCCATTTTATTTCCCCCCTTGACATGAAAATTATGATTCCAAATCTATTTTCCCTCTTCTATTATTCCCTCTTCTTCATCTCTTAAAAACATGCTAGCACTACTTTGTTTCAATTTTATCTATCTTGAGAGTAAAAACAACATGTTTGAGTAACTATGGATTACTCTTTTCTATCATTTGTCATTATTATACTACCCTTATATTGTAGATAGCTGAGTCCATACCATTTTTCCATTATTACCTGTTTCTATTTATGTATGCCTTCTTCATGTTTATTTTACATCTTGACTTACATTTCATTCGACATGATTTCATATATTTTTTTATTTATGTTTGATTCTTTTATGCCTATCTTACATGAGCTTACTTTTCACCTTATTACATATCTCTGTTCAAGTTTTCTTGCATTGATATTTCATTTTTCATTCATGTCTTACATGCTTCCCAACGTGATTTAGTAGTTTTTACATTCCTTTTTTCCATTTATGTTTTACATATTTTATAATGTGATTTAATATGTTTTCCTATCATTTGTAATTCTTTTTCCAATCATTTATCATTTATTTCTTATCAATTGTCATTATTTTTAGTATATTTTTGTCATTTATTTGCCAATCATTTGTCATTCATTTTCCATCCTTTTGTCAATCATTTGACTTTAATATTCTAGCCTTATATTAAAAATCCTAATTGTCAAAATTTTCCTAAAATCTTAATCTAACCACTATATGCCTATTTTCCAAAATTCTATTTTCATCTATTTTTACACTAACTTCTATAGGTTAGCCTAGTGTACTCTACATTGGACACCTTTATTTTTCTCACCATCTAATTCTTTATCTACATCACTAAGGTAATTTAAATGTATATGTTTTTCAATTCTATCCTTTCATTTATATTATTTGTTTCTTACTTCACTTTACTTAGCATCAACATTGTGTGTTATCATGTTCTATCTATGAAGCACCATCCTGTATTGCACTTACATGATACATCATGAGCTTCAGTTGGGGAATATGTATACACAATATTTTCAAACTTTTACTGATTATTGATACTTTGTATCTTGTAGGAAATTATTGAGTCTTAATCTCTTTAAGTGTATACCTTAAGGGGTACACCAAGAAAGGGGTGGGTAGACCATTGGTGCTTCATAAGATTATTATTCCTTTTGCCACTTGCTATCTACACACTAGCTCCCTAAAACCATAAAGCCTAGGCTTATTCTTATCTTTCCTATACATTATAATCATTATCATGCTTTATTCCTTCATTTATGGCCTTATTACCCTTTTTACCTATTCAATACACTAGGCTGACTTGGTCAACCTAGTGTATTCTGGGGACACTAGCTAGTTTGACTTGTTTGCATCCCAGTCGACCTAGCACAGACTTTAGGCATTATCCTAAGAATGTACTAGGTCAACCCAATCAACTTAGTATAGTCGACATGTCTAAATGATTTTTAGGTAAGATACTACTATATATACAAGGCCATTTCCCACCATTTAAAAGAATAAAAGAATCAAGCGAAGAAGTGTAAATGAACATGTACTTATTGACCATTATACTTGATGAATAAAGATTTAGGGTTCAATAATTTCTTTGGATCTCTGATCTTGTCTTGTGAAGAAGTATTTTAGATGCTTATGTAGGTTATGCAGCCTAGAGCTGATTCATCTTGGTTATCCTTACCAGCCACAACAATCTCTTGTGAAACACCTTGGCCAAGGGAGAGGTTGAGACTCCGCAGATTCATCTTCAAAGGTAAGTATTCCTAACTTTATTTCTCATTTTTAAGAGTAGATAGATAATGAAGTATATATATTTTTCTTCCATGTATTAGGATTCTATATACATTGACATGAGTATATGTTTCCTATATATGTTTAGTTTAGTTGTTGTTTATTTTCTTTTTTTTAAACCCCCATTTTGTGCCACAAGATTTGGTGCACACTAGATAAGTTTACTTTTCTTGTTATTAGAATAGTTTACTTTATTTTTTATTAGCATAAGTGAATATCAAATCTTAGGACTCTTTTAGGGTTGTTGTGTGATTATGTTAGACTGTAGGCTTTGGAACCCTTCCTAGCATGATGTGTTGTGATAAATGATACAAGTGATCCCCTAATTAGGTCTAGTAGATCCCCATATTGGTCTTGCTCCCACTTAACAAGTGTATACCCAATTAGAAGTGTAGGTGTAATCTATCTTATTTGATCCAGGATTGATTCATTGTGCATCATGTAATTCTGATTTCATACAACAACTATTGGTCTAGGCATGCCCATAATAGATTTGATATTAGAGGGATCCACATTAATACATCATATAGAGACCAAAAACCCTAAGATGTTTCCTCAATTAACTCTAAAAATAACCTTTTGGGGGTTGAGCCTAACATTATACCTATTCAATAATTTAAAGACAATTGCTAAAAATTAAGGGTGATGTTCACAGTGCTTGCATTTTTAAGGAGACCATCCACATAGGTTTCAAATATTGGAAAAGATAGTGAAAATATGATTCATGACACATTAATAGGTTTATTCAATATTTATACAGCCCAAATACATCTTAACATAAAAATGGGTGCCCCACTTGGTGGTGAATGTGGTGTTATGTTGATTTTTAATAGTGATGTGAATCTAATTATGTCCCAAAGAATGATACACGATGGAAATCATATCATATTTGGTTTTATTCAATAATGGAATTAATTAAAGGGAGTGGAAAATTATCCTTGGGATATAGTAAGTTCAAATTATAAAAGTCAAAGTAGATGTGAATGATCATTGTGACTTTCTTGTGAAATAGACTTATGTTAAAGACCCATCATATTAATCTATAGGATTAATAAAATTAACATCAAGGGGATTGATGAATTATTTATAACAAAGCTTAGATACTTATTAGGTGAATTTTCATTATTTCTAGAAAATGAAATCTACCTCAAGATAAGTGAAAATGTTATGAACGATGATGCTAGGGATAATGTTGGGCATGTCGTCATATGACTAAGAGAATGTTTTATTTTATTTTTTAAGGAAAATAAAAAGGTTATATTTCTATTTAGGATGAATAAGAGAAGAGATAAGGACATGGTGATGATCATCAAATGTTCTTAAGTTAACCTCTTGAGTCTATTTCACTAAAATGGCATTTCCATCTTGGAAATGATATGGTGTAGGTGGTAAATTAGAGACAGGGTAAATTTTTGGATCGACACTATTATAAAAATTATGAAATAAGGAGAAATATTTCAAAATGTCTAAATTTTAAATGTTGGCAAGTTGAGGGTCCCTTACATGAAGGAGTTATAAAATAGATTCATCAATAGGTTATGTAGGTAAAGGACCATTATATTTGATAACAAAGTCAAGATAAACATATCTATTAACATTGTTGTCATATTATGTGTGAATCTATCTCATAGTAAAAGCTTGATATCTAAGGTAAGTTTTGGATCTCTAGGAGGAATTTTAAAAATTTCCTTGATGACTTTGGCCCAGATGAAGGAGTTAAGATTTTATGTTTAATTTTTTTATTGTATTATCTTAGCCAAATTTATCTAATTGGTCTATTAAATTCTAAATAACATAAGTCAAACCAATGAAGTTATATATTTGTGAGGTTTTCTAAACAACATTAGCTTGGTTGAAGTAGTCATAATTGTTTAGCATTTTTTGAACTGCATCAACTTGGCCAAATTAGTCACCATTATTTGAAATTGTTTGAACTTCATAGAGATTATTGAATTTATCAAAAATATCTAAATTATTTTAAATTACATCGATCAGGATAAAATAATAAAAAATTCTTGGAATTTTCCTTCTTGCATTGACTTGGCTAAAGTAGATAAAACTATGTATAATTTTTGGGCCATATCAGCCTATATAAATTAGTAAGGAATTATCTAGAATTTTTTGAACTACCTCGACCTTGCTATAGTAATAAATATTAGATATTTTTAAGAAATTATTTTTTAAAGTGAATTTTTTTGAGGTTTGGAAGAGAAATATGAGATTTTTTAAAGCACACATCTAGAGTATTTCAAGGTTGGATTGGCAAGAGGTACATATCCTTCTATGCCATGATCTTATTATTCATCACTTGAATCAATCATGATAAAGGTGGAGTAAATATAAATTATAATTGGAAACATGCATTTTAGTGAGGGAATTTTGATAAATACGCACATTCAATTGTATTCCTTGAGATTTGGAAAAAAATATAATCTTCATCATAAGATAATGATATGATGGATGCTCTATTAGGTTGAGGATTATTGGAAACATCCTTGGTATACACACCAAATTGACTAAAATATCAAGGAGTGAGTAACAAATTTTTTTGGAAAAGTTTAGAAACCTAATTTTCATTGCATTCATAAAGGTCTTCCTCATAGGAAGTTTCATTAACATTACAAGGGGATGGGTTATCACTATCATCAATTATCAAAGAAAGGGATATATCTCATGGTATAAGATATAGATGAAGCTATTATGAGATATATGGTGGTAAGAGAGTTATATTTAAAATGTTTTGAATCTCACTGGGTTCATCACCATCAGAGTCAACAACGGTGACTTGCATATTGAGATGCATGTTGATGAAATCAAGTAAGGGAAACATATTTATAGTATTGGTTGTAGGAGTATTGAATAGTGTTGAGGTATTTGGTAATTTGAGATCCCATGGGTTGGGATCAACTTCAAATTTATATTAAATACATTTATGAATAAAATTTAGGCATTGGATACCAAAAGAGGAAACCTCTCTTATGCAATGAGTCCAAGGGTATCCTACTAGTAGGTCATAAGAAAGTGGAAGATATAAAACCATAATCTTGGTACATATAATTTTGGGTCCTAAGTAACAGGAATCTAAATGCATCTACGAGGATTTTTGTTTTTCTTATCAAATAAATAAAAAATGAATCTTGTTTTCTTAAGATATTTTGTTCAAAGACTTGACATTCTAATTCTTCATAGGGAAGTGACATTTATGTTGGAACCTTTATCCATGATAAATTTCCTCACTTAAACATCATTGATCATGAAACTAATAAAGAGGGATGGGTCATCAACTAAGAATATAATTTCATCATTGATTAGATCATTCTCACTAAACTCTATAGGGAGTTTGGGTAAGAACCATAAATATGTTTAGGATGGTAACTAAGGTTTTATTTGGGAGATTTGATAGAAGGAAGAGGTTTATTGTTAGGTCGAGGCTCCATTTTTAAAGAGGGAAAATCATTTGATGGTACATTGATAGATATATTAAACGTTATTTTATATTTGAGAAGAATGTCTTCTTAGGGAGTTTTCTTACATTTGGTAACAAAATATCTATGAGTGGGATTATGTCAGTAATTAACCTTTATTTCATTAACATATCGAGAGTTTATGTAATATTAATCATAATGGGCATCAATAGCACATACCAAGTTGTTCATATGGGTGGTATTAAAATGATATGTTTGATAAGACTTATGTTGTTACTTTTGATATTGGTATGGAGATAAATGTGATCAAGATTTATTAACTTGATTTGATGGTTGGATTTAGATTTAGAAGCTTTGAGATACTATTTATAATTCTCTTTAATGATATATTTATGGTTAAATATATCACCTAGTATGAGGTTATGATAATTTTTATGAGAATGATGAACATTGACATGCCATAAATAAAATTATCTTAATTTTACCATGGTGGGAAAGGCTTGGATAGATAAAAAATCTTGGCACTAGAAGGAGACATCATTTAGTTTAGCTCATAGAGATTCAAGGGATGGAAAAATGAGTTTTAATTATTATTTGGATTATTTGAAAATGATACTCACAATTTTGTTTGTTGAGGAGGTTTAATTTGAGACGTGATATCATTTATTTCATTGGTGGTTGTTTGAAAATATTCATTACTATAATGTTGAGAAGGTTGAAATTGGTTCATAAGATAATCTTGTCATTTAGCTTGATTAATGACTTCTTCCAAATTATTAAGAGAGAATAAAATTACTTTGTATTATAGGAAGATTCAAACAAATGATGAAGAATTTGAAAAGGTTTTCCTCACTCATGTTGTGATATGATTTATGCACAAAAGACTTCCATTACTTGATGAAACCATGGGTAAATTCCTTAGGTAATTTCCTAGAATTAATGAAGTTTACAAGGATATTTTTTGAGAAGATCACGGTATTGTAATTATTTTACTAGAGAATTAATTAGGTCTTATATATTTTTGATTGAATAAATGGGAAGTTGATTGTACCATCGTAATGCATCTCCAACTAAGTTTTTGTCTATAAGTTTGGTGGTTACATAAGTGTTAGTTTTGATCCACTCTTTTTAGAGGGTTAAAAACATTATAAGATTTAAAGTAGGATAAATATTCCCATAATATGTAATGGTTGTATATATGTTTTGAATGCCCATTAAGACAATATAGGGAACTTAAAGTTTGTTTTGGAGTGATTAAAGCATTTTTTATGAACAAGAGGTTGGGGAATGGGATTCATATTAACATCTATAAAGGGAGTGGGGAAGAGTTTGAATTAGGTTGAACTCATATAAATTGTTGAGGTTAATTATCCATTTGATAAAGATGGTTTTTAATTTGTACCATGTGATTTTTATTGGTAGATTGCATTAGGGCCATTTTTCTAGTACTTATAGCTTAAACAATAAAAATATGCCATAAGGGTTTAATAAAGGGTTGGAAAGAAAAAAAATTCAAATTAGGGAAATATATATAAGACTAAATCCACCATAAAGTTTGCTAGCTTGCACAAACTATAATCAAGTCTAAATGAGAACCAAGATAAAAATAAGAAATGCAAGTAATATATTGAAACCAATAACAATTAATACACATATTATTATAGACATATAGATCGAAGTGAAATTTTGAATGTTTTGGAAAGGAAATGTGATTTACAAATAAAATTATATGATTTTTGAATTTAATAAAATCTAGAAGTAAATGTATGCCATTTCAAAATGAACTAGAATTTAGAAAGGTACATGTTACTTTAGAATGTAAATTATTAAATTATATAAATGAGATATGTGATAACATACAAATATAATAACCATAGTAGTTTATGAAATATTAGAACAAAATTTAACCTTACTTTAAAGGTTCCTTTAGATCAATATCCTAACAATGCCAATAATTTACCAACCTGTAAGCTAATCATGTTTGGTTAAGGAGTAAATGGTTAAATATATGAAACCTAAAGAAGGTGAATATGCAAATTATTTAAAAAATTCCTTTCTAATCCAATGCATATCATGACCTAGAGATAAAATATTGAAAGGCCTGGGAGTAGTGATGAATTAATATTGGGTGACAAATAATGATGATTGTACAAATCAGGTGCTATGATCTAAAAATTGAAAAATTAACACTATAGTAACAAAGCAATAAAATAATGATTTTATAGCATGAAGTGGAAAAATTATGAAGCAATAATTAAGGAAAATTGTTAAGATATAAACATAAAAAAATTATGACAAAACTAGCAAAAAGAGCATTTAATATCAATTGAAATCCTTGTTGGACATCCAATAGGAAAATATTACAAGTTTTATATGTAGATACTAAGATATGATTTATGTAGTAATATAGTCCTATAAACTTGGAAAATATCCATCATGGATGTATATTTTAATTATAGACCTACCCATTTCCAAAAGGCTCATGTTCACAATCTATTTGTGCCTAAATTTCTTATCTCTTAGTCTGACCACTATTATTTTGATGGCAAAGCCTTCTATATTATGAAAAAATATCTAAACCTAATTATTATCTATCACTACTAGTTTTAGATGTGTAACTATTTTCTATATTCTTGGACAATTGTGTTCTATATATACACCTGCGTCGATGCAAGTGTCCAAATTTCCTACAAAGTGTCTAGTTCCCAAAATTCATCTAATTTTCAAATGAAATGTATCCCAAAGGTCATCATAGGTGATTTAGTGTGAGATATTTATAAAAGGGATGCTAAACCTAGGTAAAGGGATTCATGATTGAGGTAAATAACTCATTTAAAAAGAAGGGGCAAAAGGAATGAGAGTTAAATTCCACTAAAAGACCAACAACTCACAATACATCCAAATAAAATATGAGATCTAAACATATCACATCTAAACAACCCCATGACCATGGTAAGGGATATAAAAAATATGGTAGATATGAATTGGAAAAATAAATAAATACAAGAAATGGAGGAGATGGCATTGAGCTTGATGCCATGTTAATGATAAGTAAAACATGAAAGTGAGAAAAGGGTGTTCAAATTTTAAACATGTTCAACACTAGTTGTCTTCATATTCCATCTAAGCTCTATAAATTAATATCAATATAAAGGATAAGAGGTAATTATTGATAGTATAATAGTTATTTAGTTGATTATAAAATCAATAGAATAGGTTGATTATTGTTAATGTCACTATTAAAATAGAGAGAGGAGGAAAAGCAGTGACATGCTACTTGAATCAGGATTGTAGGATCTTATAAGTACCCCACCCTAGTGCAACTCTTATTTATTTTATTATTAATATAATAATGATTATATTATATAAATTTATTATGATATTCCTATTTTTTATTTTGCTGTGATGTTTATGTGGGAATGAATGCCTATTGAACTAGTTACGTTGCCTAGTTTAATTACAGATGCATGTTGATAGAATCAACAAAGTGCCTAGGTTATACATAAGTGATATTAGTAATATGGATTAATATTTTTAACCTTATATTGATAAAATAGTTTCCAATTAACCCCAAATCAACCTGAATACTTTGATTTGTGCCTTAGGTAAGCACAGGGAATGGAAGATTATCATTAAGTGCATATATTGGCATGCTGGTGCCTATCTCAGGAAAAAGAACTAAAATTTTAGTTTTATTTCCAGGATGGGTAATGTTTTTTTGAGAAAATATTATGAGGACAAATAGTGAATAATATTTATTTACAAAATATTTAAGGATGATTGTAATAGATAGAGTAAAAGTTTGATAAAGGCCACCCTAGTTGTAAAGGTCAAATTCAAAAAAAAGTGTGTTGAACAAAACTTGTATGACATTATGTATGTGATATTATTATGTGAATTCATAGGTAGCCTTAATTCATGGTTTGTGGCATGTTATATAAATAAAATGATAAATATAGGATGAAATTATCCATGGATAAAAAAAATTAGAGTAATTATGAAATTTGGATGTAGTTCGGAATCAAGTTGTGGATGTGTGGTGGCATGGTACATTGAAAAATTACATGTTAGATTTAACTCTATCCATTTATTATTTCTATAAACAAGTTTAGTTCTAGTTCATCCATTAACCTAGGGGTTCCTAACTCAGAAAGTTACCCTTGAATATTAAGAAAAAAATGGTAGATAGTAGAATTGAAGACCTACCAATAGTTGTCTAATTATCATTATGCATGAGTAAAATGATGAATGGGGATGGAGAATGCATTATAATTAGGAGTAAGAGGGAGTTTAAGGAAACCAAAATAGAAGGAGGATATATTGACTTGGGATTAAGAAGGTGTAAGTATCAGGAAGAGGAAAATGTTGAGGACCTTGGAGAAAGAAGGGAACCATTAGAATTAGGATGTGATACAAGTACCCACGAGGGGATGGGGAGGCACGAAGAGAATTATTACACCCTAACCTGAAGAATTTACATGGAAGAATAATAAAACAAGATTTGGGGTCAACCTTGGAAAATATGATAAGAGAGAAATAATTAAGAAGTGCCTAACCTACCCCATCCTACCTACCTACTCAAGCACAATCTTCAAAATTATAAACCAAGAGTTGTGATAAGGTAATGACTAAATAAGTATAAAAAATTAGGAGTGGGTGGTATTTTTTTATGAATACATAGACTGGAGGATTGATAATCAAAATAATAAGACCAATTGCCCCACTGGATGGAATAATATATAATGGAGTAACCAATGATGGTAGAATGACTGTTGCCCCTCAAAATACATAAATAACAACCAAAGTGATCACAATACCTGTAACATGAATTGGTGAAACCAACCTAACCAAAAAAGGAGGAACTTCATCCTCTATGGTGTAAGTCATATATGAGATGTATCTCACTTTCCATATTATCGATGAATGGAGAATTCTACTAAGCATGTCCACAAATGTGAACTCATTTGACATGTGAAGGGAATCATGTAGTCATATCAAAAGGTAAGATAGTTGACTAAAAATTCATAATATTGTGCCCATAATGATATATAAAGTATGATATGAACCAAATAATTTTGGACTATGATCTCTTGAAGGAATTTGATATTCTAGAGTTTGAGAAATAAAACATTATAGAGATAAAGGAAATCATATAGGACCCATTTAAGAATGTCCATACTTATGATGTTAGTTTTAAGAAATTCATATCAAAGTTGTATTATGAATTTCAACTACTAAAACATGACCAAAAATTTATCAGTGGAATTATTTCTCCTTACCAACACTCCTTGGCAATGAGGAACACCACAAATACATTAAAAACTTTAGAGGCCACACTGAAAGTAAATATGGTAAGAAGTGTTGATTATGGGGTTAGCTCAATATTGGAAGAAAAAATTACATCTATGAGCATAGTGCTATATAAATAAATGACTAATAGCATGATAGATAATCACAGTGGGATATGGTGTGTGGAATATGGGGTTGGATGGAATTTAAACCAAACATATCCAAGGAAAAACATGTGTGTGGTCATAAAATCCTATGAGCTATGTGAAGTGGGACATGACTTGAATAATTGCCATATGTTACCCCAAGAAACTTAGCCAAGATGCATGAATTACTCAAATATCTATGACACCTTTTCACATGAAATGACTAATTGAAAAGTGGTAAGTGACCTAAGGGAGCACAATGCAAGGCATACAACAACTAGAATGATTGGAAACATTATTTATGTGTACAAACTAACATAAGGGAAATAAGGCCCTAATACTAGAAGTTAGTTTGGTGGGAGGATCCCTCCTTAAGGATTTCATAAGTTTAGGTTACTAGATCACTTCCAATGGGATTAAATATGCACCCTACTTATGTTTATTATTGAAGGAATCATAGGGTCAAGGATTACCTAGAACTATATGAGAAACTCACTAAGAAGGCCTGACCTGAAAGATATGTTAGAATGATTAAGTATGGACCAAAATATAAGTAGTGGGATCCAAAGAACCATGGGGAGAACACTCAGGATCCATGAGTCTAGGATATGACAAGAAGTGGTTTTATTACACAACAAGCTATCAATTCTATTGAGAAGGTCTAGCCATGATACAAACTATGCAAAGATGAAACCTCAAGGAATAATATGGATCCCCATGGAGAAACATACCCATATGGTGCATGAAATAAGGATTTAATCCAAGAAACACTAAATGTCATCTGTAATATATAAGGTGATATTCAACATGCTCATGATCTATAGGAGAAAGTAAGGCAAAAGTCCCAACATAGAGTAGGTACCCCCAAGACCAAGGTTGATTTTTATAAAGTATTATCCCTATTACTACTAGATGGGATGTTATATATGCTTATGGAGTTAATATTTAACACCAAGATAGATATCCTATAAATGTATTAGGGTTAAGCATAGATAAGGGTGAGATCTTTAGGGGATGAAGTTTTTTGGTTATGACCAAGAATTTTTATTGGATGTAGACATTAATGGATTAGAAAGTTTGTGATATATTGTTAGATACCATTGTTTATTAAATATCATAATTAGGTTTGCTTAGAATAATATGATAATTCCACCCTTATGGCCTTCACTACACATTTTATTTGTGGCTAATAAGACTAAGGCTCAACCATTGGGAATAATTTCTGATGCTAGCCTAGAGATCATGGAAGTCAAGTTTTGAGATGAATTCAAAGTGATTGAATTAGAAGAGTATGATAACTACCCTACCATATTTGGTAGGCCATGGTGTTATTTGAATAATACATACATTTACCTTAAACAATATTACATGAGTTTAAATAATGGAAAGGAATGTGTGGTCATTCTACTAGCCACAAAGCTTATGCATCCATATGTGAAGAGTGTAGATATGGAGGATGAAATAAATAATATATAACACATCAATTCTAATGGGATAGATAACCTTGAGTTTTATGTAGAATGCATTCTTCACTAGGGTAATGCCTAGTCAATCTTTGATATCACTGCCATAACTTGTAACCGATGGGTTCAAGTGTCTTATGGGGAGATTGGAAGAAGTTATGATATCATTAGAATAGGATCTCATAAGATAGTGGTGTAATGGATAAGGCCTATTAAATTCCAAAATATTTATCAAATAAAATCTATGTCTAATTTACAAAGAAATCAGTAAAGAGAGTGTTGCAAATCAGTAAAGGGAGTCTTGAAAAACTAACCTATTTCACTAGAGTAGGTGATATTGAGACTTATATTCAAGACCTTAAAGTAGGAATTCTAAATGAGCAAGATTGCATGAATACCATGGTATATACATAAAAGAGTACTACCACACATTGGTGGGATACCGAAAAACCTAACCTTCCCACCTAGTTAGGCATCAATGATACTATACATATTTAGTTCAGGCCAATAAACCATTACCAAAATCTATTATCATATAGTGAGATCTCAAACCCCAACATACACATTCAAGCACGTGAGGATGCATGAGTAAATAATCATTCATGTCTACTTGTTCAATAATGGGTCTATGCCTTATATTAGACATTAAATACACAGGCATGCATGTGGTACATTATAACATAAATTTAAAGAGAAACAACCACTTGGGAAATGTTGAAACAATAATTTGTTCATGTCTTCAAATTCAAATCTAAAAATTCAAGGTTGAATAAGACCCTTAAACAAATACATCACACCATATTCAAGGATGAATTAGTAATTGAGAAATGAGTATGAAACTTGTATAAAGAGAAAGGGGTGGGCCTATCAAATTTTTTTAAGAATAAAATCAAAATAATGATTCATGTGAAGAGGAAGGAAAAATATATAAAGACATGAAATGGTAGTACAAAAAGGTATAAAATAAAGTAGTACATAAGGTTAAAGAAAACTTAGTGAGGGTGATCCAAGTCATCTATATATTGAGACCACTCAAGGTCTTATAATAACACTAGTATTAGAAAGAGGAATTAAAGACTATTAAATCAAACATCATCACAAAAGAGGAACCCATGATTGCCAGCATTGGGGAATACTGGTTTAATGTATAACTTGCTCACATTGTGGAATTTTACAAGACATGTTCGCTATAAGTTTCATGGAGATGAAAGGGTTACACTCTTCACTAGGAAAAATTAAGATTACACTAGTTGAGTGCATATGGCCTTTCAAGAAGCATTCCTATCAAACTAACCCTAACCTATGGGCTAAGGTAAAAAATAAAATTGTTAACATATTGGTTTCAAGTGTCATATATTCATAGAATATTATAAATGGATAAGTCCCATGGTTATCAACATCAATAAGGTGTTGTAAATATGATTATCATTGATGTCAAAAAGTACATTATGAGCATGTCACTGATGCTTAGGGTTGAATATGGTGATTAGAGGATATACAAGGGATCTTATTAGAGGTTAAGGATGATTGGAATGTTTGTGTACATGAGTGAAATTTATCTGATTCTTCCTACTACTCATCTAGATATTTTGGGTCTATGACAAGAAAATATGAGAAGATATCTTGTTGACATCACCATTTCCATGTGTGGATAAGTCTATGGGATCTAGTCATATGGTTGTGATCACATTAGTCCATAGTTATTATGCACTAGATTTGAAGTCATGCACTAAAATGTGATTGAAGATATGGGGATGCAAAGTTGGCTATTCAAACAAAATCACTAGGTTTCTATACTTAGCTAAATTTTTAAAAGGGTTCAAGCAAATCCAAGTAAGCATATTTATGAGGTCAACATTTGCACACATGGAAGTGTTAGGAAAAAATGATCATATGGGTTTTTTTCATTTTTTCCTAGTTTATATGTGATTAATCTTAGGACATGTGATGTAGTGTGACAAAGAATATGGATGAGAAAATTTGGGCTCTTAGGGATTTTGATCGTGTTTCCCCACACTTAGTCACATTTGTAGTTGGCAAGATAAAACTAAGTAGACATTTTTATGATTTCATATCTTGCACATATGAAGGCTTCAAGAGAAATCAGATATATGGATGGAATATCATATGTAAGAGGATATTATTCACTAAATTTTAGGTCATGAAACTAATTATAACAAGAGTTATGCAAGTGCAAAGTTAGCCTTCTAGGCATATTGAAATGGTCCCCATAGTCAAATTTTCACAAGGTCTTGAAAAGTTTTCATGCTTTTACAAAGACCATTATAGACATTTTCAAAGGAAATATATAGAAGATATATTATGGGTTTTTCATAAGCATCTTAGATATATGGTCCATAGGTTCAAATGAAGAGTGATGAGCCCATAATTGAATTATATTTGCTCTTGAACATTATATGGTTTATTAGTTAAACCATAAGGGTTTAAGTCATGGAATTCATAGGATTTTTTATTTTGATTTTGATTAGATATAGCTGGACCCTAATAGCTTAAGTTATATCTTAACCCCTTATCATCATTATAAAATCAACCCCTTCAACCTAGTAATTACTGCCTCAAGGTAGTGATCAAGAATTTATATTTCCTAAGTCTTAGACTTAATATTTTTCCCCAACTTGATAAATGGCTAGTGTTTAATCACGCATTGAAGATCCAACAAAATTTAGCAAAGTTAAATTGTCAAAGGCTCCTCCAAGTAAATGTGCTGGTGACAAGTGTCACATTCTTGGAGCTTGTTAGACATAGACCCAATGAGCATAAGATTATTAAGAGTTAATGATCAAGTTTTTTACAAGATCTAATGATGAGTGGGTGATCATGCAAATGATATCTAATATAGTGAATGGACTCTATGGGATAAAGTCCTTGAGGTTTATCGACAAAGTGGTGAGTTAAACATTGAGAAAGTTTGAAAATATTGATGGAGTGTAAGCATTCCAAAGGCTTAGGATGAAAATAGATGAATACAAGTGGTATATGTTTAATGATAATACATAGATAAAATTCATGCAACTATGAATATCCAATGGCACATGGAAGCTCAGATCAGAAAGATCAATAAACATATTTTAAAGTTGAATAGTTAAAGTTCAGAAGCATACAAAGATCTAATGAAGAGTTTGAGCCTATCAGAAATCAATCTAATAGATGCATTTTAAAGATGAACTATTTGAATAAAGACCATCAAATTATGGTTCCAAACTTAAAATCAATGGTTGATATTTAAATAAATGACTAGTCTAATGGTCAAGCACAAGAATATGTAAGTAAGCCATGAATCATAACACAAAAAATGAGTTTGATTACTTTAATCAATAAAAATCATGTAAATATGCATGTTCATAAAAAAAAAAGCCACATATATGATATACATAGTAAAATACCAAGGATCATGGTGGTGGAGCATGAGTTCAAGATGTGGGAAACTTGCAGTTCAAGTAATAATGAACTAAGTCCAAAATAGAGCATGATGTGTTAGAAAAATAATGTAAACATAGATGATATAGAACCATATATAAAATTATTATATATATGACACCTAGGATACACAAAAAATCTATTGGAGATATTATTATTTCAATTAAGCAGAGTCAAATTGAGAGAGAGGTAGAGAGCAAGAGATTGATAAATTGTGTTAAATAAAAAATATAGAGACACAAATGAGTAAAGTGAGAGAGAGAGATGAAGTGTGTTGAATAGAGATAAATATATACATAGAGATATATGGGTAGAGAGGAATAAAGGCACACATAGATAATGTGTAGAGAATGAGCAGTTATAGATTATACTTGTAATAAAGAGTTAGAGATGGATTCATTTATGAATCTATTTTATAAATTAGAGTTTTAGCTCCATACTAGATCTGATTGGTTGGTGTCATTAGACAAGTTGAGCTGGTTCTCATTTAGGGAGTGGGTGCTTCCTTAGAGTAGGTGTTCTTAAATTAGGGGATTGGTGTCTCCTTAAGGTTGATGACCTTAATCATTGTAACTAGTGAGGTTCCTTATTATAAGGCTATATTAGAATTGTATATTATAGTAGCTATTCTCATGGTGGGTTTTTCACATATTTGGTTTTCCATGGTATATCTTGTGTTTTGTGTTTTTATGTGTGTAATCTCTGAATATAGTTTTAATCTACATTAAAAGGTTTTAAAAAGGATTAAGTTAATCAATATACTGATTCACGCCCATCTTAATATCTAGTTGTGTTCTAATAATTGGTATCAGATCCAAGGTTCCTTAGAAGAAGCTTAATCAAATTAGGTAGATCTTATAAAATGAACACAAATGGCTAGTCAAGAAGGCTCTTCCTCAAACAAGGCACCTCTATTTGATGGATTAAACTATGCATTTTGGAAAATAAGAATGGAATCATATTTATCCTCATTAGGGTTTGATGTATGGATGTTTTTGGTAAATGGATACACAACCCCTACTATAAATCTTACTAATCAGGATACCATGAAAGTATATGAGAGAAATGTTAAGGCAAAGATGCTATCCTTTCTAGATTGTCTAATTCAAAGTTTATCAAAGTGATCCATTGTCAAAATGCATAAGATATCTATAATATATTAAAGATAATCTATGAATGTGATGATAAGGTAAAATAGGCCAAGTTATAAACATTTAAAGGTAAGTTTGAGAGCCTTAAGTTAAATGAAGAGGGTAAAATTATAGACTACCTTCTTAAAGTAGATGAAATAGTCAATGCAATCAGAGGCCTTGGAGAAGAGATGAAAGATCCAATCATTATCAAGAAGTTCCTAAGATCTCTACCATCAAGGTATGACTAAAAAATCTCTATAATAGAGTACGCAAGAGATTTGTATAAACTCACTGTTGATGAGTCACATGGAGCCTTCACTACCTATGAGATGATAATGGGAAAATTAGATACCTTCAAGAGAGAATTTGCATTCAAAGCATCTAAACTAGTAAAGTAGAAGCACCTACATCTAGATCTGAGGAAACTAATGAAAAATAAGCCAACTTTATCAAAATATTAAAGAGAGAGTCTGGAAAGTATAGAGGTAAGCTACACTTTAAATGCTTTAATTATGGTAAAATAAGATATTTTATTGCTAAATGCCCTTACAATAAAAAGGATAACTATAAGAAAGTAGAGAGTAGTAAAAAGGTGAAACCCCACTATCACAATAATAATGACTTCTTTAAAAACAAGAAAGGTCTATACATAAAATAAGACAATGATCAATAGATGAAAATGATAATTCTAATGATGATAATGATTGTGATTTTGTGGCAAAGGAAAAGGAAGTCTTATTCATGACAATAGGATTAGATTCTATAGATCAATAAGTTAAAGACTTAGATGAAAGAGAAGGATAAGTGGATCTAGAGTGTGAACTCATATGTGCTTTAGAGGAAATAGACAATCTAAGAAAAGAGAGCTCAAAATAGAAGAAGCTTAGATAAAAAGAAATTGAGAAAATGTCCAAAAGTCTTGAGAAATTTGATTAGATGGTGGTTATCCTACCAACATAAGTTTAAGAATCTAAAAGAATAAAATATGTAGTCAAACTTGAACTACACTCTAAATATAATGAGTGCATGAATTTAGAAGTAGAGATAATGGCTTTGAGAAAAGACCTTAAGAAAGACAAAGGGAAACTAGACAAAAGTCTGAAGTTAATAAGAGGATCAAACATTCTTGATGAATTGATCAACTCTCAAAAGCCTTCAAAAGAGAGACCAGGTCTTGGTTATGAAAAAGGAAAAAGTTCCATAACTAAGACATATGCTAACCTATATGACAAATTCAAAGAAAAAGGAGAATCAAGAGCAAAGAAAGAGAAAACTTGAAAGGACATATAGACAGACACAAGTATTGTTGATGTGAAGATAACTAAAGCTAAAAATAAGCTTGATGAAAAGAATAAGACAAAGGTAGCTTATGCAGATGGATACATAAAAGTGAGAGACTTGAAGAAGCTAGAGTATTGAAGAGCTCCTCATACTACATAAATAAATGCTATGATCAAGTATTCCTCATCTTTATATGGTTATTGTTATACCTATAATTAGTTTGGTCATAATGCTATTGATTGTAGAGTTGTGCCTAAAAAGAAAAAAATTGTAATTAGAAATTCATTTTCTCCCTTGTTAGATACAAATTTAATATGCTATAATTATAATAAAGTTGGTTACATAGCCAAATAATGTAGAACTAGCTTTGTAAGATCAAAATTACATAGTTTAAATAAAGGCATACCTCCCAATGTGAATAAAGGTTCAAAAGTCTCTAAAAAGGAGAAAAAGAAGCCAAATAAGAAACCTAAGGATGTGTGGAGATTGAAAAATCAATCTATGATTTCTCAAACTACACTCCATGCTAAGAAGAAAAATTTGTGGATAATAGATAGTGGTTTCTCAAAATTTATGACTAGTGACAAGAGAAATTTAATTAAATTGAGAAAATATAAGGAAGGATCGATCAACATGGGAGACAAAAATGTAGTAAAGATCAGAGGTAAAGGAACCTTGAACATAAATGGAAAATTTCCTACACATGATATCTTTTATGTTGAAGGATTGAAGCATAATCTGCTAAGTGTCATCCAAATGTGTGACAATGGATATAAGGTCACATTTAATGCATAAGACTGAAATCTAAATACATATTAAAGACTAGTTATAGAAGGGAAAAGAACTGAAAGTAATATATATAATCTTGTTAAAGTGAATAGCAATAGATACCTGATAGGAAATATTGATGATAGTTGGTTATAGCATAGAAGAATGGGTCATGTTAACTTTGATAACCTAGTCAAAGTGAGATCAAATAAGTGTGTTACACACATGCCTAAGATAACCAAACCTAAAAACACAATGTTCAATGAATGTCAACTACGCAAGTTGACAAGGGTCAAATTTCAAACAAAGGAGTATGCAACTACAGAGCATCTAGAATTAGTTCATGCTAGTCTTTGTGGTCTTACTAAGACAAGAGGATCTAAAGGAGAGATATACTTCATGTTGTTTGTAGATGATTACTCAAGAATGACATGGATAACTTTTTTGAAGGACAAGTCTCAGGCATTTGAGAGATTCAAGATCTTTAGGGCCATGATATAGAATGAGATTGGCTGAAAAATCAAATGCTTAAAATCTGATAAAGGTGGATAATTCACCTCAAATGAATTCATAGAGTATTGTGATAATCATGGAATCAAAATACATTACTTTATAACAAGGACTCCACATTATAATGGAGTTATTGAAAGAATAAACATGACAATCAAGGAGATGGCTAGAATAATGCTAAAAGAGTCCAAGTTACCTAATGGATACTAGAGATAAGTAGTCCAAACAATATTGTACATCTTAGAAAGAGTTAAAATAAGAGTAAACAATGAAAAAATCCCTATGAGCTATGGTATGGAAAGCCTACCTCTGTTAAGTAATTCAAAGTGTTTGGAAGAAAATGCTACATCAAGAGAAAGGAGGAAAAATTGGGAAGCTTTGAATCAATGTGCAATGAATGAATATTTCTTGGTTATTCCACCCAAATCAAAGCCTTCATTTGTTACAATAAAATGATACACAATATTATAGAGAGAGTCAATGTAAAGGATGAAGAAGGCATGAATCATGTTGAACCTGACAAATAAATCTATAATGAGGAATTAGATTTTTAAGAGGAAGCAATTAATGAAGAGCATGAGGAAGCAAATGAAAAGGCACCTCCAAGATTTTTTCAAAAGGATAATCCTATAGATCATATCATTGACAATAATAATGAAAGAGTTCAGACAAGGAGAAGAATTGCATAAAATAAGGAGCAAGTAAGTTTTTCTCTAATGTTTGAAATTGAGCCTAAGAGATATGTTGAAGCCAAAAAGGAAGAGAATTGGCTAAAATACATGGAGAAGAAATGAGCCAAATTGAAAAGAACAAAACTTGGTAATTAGCTCCAAGACCTTCAAACAATAATGTGATAGGTACAAAGTGGGTCTTTAAAAACAAGCTCAATGAGGATGGAACTGTTATAAGAAATAAGGAAAGATTGGTATGCAAAGGATATACATAGGTTGAGGGCATATATTTTGAGAAAACATTTAATCTTGTTTATAGATTGGAATCCATAAGAATTTTTCTATAATTATCTATTTATAATAAATTCAAAGTCTATCAAATAGATGTTAAGTCAACTTTCTTGATTGGGAACCTAGGAGAGGAAATCTACATAGAATAACCTAAAGGTTTTTAGTTGTCAGAAAAATAAAATTATGTATATAGACTAAAAAAAGTTTTGTATAGTCTAAAAAAACACCTAGAGCATGGTATTAAATATTAGACTAGTACCTACAATAACAAAGATTCAATAAAGGATGTGCAAACATCAATTTGTACTTTAAATCAAAAGGTGAGCATATGTTGATTGTTATTGTTTATGTATATGACATCATCTTTGGTGGTAATAATGAAAAAATGTGCAAATAATTTTCTACATAAATATAAAGTGAGTTTGAGATGTCTATTCTTGGATAAATTTATTTATTCATTGGTATAAAAATAACACAAACTAATGAAGGGATATTTATATCTCAAACCAAGTATGCTTAGGAAATGCTCAAGAAGTTTGGAATGGAAGATAGAAAACTAGTTAGTACTCCCATGATAATTGGTTATAAGTTGAGAAAAGAGGATGAGTCCCTTGATGCAAATCAGATTGTGTATAAATTAATGATAGGTAGTTTGTTATACCTAACTACATCAAGACCAGATATCATGAAAGTAGTGTGCATGGTTGTAAGATTTCAATATGCTCCTAAAGAGTTACATGTCAATGTAGTGAAAAGGATTTTTAGATATATCAAGAGCATAATTGACTATGGCTTGTGGTATATTAAAAGTGAAGACTTCACTTTGATAGTAGATATAGATGTTGATTGGGCAAGAAGTGTGGATGATGAAAGAAACACTAGTGTTGGTGCATTTTTCCTTGGAAGTGGAGTTGTTTTATGGTTGAGAAAAAATAAAGAATTAGTTACTCTTTCTATAATAGAATCAAAGTATGTAGCAGTAGTGGCATGTTACAATCAAGTATTGTGGATGAAACAAACACTCAAAGACATTAAGGTGGAGTACAAGGCACCTATCTCTATTCTTTGTGACAACTCAAGTGATATTAATATATCAAAGAATCTAGTGATGCATTCTAGAACCAAATGTATATCAATCAAGTATCACTTCTTAAGAGAAAAGGTTGTAGATCAAGAGGTTACAATGGAGTATGTGCCAGCTCAAGATCAAATTGTAGACATATTCACCAAACCTCTTCCTAAGGAACAATTTGAGTATCAAACATAGAAGTTGGGAGTGGTGGATCCTACATCACATCACTAGATCTTAGTGACGGGGCATGAGTCTAGGGGGAGAATCATAGAATATTTATTAGTCCTTGGAAGAATAAGAGAAAAGGAAACTTAGGTATGCATATTTTTGAAAATTTATAATGAGTTGATGGTTGCAAATTCTTGGACAAAATCCTTTATCTAATAAATGGGATAAATGTTTGGAAAAATAGTCAGAAAGAGTCCCTTTTCCATTCATGTCAAAGGGGGATAAAAAGATTAAATTACTCCCTTTTAGGCAATGGTACATTTTCTTAATACTCATGAAAATCCAATGCAAGCAATGCTAGAGAAGGAGCAAAATATTAGAAGATCATAACATTTAATTTTCCATTAATGACAAAGGGGGAGATTGTTAGAAATATGATTATCATTGATGTCAAAAGGGATAATATGAGCATGTCATGCTTAGGGTTGAATATGGTGATTATAAGATATATAAGGGATCCTATCATAGGTTAATTATTATTGGAGTGCTTGTATGCATGAGTGGAATTCCTCTGGTTATTCATACTATTCATCTAGACATTTTGGGTCTATGACAAGAAAATCTGAGAAGATAGTTTGCTAACATCATCATTGCCATGTGTGGATGAGTTTGGGGGAAATGGTCATATGATTGTGATCACATTAGTCCATAGTTATTATGCACCATATTTGAAGTCATATGTTGAAGCACAGTTGAAGATATGGGGATGAAAACTTGGATACTCAAACAAAATCACTAAGTTTATATACTTAGCCAAATTTACAAAAGAGTTCAACCAAAGCCAATTAAGCATATTGATGAGGTCAAAATTTACACACATGGAGGTGTTAGGACAAAATAATCATATAGGTTTGTTCATTCTCCCCTTAGTTTATATGCACTAAATATCAGGTCACATGATGTAGCATAATAAAAGATATGCATGAGAAAAGCTGGGCTCCCAGGCATTTTGATAGTGTTTTACCACAGTCAAATTTGTAGATGGAAAGATAAAACTGAGCAGGAATTTTTATGATTTCATATATTTCATGTATGAAGGTTGTAGGATTAATTGGATATATGTATGAAATATCATATGTAAGAGGATCATATGCACTAAGTTGCAGGTTATGTGACTAAGTGCAACAAGAGTTATGCAAGTGAAAAGTTAGTCTTCTAGGCATATTGAAATGGTCCCCATAGTCAAATATATACAAGGTCCTATAAAGTTGTCATGATTTTACAAAGACCATTTATGGACATTTGAAAAGGAAATAGATAGAAGATCTATTATGGGTTTTTCATGAGCATCTTAGATATACGTTCCATAGGTTCAGATGAAGAGCGATGAGCCCATAATTGAATTATCTTTGATCTTAGATATTATAGGGTTTATTAGATAAACCCTAAGGGTTTAAGTCATGGAATTCATAGGCTTTTCTATTTTTATGTTGACTAGATATATCTAGGATCCAATAGCTTAAGTTATATCTTAAGCCCTTTTCATCATTATAAAAATAACCCCTTCAACCTAGTAATTAATGGCTCAAAGCAGTGATCAAGACTTTATATTTCCTAAGTCTTAGACTTAATATTTTTCTCATCTTGATCAATAGATAGATCTTAATCATACATTGAAGATCTAATGAAGCATAGTAAATTCAAATTATCAAAGGATCCTCTGAGTAAATATGCCAGTGATAAGTGTCACATTCATAGAGCTTGTCAGACAGAGACCCAATGAGCATAAGTTTATCAAATTTAATGATTGAGATTGTTAGAAGATCTGATGGTGAGTGGGTGATTGTGAAAAGGAGATACAATGGAATGAGTGGAATCAATGGGGTAAAGTACTCTAGGTTTATCAACATAATAGTGATTTAAAGACTGAGAAAGTTTGAAAATATCAATGAAGTGTAAGTGTTCCAAAGGCTCAAGATGTAATGAGATGAAGAAAAGTGGTTGATGTTTAATGATAAGATAGAGATAACATTCATGCAACTATGAAGGTACAATGGCATGTAGAATCTTAGATCATAAATATCAATAGACTCATTTTAAAGTTGACTAGTTAAAGTTTAAATGCATACAAAGATCTAATGGAGAGTGTGAGCTTTTTAGAGATCAATAAAACAAACATGTTTTAAAGATGATCTATCTGAAAAAACACCATGAGGTCATGGTGCCAAACTTAAAATCAATTAAGATATTTAAATATATGATTATTCTAATGGTCAAGTGCAAGAACATGTACATAAACCATGAATCATGAAAACAATAATGTGTTTGATTGTTATAATTGATAAAATTCATGTACATATGCATGTGCATCAAAACTAGAGCCTAGTATATGCTATATATAGTAAAAGACTAGGAATCATGGTGGTGGAACATGAGTTCAAGGTGCAAAAAACTTGTAGTTCAAGTAATAATGAATAGAGTCTATAACATATCATGATATGTTAGAAAACTAATGTGAACATAGAGATGATATGAAACTGTAGATCAAATGCTTATATATATGACACCTAGGATATAGGAAAATTTTTCTAGAGCTATTGCTATTTCAATTGAGTAGAGTCAAATTGAGAGAGAGGCAATGACCAAGAGATTGATGAATTGTGTCAAACAAAAAATATAGAGACACAGAGGATCAGAGTGAGAGAGAGAGAGAGATGAAGTGTGTCAAATAGAGATAAATATAGACACATAGATAGAGGGGTAGAGAGGAAGAAAGACACATAAAGATAATGTGTAGAGAATGATCAGTTATAGATTAGAATTATAATAGAGAGTTAGAGGTGGATTCATTTATGAATCTATTTTTTAAATTGGACTTGTAACTCCATAGTAGATTTGATTGGTTGGTACCATCAAACAAGTTGAGTTGGTGCTTAGTTAGGGAGTTAGTGCTTCTTTAGAGTAGGTGCTCTTAAAATAGGGGATTGGTGTCTCCTTAAGGTTGGTGCCCTTAAACATTATAACCATTAAGGTCCCTTATTATGTGTCTAGATTAAAATGGTAAATTATAGTAGCTATTCTCATGGTGTTTTTTTTTCCCATATTGGGTTTTCCATGGTATATCTTGTGCTATGTGTTTTTATGTGTGTGATCTCTACATATAGTTTTAATCTAAATTAAAAGGTTTTGAAAAGGAATAAGTTAATCAATATAAAAATTCATTTCCCTTTTAGTATCTAGTTTTTTTCCAACATAAGGATGGGTAGATTAAAATTTACATTGATTATTATCTCTTAAATGTAACCTACATCACCGACTCCTTCTCCACTCCCTTCATTGAAGAAATTATTAAAGGAGTGATAGTTTGTAAGATACACACTTTCATGGATGGATTATAAAGATACCACCAAATATAGATCAAATATGAAGATAATCCCAAGACCACCTTCACAATCAAGTAGGGCTCATTTGCTTACAATTTCATGCCCTTTGGGATAAAAAATGCTCCTATCATATTATCGCACATTATGATTATGGTTTTCAAATATTTTATCCACTAATTTATCCAAGTGTACCTAGATAAATGAATAATATATGGGCTCATGAAGGACCACCATGATAATATGAGACTTATGTTTGAGCAAAGTCGATAGCTACATATTTATATTAACTCAAATAAATGTGTATTTGTCATGGAATTTAACACCTTGTTTAGCCACGTAATCTGAAAGGATGAACTCTTAGTGGATTCTATAAAAGTGGTAGCCATAATTCAAATTTAGGTGCTTTCTAGTCATCATGAGGTATGCACATTATTGGGACTCACTAAGTATTACCAAATATTCATTTGGCATTATGTAAAGATATATTCACCCATAGAAGAACTTCTATAGAAAGATAATCCATTTATATGGGGAAGGACACATCAGGAAGCCTTTAAAACAATAAATCAAAAATTGGCCAATGCTCCTATCTTGTAGTTTTAGGATTGGAATACACCATTCCATGTTCATGTTGATGTTTCTAGTATGGATATTGGTGTTATTATGTCCCAAATTGGGGATAACAATAACGATCATCCAATCTTCTTTGCCATTAAAAACCTTACCACTATAGGACAAAATTATATGACCACAAAATGGGAATCATTGGCTATGATATATGATCTCCATAAGTTCTTGTAGTAATTATTAGACACCCCATTTGTGTTATTTATAGATCATGAGGCCATGAAATAATTTTTCAATAATCATTTCCTTCATGAACATATCTATTGATGGATAATACTATTTCAAGAATTTTAGTTCATAGTAGTGGTCAATCTAGGAAAATAAAATCTATGACTTAATCACCTTTATCAGCTCACTAATGGAGAAGATACACAACTTATTAAAGATTATATATCAAACAAAAATATATAAGGTACAACACATACCATAGTAAATTTCTAATATCACATCATTCCTTAAGGAATCACACCAAAGAACTTGACTAATAAAAATTTGAAGTAGTTGGTCCTTCATAATTCCCCTTATCAACTCATTAGTGGATAAATATACAAGCAAGGATGTGATGAGGTGATGTGGTGATCTCTATTTCCCCTTTAGCACATAAATATATTATGATAATCCCATGAAAGAATCATTGGATGACACTTCATTGGGGAAGCAACCCTTGGAAATATCCTCTTCTCAGGGCTTTTGTGGCCATCCATTTTTCATGATGCTAAGAAATATGCCCAAAAGTGTGATGTTTACTAGAGTATTGGGAAGATGAATCATTGATATTAGATGCTAGTTATCCCAATCCTTACATAAGCTACCTTTGAAAAATAGGCTATTGATTTTTTATGTCCTATTGCACCTAATACTTGATGGACTAGTGCATATTACATCATTGCTACCACTGACTACTTCACTCGGTGGGCTGAGGCTATACCTACCAAGAATTAAACTACAATCACAACCACTTGATTCTTATTGGAAAATATTATTAGCAAATATGGATGTCCCATAAGCCTGACTAGTGACCTTGTCACCCATTTCATCAAGTATATGGTTTAGGTCCTTTTATCAAAATTCAAGATTACCCATCATATGATTGCACCCTACCGCTCATAAGATAATGTCACTATAGGATCCTTTAACAAAATCTTAGGCCATTGTATCAAAAAGATATTTTATTTAGGATTTACATATTAGGATGATAAAATATCATTTATCCTATCCACATCAACTATAAGTGACTTAACAAGTTTACCCATTTTCAAATGGTATTTGGCATGTAGGCTATACTTATTATTGAGTTCCTAGTTCCATATCTTTGCATAGCCCAGATTGGTCACCTAGATGACTTGATTTCCTCATAGTTTGCCTTGAATAATAAGAGAAGATATATGAGAGACATATCCTTTCCAAATGGAGCTAAACCATTGGGAAGTCCCAAAAAAAGGCATGGCATGATAAACATATCAAAATAAAAGTATCTATTAAAGGTGTTCAAGTCCTTATATATGATTCTAAATATATTTAACACCTTGGAAAGATATGAATATGATTTATGGGGCCATATATAATTCATAGTATTTTATAAATTGGTGCATGTAGGCTTCATACTTTCAATGGGTAAATGATTCCTAGACATTTCAATGGAAACAAACTCAATCCATATCATGCCTAATACCAACCATGTAATTTAATAATAAGGTATATGCCACTTATTTTATATTCTTGTTTGTTTTTCCTTTGGGTTAGTTTAGGTTCATTTTTCATCATGATTGACACATCATCTAGGGTACTATCTATTTAAGTGAGTTGAGTGGGGACTTTATTTGGAAAGACACCATGCCAAACATCTAAGTATTTTTGGTGAGGAGTCATGCACTAGTTTTTTACAAATTTCTATCAAGAAATATTTATGAAATAATATTTTGAATGTTTCCAAGCATCAATATCTCCTTATATTTTCTAATTGCTTACAAGTATCCTGAGCATTAATATTTTTGCAGTAGAGGACTGAATAAATGATTTAATGTGGAGTAAGGAAGGGAAATGCCAAAGCAAGATAATCAAGTAAATTACCTTAGCAAGTTACATGTGTAAAATCAAATCTCAAATTTTAAAACCAAAACTAACCTAATATTTGGTGCAAGCACAATGATGATGAAAGACCATGTGTGGGAAAAGGAAGGACCACTAAATCAACCATGTAGTACAATTAAAAAGGGAGTCTTCAAAAAAGTGAAAAATCCAATTAAGAGGGAAATAAGTAGAGGGTACACTTCACATGAAAAATAACTATAAGAAGAAGATACAAAGTAAAATATGGAAAAAATTGAGTCCAGGGTTGAATAAGAAAGCCAAAATTAGAAGTTGAGAATAAATCTAGGAAAGACTATAATTAGGTATGAGACTAAAGGTGAAAGCATCAAAGAATAAGAATCATAGTCAAGATATCTAATTTGAGACCCCCATAGTCAATTATTTTAGAACAACCTTGAGAGGAACATGGGTTGAATATTTCCCAATGATAAACATAGGGAAAACAGGAACCAAAAGAGGTTAAAGGAACTAGCCAATAGGAGAAAGGGCTAGGGAACAAGATGAAGCTACAACCACATCACAACCCAAGAATATGAACTATTCATACATGAAAAATATATATGGTGTGGAACATGGATAATAATTGTAGTCTAAGATGGATTCATGCAAAATAGAGGATGCCAACCACCACAAAAAGCACAATGAAGCTGAACTATGTAAATATTATCTATTAGACATTGGGATAAGAAGTGATGGTGGGAATACCATTTATGATGATTACATGTGAGTCAATTTAGAGGAAGTCAACATATAACAACTCTAGGAACTCCCCTTCTTCAGTAAAGTATAATAAGTGGTAATGTTTATTACCTCTTAGATTCATGAAGATATGATATATTTTGTAGGGAGAAGGATGCAAATGATGGTGGTGTAGATTCATAAAGCCACAAGGCTGGCTAAAATTAGAGTTAATATAAGGGAAACACTAGGAAAATATGTAGAAATTGACCCAATGTCCCACTAATAAACTAAAAGAAAGTGGGATATGATTTTCCTATCTTTAATATAAGTTATAATACCACTAGGGTAGCAACACAACTAGTAAAAACCAAATTAGCTCTAATGGGACATTGGGAAGAAATAAGTTAAAAATAACTATATATATCAAATGAAATGACAAAGGGAACCCATTTTAATATGCAAAAATATGTGGTGGATTTAATTATTGAGGAGGAAAAGAAGGCACATAGGGGGGAAGGTAAGTTCACCTTTGGTGCTATATTCATGGTGTTAGTATTTGATGAGATTGGAGTCCCTGAAGGGAGAGATGGGGGAGAGGGCTTGTATTTCCATAACTACCATAGATCCCCTATGATTAGGTATCAAAAATTTACTTTCCTAGGCATGATCACCTTAAGATATAAATGAAGGATCATAGAATGGAATACATTGTTGAGATAATCCTTAAGAAAAGAATGACACATCCTGAGGATGCTAACTAAAATTATGAAGGGCCAATCTCAATTCATGGTGATGAAATATTATTATGATGTCTCAAATTAGGCTAATTGACATGAATATATCCCCTTAACTTAAAACACATTATTGTTTTACTAAATAATAATTCATGGATGCAGTCAATGACATCATAAACACATAAGGTTAGAGTGGATTCCCAAAGGATCAATGATAAAATGCACACCATGTATTCCACTTTTGTGAAATAGGGAAGAATGGACATGAGGGAAGATAAAAAATTGGAATGATGAGAGTGTGATATTCTTCAAGGGTCCATGTCCATGGCAAGCCTTATCAACTATACCACATCTTAGGGCCACTAAATGATGTGACAATATAAGGGATAAAATGATGATAAGGCCTTCATCCTCCACATCTTAGCTAAGAGTATCAAACACCCACATAATCCATGAGAAGGATAATGAAATTAGAGGATCTAGACCACTTTTGGATACATGAGGTGGGTCAAGCTAAGGGGATCCAAGTGAAAGGATCAAGAGAAGAAAAGGAAGAAAATAAATGAATGCCTCTAGAAAGGAGTCAGAGGGGAGGGAAGAATTACCTTCCATGTAGATGACCAAATACCAAGAAAAGGAAAAATATATAGGTGAAGCCTAAAAGTGAGATGAGGCACAAAGGTAAAGATCAAAGAAGAAGTGAAAATTTCCAATTCCCATGCTCAAGTTAGAGGACCCAACTTCAGAAGAGGTGTCTCTAACTAGAAATAAAACTAGGTGGGAGGAAGTATCTCGATCACCCAATAATGAATTTTAATTATGATCAACACCACAAATAGAGAGAAGGGAATCATCCCCATAAATTAAAGAATAAAAAGGAAAGGGTCTGATGAGTGAAAAAACATAAGGTTTATCTAGCTGACATGAAGAGGTACATGGGATGGAAGAATAAGTTCATGTTGGGAATATGACCTAGATGGAGGATTCCCTAGAAATAACCCCATATAACCAAAAGTATGAAGATATATTTGAGGAACCCACAAGGAATGTATTTGAGCACCCAAAGGAGGAGATTAATCTCCTAGATAAATTTGAGAATGAGAAGCCACATGATGAAGAGAGAAAAAAACTATGGGCTCCATTGGGAAGAGAAGGAGAATAAGGAGGGATAGGGGAAGATGAATCCATACTAATATAATATATCCCCCCATGGTAGAACAAAAAAATATTTAGGGGGAATGTAGTAAAAATATTCAAGAGTAGCTATAGAATGGGGTGCAAGATGAACACCTATATTTTGGGGATGCCTTGGTGTTAGATCAGGCCTCCTTGACAACCTAGTAAAAAATGTATTTTTATTGGAATATTCTATGGAGGAGCCCATTAAAGGTGCCTAATGAAGCTGAAGTCCCATCTACCAGAACTAGCCATCTGAGATAAGAAATGTTCCTCATAAACCTTATGACTTCCACTAGGTACCAAGATAGGAATGCCCTCTTAAAATAAGCTATCAAAGTAACTCAATAAAATTTGGTAAATGTAAAGACCTATCAAAAACAACAAAAAATTTAAAGAGAGATAGCCAATGCACTTGAAGAATAATAAATAAAGTTCCTACTTATTGAGCAAGCCCTTGATTAAGACATGAAAATGTAGGTTATGGTAGAACATTTGATAGACAAGGAGAAAATAGAGTGGGAAAGGGACCAAAATAAATTTAGGAAATAAATATTATAGACTTGAAATTATGTGAAAAGATTATCAAAACTCATCCTAGCCTCCTGGACATGATTAATGCTACACACACTGATCTAATGAGGAATTTAGAGGTCTAGGTTGATGTGCTCATCAAAATGGAGAAATAATATACAAGGACCCAAGATAAGTTAGAGAAAGCCCAAATTGAATGCACAAAGTGATTAAAATATTTATAAGATGCAATAAAGACCCTTTTTGATTATGTGGCCAATACAGAACACTTATTTTGGAATTATTATAAGCAAACTAGGATAATCCAATCATGACTATTCTCCCAAGAATACAAACAATTTTTTTTGGCTACGCTAGTCTACACAAAGAAGAATAAGGAGGAGTGATCCTCTTTGCTAAAAGAGGCAAAAACATTCACCCAAGAAATAAGCACTATAAGGAGGGAATCAAAGCTACAATTTTTAGAGCTTTAGGAAATAACTTTGGATGAATAAAACCTTATAGAAAGCATTGAAGGATGGGTTTGAGAATCTTGGAAAATAAATAAATATGATGAACCCCTCCTTGCTATAATAATTTACTTTGAAAGGATAAACAATGAATCATATGCAACTTAAGAAACTATTTAAATTTCCATGTGCCAGTGTGATGAGTTCCAAAGAGAGATACATGAAATCATTTTATAGATTTATTCTTCCCCCTCTTTAACATTAAGCCACAAAAGGAAGGTTTAGTTGACTGAGGATGGCCAACTAAGCTAATGTGTGGTAGATGTCAACCTAGGTAAAGGGATTCATGATTGATGGTGTTCATGTATCTAGAAATAAGAAGCAAAAGGAATGAGAAGTAAATTCCACTAAAATCCTACCAAATCATAGTACATCTAGATAATATATGAGATCTGGGTAGAACACATCCCAACTACCCCATGACCATGGAAAGGGATCTAAAAGAAAAGATAGATAAGAAATAAAAGAATAAATAAATACAAGTGGTGAAGGAGATGACATTGATCTCAACACCATGAAAATGAGGAGGGGGTATTCAAATTTTAAATAGGGTCGATGCCAACTATCTTCTCACTCCACATAAGCTCTATCAATTACTAGCCATAGCAAAGACAAGAGGTTTTTGATATGATAGCAACTGGTTAGCTGATTAGTAGATCAACAAAATAGGTTGGTTGTTATTGATTTCACTATTGAAGTAGATAGATGGGGAACAATAAAGACATTCTTCTTTAATTAATATTGTAAGAGATTCTATGTACCCCACCTTGGCATAACTCTCATTTACTTTATTAATATAATCATGATTATTTTATAGTGATGTAGCATGATATTCCTATTTTATCTTTGATTATGATGTTTTTATGGGAATGAATGTCTATTGAACCAGTTACATTGCTTAGTTTAATTACATATGTTTGTTTATATGATAAGCCAAGTGCCTAGGTTAGACAAAATTGATATTAGTAATATGGATTAATATATCTACCTTTCCATTGATAACATAATTAAAAAATAAATCTAAACAAACTTGATTAATCTAATATGTGCCTCGAGTGAGTGTGGATAATGTGTTTCCCTGTGATATGTCAGGATAGGGAAGATTATCAATGGGTGCATAGATTGGTGTGCTAGTACTTAGGTTTTAGGAAAAAATGCCAATAAGGGATTGGTATATATACAAGATCAATCCTCATTCATACCTCACCTAGAAATCATATATAAATCACATATAAAGATATCAAGGAACATTAAATTGAGCATTCAAGTGAACAAAACTACCATGTTCATCCCTATTTCCATATCAATCATAAGAGAATTACTTCCACATTCTGAATCATTTAAAGATTAGTCTATGAGCCATATTTTCAAAGTTACAATCTAGGTCACTACATGCCATTACTTATCACATATTACATCTTGATACACATACAAGGTGACATATAGGAGATAACTACATAAGTCTGAGACCTTATTTATAATATTAGATATGTAGACAATGCCCATTGATAGAGGGGTCCATAAGGAAACTCAACAATCCCACTAACTCATTTTTCCCATAATCAATCCAAAGGTGAGGAAGATAGGGTTTGATCATTTGATAAAAAACCACAACATATGCACATGATCTGTACACACCATAAGAAAGGTGATAGAAAACCTAGAAGGCTCTAATTAGTCACATCCAAATCTAATCACTATTTTGTACTAGATGCCTACATCAATGTAATCATCCAGATTTGATGCAAACATCCAAGGCCACATAAATAATATTCCCAAAATTTGATGACTATTCTAAGATCACCTTCTAATCCATTTCTAACTTGTTCTAGATCATACCTACATAATCATAGTAAACCAAGTGCTAATTGTTACCTTTTATTACAATACATATCAATATCTATACTCTAATATTTTTATCAATATTAGTTGTATAACTTAAAAATATTATTTATCTAAGTTTTTAATAATTGGCCTTCTCATTAGATTATTTTACCATCCTTGTGTAAAATCTAATCTAATACCATTTAGGGATAAACATTTGGTGAACTTGATCTTTAGTTTCTAAACCCTATCTCAACCTAGGGTTTTCTTATTTTTATTTATCATCTCTAAACTATAAATATTTTACAATTAGATTTCCATTTATTTTAAAGGAGTAAACATAGATGAATATATCATTTATTTCCGTTTCCAATATTTCATAGTCACTTTTGTGTGTTATCAGTAATGCATGCCTAACTCAATTAGGATTTTTTTTAAAGGGGTCATAATATGACAACAACAAGGAAATGAATTCTTTCACACTTCTCATTATTATAGTGTTTATAATGAGAACTTATTACTACTAAGCATGATATGAAATTCATGAAAAACCCCTCTTCTCTTCCCAATGCCATGGATTCCTTCCAGGATGTCATTGATAAAATTTCACTTTTAGATTTATTGTATAAATATTCCCATCATAAATATGTTATTTTTGATTCCTTATATATGAACATATTCCCAAGAAATGTGGAGCCCCCATATTTGGAATCCATATTAAATTCAATCAAATCGATTGAGCATAAAATTTATTTTTAAAGAGAGGATCTACTACCTCAAAGCATTATAAATTATATTTTACCATTATATATCCAAGTATCTATTTGTAATAAAATGGTAAAACAAGTTCTCATGGACAATGGTTAAGGACTTAAAATTTTAAATATATCCTTTCTCTCTTTAATTGGAAATGGACCTACATATTTAAAACCATAAAACATGAGTATTAGGGTATTTGATAATATGCCATGCAAAGTATTAGGGTAAATAATAATAAATATCATTGTGGGACCCTGTACATTACCTAATTCATGCAAAGTTATGCTAAATGAATTAAATTATAACATACTTTTGGGATGTCATTGGATACATTAAATGTGTGCAATTCCATCCACTTTGCACACATGATTAAAATTTAGTCACTGAGGGTTTATATAGACATGACCAATGAATAATGATCCATTCAAACATTGTGTAATGATACAACCAATGAATGCTTCTACATCATAATCCTATGATTCTAATTTTTTTCCTTGATATTTATTAAAATATGGATAGAAAGGAAAAGGATTAAGTAATAATTAACAAGTTATAACCCAACCTATTACACCTTTAACAGTAAAAATCAACAAGGCTTGGGGTTTTCATAAAAACTACAACTATAAATCAAGGCACTCACCATACACCTTTTTTTTATAAAGAAACAATTATAATGCCTACATAGACCTACTTATACTAATGAGATAAAATTAGAAAATCTACATATTATTGATGAAAATGCTTCACCAAATTTTTTGACATTGGACAAGTTGTCAAATGATGAGTCATTGCTAAAGTACTTGGGGGTGTATGAAGATATTCCTTCCTTCTATCATAATAATAGGTTTTCATATGCCTCCTCTATTCATACTTATTTGGTGAGAGTAATGAATCTAATATCCAACCTATGCCCGTAAAATGATTCCTACCATGCCATATATCATGGAAGAATCTACTTTGTTAAACAAATAAATAATATAAGTATAATATAAATATGGAACATAAAAATATCCTTGACTAATATTGATTGTTTTGATGATGCAAAAAGATTAAGGCAAAGCTTATCGATAGGTCTTACATTATTTCCCAAAATTATTCACTAGGGCTTATTCTAGATATACTTGAGATAGACCCATTAATTGCAATGCAAAATATTTTGCTCTATCTAGATGCAAAATCGTTAAAATAAAAGATTCATAAAATGCTTCCTAAAGTTGAATTATTAGTAAAAGATGAAATTTTAGTGTTATTAGACATAATTTTCATTAGATATATAACACATTATGATTAGGTTTCTAATATTATCCCTATCACTAAACCAAATGGTGACATTCAATGTTGTACAAACTACTATGATTTAAATAAAGCTTGTCTAAAATATGATTTTTTAGTACCCAACATTGACATGATTGTCTATTCTATAGCTGGTTATGAGAAAATTTCCTTCATATATAAATTCATCAGATATAACTAGATCAAAATTAACCCAACAAATTAGGAAAATATAACATTTATTACCCCATGGGGAACATTTTACTATACAGTCATGCCTTTTAGACTTAAAAAATGCAATATCCACATATCAAGTGGAAATGACACACATTTTTCATGATTTCATTCATAAAACCATCAAATAATATGTCGATGATTTACTCAAAATATCAAAACACTAACAAGCCCATGCTACCAATTTACAACAACTATTTGAAAGATTACAAAAATTCAATGGGCGATTGAATCCAAAAAAGTGTGTTTTTTGAGTATCCTTCAAAAATATTATAGGATACATAATTTAACAATAGGGCATCAAAGCTGATCCAAAAAAGGTAAAATCTATTACTGAGATGCCACCATCAACAACCTTAAAACAACTATGATGTTTAAAGGAAGAATTTAGGCCATTCAATATTTTATTATGTAGTTAGTAGATAAAATAATACCATTCACATGTTTGCTAAAAAATGACACAAAATTTGTATGGGATGACATTTTTCAACAAAGATTTGATAAAATCATAGAATATTTAGCAAACCCACCAGTACTCATGCCTCTTATACTAAAAACACCATTGATCTTCTATATCTTAGACACACATGTGGCTCTATTAGCACAATATGATGATGATCACAAAGAGTGTGTAATTTATTATATAATTCATCAATTAGTTGATTAAAAATACAAATAAACCATAATGGAAAAACTATGTCTAGCATTAGTATTTGATACACAAAAGTTATGACACTACTTACTCAAAAATGAGATGCATGCTATAATTAAAGAGGTTTGATTAAAGTTTATCATTAAAAAAATCCACCTAATGGGTTGCATAGCTAAATTTATGATGCAAATTAAAAAAATTGATCTCAAATTTATATCTCAAAAATCATTAAAAGGTCAAATTATAGCTGATCAATTAGTTGTAGCTCCATTACCCAATCCTTTTCAAATCATCAAAGCTTTTTGAGATGAATTTAAAACACATAATATATATTCAAATCAATGAATAATATTTTTAGATGGATCTAAATGTATGACATGTGTGAGTGCTCACATAATATTTTTCACCCCTAAGGGATAATATATGCCTTTATCTTATAGATTAGCCTTTTCTCATACAAATAATATAGAAAATCTGAGGCCTTGATAATTGGATTATCCACAACACAACTTTATATCAAGGACATTTAATATTTTGGTGACTCACTCTTTATTTTTAATCAAGTCATAAATCATTACCAAACCAAATAAGAACATTTAATCTCATATAAATAAATTGTGGATAAAATCAAAGAAACATTTGATACATTCTCTATCGATAATACCCCACAAAATATAATTGCCATGCAAAAGCAATGACTAGTACAAAAAATTTAATGCCTTTTGATATTAGTGATGATTATATAAAATTTACCATATATAAGTTATGAAAACCCTCCATTATTATAGATAAAATAGATGCTTTAGTAGGTTTTATTATTACTCATAACTCTATAAACACAAAATGGTATAGTGACATATATAATTTCTTATACAAGGCTTACATACTAGATCACTTCACATGAAATGAAAAATTAAAAGTACAATGAGAAGGATTTAATTATGTTGTTATCAATAATGATTTATTTAAGTGAGGGTTCAATGGATAATTACTTCAATGCCTAATCAAAGATGAGGCACATACCACACTTCTATAAATACATGATAGTGTTTGTGGAGGGAACTTTAGTGGTAGGGTCATGTCCCAAAAAATATTATGATAGGGTTATTATTGGCCTAAAATGGAATAGGAATGCCTTGAACATGCTAAATTATGTTTGAAATGACAAAAATATAATAATCTAAACCATGTTCCATCTCACGAGTTACACCAAATTGTCTCACCATGGAATTTTTCCTTATGTGGATTTGATTTGATTATAAAAAACAATCTCGTGTCATTTTATGGACACAAATTCATAATGATAACTATATAATATTTTATAAAGTGGGTGGATGAAATCCCACTTGACTTTACTAGAAGAGATGACATATGCAAAATTTTAATGACCATTATTATTTCTTGTTTTAGCATACCTTTAACTATTGTTACCAATAATGGATCATCATTCAAAAATAAAATAGTGAAACAATTTTTTAACAAGTAAAAAAATAAAACATACCTTGTATACACCTCATTACCCATAGGATAATGGACAAGTGGAATCAACAAAAAAAAAACTATTGTCAAAATAATTGGAAAAATAGTTTAATGATACAATATTTATTGACAATAGCATATAGTCTATACTTTATGGGCACATCATACTAGTGTTCATAAACCTACTCAGGCCACACCCTACTCAACTTATTGTATGTAGGAAATTTTAAAAAATAAATTGGAAATCCCATCCTTACATGTTTCTCTCAAGGATATTATAAAAGATAATGAGTATCATGAAAAATAGTTAAATCAGTTGGAATAGTTGAGTGAAAAAATACTCAGGCTATTGAACACTTATAATTTTACCATAATTATGTCAAGCACACATATAATAATTTTTTTTAACCACATGAGTTTATTGTGGGTGATCTAGTACTAAAATAAAATTAAAAGAATACCAGTGCAAAAAATATAAGAAAGGAAAATTGAAAATAAATTGGTTAGGACCATTTGTAGTTACATAAAAATAGGGAAAAGGTTTATATTTCATAGCTACACATTAAGGCAATTTAAAAAAAAAACTAATGATAATCATTCAATTGCATAAATATCTTACCAAAAAATTAAAAAATACTAAAATTTTTCAACATGTTCCTAGTTATACTATTTATTATACATATGTGTAATCACCCAAAACTGATATTTGGATGCTAAGAGTGTTGATTGAGACTATACACACATAATATTTTCAAAATTTAAGAATTAATAATGATTTGTATCTTGAAGGAAGCCATCAAATCTCAATCTCTCTGAGTGCACACCTTAAGGGGTGTACTAAGAAAGGTGTGGGCAGACCATTGGTGCTTTATAGGATTGTTGTCCTTTATTACCACTTATTATCAATACAACCTTCTACCAAAAACATTCCCCTAAGAGTTTCCTCCTATTTTTCACCCTCCTCTAGTTATTTTCAACCTTAATTATCCCTTCCCTAACCTAAAATCCATATTTATGGTTTATGCTACACCATCAACCCCATTAACTTTGTACTCTAATTATAAAACTTATCAGGGTGTAGGCTAGTCACTGGCCAAGTCTATGACCTAATTTTTTTTAATAATGATACTAGGTCAACTGGTTCAACCTTATTGGCCTAAAATTTTGAAAAAGTATTAGAGTTATATTTACCTATATAAACACATACATTTCATCATTCTTAGAGAGACAACAAGAGTTAATTATTTATTTGTGCTTCTTTACAATCTACTCTTTTACATTCTACTTGAGGAGTTAGCTTAGGGTTTTCTACTTAGAAAATAATATTGTCTTGTGTAAAATTATTGGATGCTTAGACATTTATTAGTGATCCTTAAAAAAAAAAAAAAACTCTTGTGAATCACATTTTTCCAAGGGAGGTATTGAGTCTTGATGTGTTCATCTTCAAGGTAATTATCTCTAACTTTGCTCCTCTCTTAAGTAGATATAAGTAGCATAAGTAATGGATTTAAAATATATTTATATTTATTAGAATAAAAATTAATGAGAGGGGGGGGGGGGTAAATTAGTCTTCAAAAACTCTTATTAATTTCATTTAAGTAATCATTAACCATCACATCAATATATAGATTAAACAATGCATAAACAATCAACTATACAAACATGAAGTAAGATTACAGAAGTGAACAAAACATATATGTGGGAAACCCTAAAGGGGAATAAAAACCAATGATATATGAAAATTGAATATATTTATATAATAAAAATATCAAATTTAGTTAAGAACCCACTTCATATGGAACACCAACCCCAACAAGCTAAGCACCAAATCAGCTAGGCTTTAACAAGCACTAAATTACAAGGAGACACCAACCCCATAGATGAATTAACACCAAATCAGACACATAAATTCATTGATCACATTTATAAAACATTTTTTCTCATAAAATATATTATGATATCCTTATTCAACTCTTCTCTCTCTTCTATTTCTCTCAAACTACCTTCTAGGCTTCCACACTCAACTAGTCCTCTTCTTGACTTGATTAGGTCATATGACCTTGATTATCATGCATATAACCTATGTAAATTATTAATAATAGATATTATACACTCATAATTGTATAAAATATATTTTTACACTCTAGAATATGTTATTCTATTCGATTTCATTCTACTACACCAAATAGGCCTAAAATTGTGTAGTATTTATACAAGTCTCTTGTTCATATCCTTCATGGTCAACCAAACACACTTAACCTCTTATGTAAGACATGTAATGGATCTTAGGAAATATCATAGACATGGATAAAATTTGATTTTAGTCCCTTTATGTTTGACCAACCTCTACTAGGCCTTATCTCATCTTTAGGTCTCATGGAGACCTAATCCCATTAGGTCTACTTAAGACATGTTACACTTTACCTTCCTTGGAACACAATAAAACATATCACATAGTAGGAAAACATAATATTAAAATAAAATATACTCATTATAATCTCATATAGGATTAATAATACTTTTTAGGTCAAATCACCACTTGAAACACACCATTAACACTATTCATAATTAGGCCTCTGCATACCCAAAAAGTCTATCTTGAATAAATGAAGCATAAACAAATTTTTTACAAACAAATATGGAAAAAAATCACATATAAATAGTATAAATTACCTTATGTTCATCACCATGTTCTTTATAATTCACAACTTAGGGCAAAAGTACTCAAACCCTTCTCTACAAGTAGCCCACTCAGAACCACCAACTAGCCTCAAAACACAGTCATGGAAACTTGAACTTATGAGAAATAAATTAAAAAAATAAAGGAATTAAATTTCATGAAAAATATACTAAAACATCCTTATAAAAACCTCTAATAAAGATATAAAAATATCTAATGGTGATTATTGGTCTTGTAGACTAATTTGTTGACCTTCTCTCTCAAAAACCTCACTTAGCAAGACAAACCATTTTGGATTCAATGTTCCAACCTCTTACAATGACTTATAAGTTTTTTAAATCATGAATAAGTCATTAAAATTAAAAAACAACATAATTTTCATTAGATACATTAACTCATGACATAGAATCTCAAACTCATCATTGTTACTTGCTTACTTAGAACTGCCTGTTTACCTTGAAGACTAGTCATGGTGATTATGACTTCCAAAAATTGTATGAAAATTTATAAAGAATAATAATGCATGTGAATGATCCTATGATATAATTATACCATTATAATATATATAGATAATATGGTCAAATGCTAATATTAGTCTTGTAAACCAATCTCATAAACTTGTACCTCATTATCTTATCTTAACCAAACAAATCAACTTATGAGAAACATTTTAAACATATCCATTGACATTAAAAAATTATATCCAATATGAAAATGTATTAAATTTCTTGAAAAATTTCTTCATGCTCTTGGATTCATCCCTCTCTAAATACACATCCCTTATCACCTTCTCATTTCTGCCTGGGTTTCTTACTATTTGACCGTTAGACCTGTTAGCGATAGGTTATATTGGATGACCAGTTTATAATACCTAAGGGATATAACTTGATCAAAAACCACCATGGACATAAAATACAAGTCTCAATATTTGTCCTCAATCCATTTAGCAACTTTGACTTAGTCAAATATTACTGACACAATAGATCTTTAAGAAATAAGGCCTTTCTTGTAGGGTCCATTCACTCACCTAATAAACCAATCACACTTAGAGGTTCCTAATATAATTTAATACAACTTATGATCACTTTACTAGACATAATAATCCATTCTAATCACTTTAGAATAGTTTATTTCATATCGGGTCACTATTAGGGTTCTTTGAAGGTTAAAACCATCTCCCAGTCTCAATGATCATTCATAAAACTTAACACCTCATTATATAAATCCGTGCTTGGAAATTTGATATAGCACCCTTATCAATATACCATGAATATATTATGTTCCCATGCATATGTTACATATTCCAATGAACTCTTGAAAGTTCTTGGATTGAGAACCCTTCATTATGTGCACATGAGAGACCTCAAAACACTTTTTCTTGCCTTAAACTTCAAATTTAAACCTAAAACTAAGTCAAAATAATTAAAAAAAATTAAATAATTATGTTAATTCTCACATGTACATATTATCCTTATAAATAAATCCTCATACCCCATTAGGCTATGCTCTCTCTCTTTGCTATCTAGGCCTTGACCTGTAAGTCATAATAGGTCTTCAACCTGACCTTCTAACCAGTTTAAAAGATCTCAAAACCTCATATATAAACATAATCAAACTATCTCATACTAAAAAAATTATTTACATCCTTCATAGGCCTTGACAACTCCTCATGACACCTCATTAGGCCAGACAAGGTCTAGAGGTGGTCTAATTACATACTAGGTCTATAGGTCCTACCCTTATAGGCTTACTCTAAAACTTTTATGAGTGATCAAATGACTCATATTAATTATAAAATAACCTCATAAAACCTCTTATACCTCTTTATATCCATCTCAGCAAGACAACAAGCTCATAGCTTCTCACAAGGTCTCTTCATGTAATGACTAGTGTTATGACTAGGTTTGTCAAGCACTTAAATCTTGACAACTAACCTTGAAACACTCCGTGATGCTTCTAAACCTTGATCACATGCATTTCATTATCCTTAGACAATATCATACCTATTGACCTAAATCTTAATATCAACCTCAAAATAATCATTAGGTTTCCTTTAAATTCTCTCTCAATAGAGAAATATTAGGTTGCCTTCAAATTCTCTCTTGTCACATGGATTATATCTCACGTACCACTCAACATGCATATTTACCAGATTTACCTTGAAATCAATGAAATAAACCTTGAAATCAATGACAACACTTCTCAAAAAACTCCCCATTTGTCATTTATGGAAAAATAATCTTCAATTTGATCACTCTTATCTCCCCCAATCTGATCAATCTCCCTCTTGAACTTTCTCCCCCTTTGACATTAAGGATAAAGGGTCTTCCACAAATTTATATATCAAACCATAAATTATTACAATATGAGATCAACACACAAAATATGAAACATAACAAGAAAATGCTCCCCTTACTCCATGTATACCTCCTTCAAATGATCTCAGATTACAAGACCATTTCTCAACATAGATCAAGCTTAGTCAACAACCTGAATAACCCCCCCTTAAACAAAGCATACACCATGATTTTGCTTATTGAAGTGTGTCTATATGAAGCATAATGGAGTCACCCCTTTCCATAGGGTACTAAAACAACACAATCTCAATAGATTCCCTGATATCCATGTTCTCATAAGACTAAATATCCTTAAATATCCTTTTAAGCTTGATTGACAATATAGGCTTTACCTCTTCATCAACTATTTGATCATCAATGTGAGATGACTATAGACATTCCTGACTTGATTTCACATCTAATGTATGTTACATCATAACAAATAGTCCACTTGAGCTTGTAGACTTATCATGACACATATTTACTATCTTTGGTTTCCATACACTCATTTGCCTTTTCACTTGCACTTTAGGGGCTTCAAACCTCCTATTTTGACTTGATGAACTTATAATTTTATAAGGATATAATATTGAAATATGTCTTATATTATGACAAATATATAAAACCACCTCATACATATCTCTTTATTGATGTGAATTATGACTCCTTCCATAATCCCATGAGTACTCATTCATGGAGGGTCTTCTACACTCTCTTTCTCTATGACCAAATTGAATCCATACAAAATAGTAACCATTTAATGAACTATCATACCTCATAGAATTAGGCTATTTGATAGTTATTTTCATTTTGACCTTCTTATCTTCAACAACCTTATATTTAACTTTATCTACCACCTTTTGATCTTATTTGAAACCAAAACCTATCTCATCACTTGTAGACTTTTGAATACTCAAGATGTCATCTAGAACCTCAGTGCTCTTTTCAAACTTCACAAATGTCTTTACCTTGTTAGATTCTTGATCCAACTTAGATTTTAATTATTCCACTTTAGTTTCATACCTAGTGTATTATTCCTCTTTAGTCTTTAGGTTTAAATTGACTATTTCTATTTGTGCTTCAATTTGATTGATGATCTCATCATACTCCTTGGAAGTGTTACATAGTCTCTCCTCAAATAAGCTAATCTACTTCTCATAGTCCTTAACTAGTGATCTTAGTTTTTGATTCTTTATCCTTTATAACTTTAACTCCTCTAGGGCACTTACCAATTCTACCTTAGGATTCACTTTAGCTTCTTCATCTGATTCTACATCAACAATAAGGCCTTTCCCATTTGATAAACCTTCATTATCTAATTCTATGGCCATGAATAAGATTTATTATTTTCATGTTTAGGTTCATTACTGACATCATCACTATTAAATTCACTCGAATCCCTTATATTAGAAGATTTGTCTTCTTTAGTTTAAGAGCTTCTCTGTTATTGAAATTTACTTTCCTACCTTCATACTTCTTGAACTCCTTATTTTTTAGGCTTATAGGCATTCTTTTCATCTCCATGATGTTCATCATGTTATTCATTATGATTAGATTTATCCTTGTCAGGACACTTGGATTCAAAGTGACCAATCTTGCCACAATTAAAACATTTAAAGGGAAACTCACCCTTGTAATTACCTGAGCCAAACCTCAATTTCCTTGAAAATATGACTATTAGTTGATCATTATCAACATATGAACATTCCTCATCCTTAACCTTCTTGGATTTTGATTTCTTCTCAACTTTTAAATTTTCTTCCTTCTTGTGAGGTCTTCCTTCATTTATTCTCATCTCATAGGTAGTCAAGATGCTATGATGCTCATCCATCTCTATTTTGTCCAAATCTTGCAACTCTTCTGATGAAGACACCTTAAAATCAAACTTAGGAGTTAGTGATCTCAATACCTTTTAAAAAAATATAGAATATTTAACTTCTTCTCCCAATACTCTAATGACATTGACAACTTCATCAACCTTTAATAAGTAGGATGTAATGTTTTCATCTTCATTCATCTTTAAAATTTCAAATTATCTCTTATGGGTCTATAACTTGGCCATATTTACCTTGGTGTATCCTTCATAAATGGTATTAAATTTGTCTAATATATATTTAGTTGATACACAATGCATCACCTTCACAATATCTACCTTTAATAGGCCATAAATAATGGCATTTGTTTCCTTGGATTTGTTTTCACTGACCTTCTTACCTATTGCATTAGTTGGTGGAATAAGAGGAACACTATAGATATCTATAATTGATTGAAAAATATAATGATCTTGAGACATAAAATATATCTTCATCCTAATATTCCAAAAGGCATAATTAGACCTAGTGAATACCATATACTTACAGGTAGAGAAACCACCTTGAGCTTGTTGACTAGCCATCTTTGCTTTTAGGATCTTCTTTAGGCTTTTAAACCTACTTCAAAGGACCAAGGTATGATACCAAATTTTATAATAAATACTATTGATATGGGGGGAGGGCGGTGAATCAATATTAAAAAAATTTCCTATCAATTCCACTTAATCACTCATGAACCATCACATCAATATATAGATCAAGCAATGCATAAACAATCAAGACTACAAACATGAAGCTTAATTATAGAAGTAAACACACAATATATGTGAGAAACCCTAAATAATAAGAAAAAATATTGTTATATACAAATTAAATACAATAATATAATAAAAACATCAAATTTATTGAAGTTCTCACTTCACATGGAGTACCAACCCCAACTGGCTAAGTACCAACTTAGCTAGGCTTTAACAAGCACCAACTTGTAAGGAGACACCAACCCACTAAATGTCTCAACAAAAAATAATTAACATGAATTACTTGATCAAATTAATAACAATTTTTTTATCATACAATATATGATGATCTCCTTATTCAACTCTTCTCTCTCTTTTATATCTCTCAAACTTCCTTCTAGGCTTCCTCGCTCAACTAGTCTTATTTTTGACTTGATTAGGTCATATGACATTGATTATCATACATAAAACCTATGTAAATTATTTATCATAGATTATATAAAATAATTTTATGTTATAAAAGACTTTATTATAATTTTCAATATATTATTCTATTCACTTGTACTCTACTACACTAAATAGGCCTAAAATTGTCTAGTTTTTATACAAGTCTCTTATTTATATCCTTCTTGGTAAGCCAAACACCATTAAACTATTATTTAAGATATTAAATTGATATTATTACATCTAATAAAAATCTATAAAATGTTATTTGAGTCTTTTTATGTCTGAAATACCTCTATTAGGCCTTATCTCATCTTTAGTCTCATGGAGACCTAATCCCATTAGGTCTACTTAGGACACATTACACTTTTCCTTCCTTGGAACATATTAAAACATATCACATGGTAGGAAAGAATAATATTACAATAAAAAATACCCATTAAAATATAATCTATGATTCATAACACTTTTTAGGTCCAATCACCACTTGAAGCACACCATTAACACTATTCACAATTAGGCATGTGCATACCCAAAAAGTCTCTCTTGAATAATTGAAGAATAAACAAAATTTTGATAAGAAACCATGGATAAAAATAACATATACAAAATATAAATTAACTTATGGTCATCAACATGTTATTTATACTTCACAACTTAGGAAAAAAGTACGTCAACCCTTTTCTACAAGTAGCCCACTCAGAACTACCAACTAGCCTCAAAAACCAGTCATGAAGAATTAAAATTATGACACCTAAATGAAAAAACTAATGGAATTAAAATGCATGAAAAATATCATAAAAAATAATTTAAAAAAACTTCATAAAATAAATCAAAATATCTAATGGAAATTATTGGTCTTGTAGACTCATTTGTTAAACTTATCTCTCACAGACCTCACTCAACCAGACAAGCCATTTTGGATTCAATGTTATAGCATATTACAATGGATTACAAGATTATAAAAATGATGAAAAATTAAATAAATCTAGAATAAACAAGATAATGTGTATTATATACATCAAATAATGGCATAAAGTCTCAAACTCATTGCTTTTACTTGCTTACCCAAAACTTCAAGTTTGCCTTAAAGACTAGTCAAGGTGATTATGACTTACAACACCTATATGATGATTTAAAGAGAATACTAATGCATTTTTATGAACCTATTATATATATATATATATATATATATATATATATATATATGGTCTTGTAGACCAATCTCACAAACTTTTACCCCACTATATTATATATATATATATATATATATATATATATATCATCGTCAAATGTAAATATTGGTCTTGTAGACCAATCTCACAAAATTTTACCCCACTGTCTTATCTGAACCAGATAGGTCAACTTATAAGCAAAATTTTCAACATATACACTAACCTAAAAAACATATATCCAATATGAACTTGTCTTAAATTTATTCTAAAATATCTTCATTCAATTGTAATCATCCCTAATCCATGATTATGCATCCCTAATCACCTTCTCATTTCTACTTGGGTTTCTCATTATTTACACCATTAGGCCTATTAGCGATAGGTTATCTTGGATGATTAGTTTAGAATACCTAAGGGATGAAAATTTATAAAAAACCATCATTAACATAAAATACTAGTCTAAATATTTGTGCTCCATCCATTTATAAACTTTGACTTGGTCAACTCTTACTACTACAACAAATCCCTTAGAAACAAGGCTTTTATTATAGGGTTCATTCACTCACCTGATAAAAAAATAACACTTAGAGGTGCTTATGAGAGTTTAATGAAACATCCAATAACTTAAGTAGACTTACCAATCCATTATAATCACTTTAGAACAATTTATTTCATATCAGGTCATAATTAGGGTTCTTTGAGGGTTAAAACCATCTTCCACTCTTAATGATGATTCATAAATATTATACCCTCATTCAAGAAACCAATTATTGTAAATTTTATATATGACCTTCCCCATATACCATGAATATATTAGGTTCCAATGTAGAGGTTATACATTCCAATAAACTCTTGAATATTCTTCTCGAGTTGAGAACCCTTCATTTTGTGCACACAAGAGACCTTAATTTTTTTTTCTTTCCTTAACCTTCAAATTTTGACCTAAAAGTTGGTAAACATAATTTAAAAAACATGACACACTTATTTTAATTCTCATATGTGCATACTATCCTTGGAAATAAAATCTAATACCCCATTAGGCTATGCTCTCTCTCTTTACTATCTAGGCCTTGACCTCGAAGTCATAATAGGTCTTGAAACTGACCTTCTAATCACTATCCAAGATTTTAACACCTCATATACAAATAAAATAAACCTCTCTAATGTCAAACACTAATTTACATCCTTCACAGGCCCTAAAAACTCCTCATGACACCTCATTAGGTCAAACGGTGTCTAGAGGTGGTCTAGTTGCATTGTAGGTCTATAGGTCCTACCCTTATATATCAATATAAAGATATAATGAGTGATAAAATTATTCATATTCATGATAAAAAAACTCATATAACCTATTAGTTATTTATGCATCCATTCACTAGGCCACCAAGCTCATATCTTCTCACAAGGTCTCTTCATGTAATGACCAGTGTCATGACTAGGCTTCTCAAGCACTTTAAGATTGAAAAATGACATTGAAAAACTCCTTGATTATTCTACACATTTTTCACATGAATTTCATTCTCCTTAGAAAATATCATACATCTTGATCTAAATCTTGACCTCAACCTCAGAATAATCATTAGGTTGACTTCAAATTCTCTCTCAATAGAGAAATATTAGGTTGCGTTAAAATTCTCTCTTGTCACATGGCTCATATCTCATAGACCAATCATCATGTATCTTTAAAAGATGCACCTTGACATCAATGACATCATCCTTGACATAAAATGACATCAACCTTGACATCAATGACAACACTTCTCAATACTGTCTCCATGTATTAGGGCTTTACCTATATATAACTTAATTAAGATTATCTTATGCATGTTTAATTTTATTTTTACTAAATCCCATTTTGTGACACAAGATTTGATGATTACTTTATTAGAATTTACTTTACATGTTATTAGTTTAGTAGATATGAGAATATAGGACCTAGTTAGGGTTATTACATAGTTTTACTTGATTGGAGGCTTTGAAACCCTCCTTAGTGATATTATTGTGGTAAGATATCCCTTGGCTAGGTCTAGAAGATCCATCTTGGTCATGACTACAAATATATCAAATGTATCCATAATCAAAAGTGTAAGTAGGATTTATCTTCTCTAAGGTAGGATTGATTTATAGATCTATATTTTCCATTATATATATTTCTATGAACCCATCATGAATCTAACCCTTGAATGTTTTATTTCATGCCATCATTTTTATCATATTATTATATTTGAAATACTATATCAAACTAGTTAGTATAGTTCTAAATTTTTGTGCATAGATTTAATACACAGTCACATCAAACAACTCTATTATATTTGTGTATGTCTTCATTAGATACAAGTTATTAGATCAAATAGGTCAACATAGCACTCCTTTTCAGTTTTAGATAAGCATACATGTTAGAATAGGTTGAATTTTTCATCTTATTATCTTTATTAGATTAAAGATCAATAAACTAGGGCAAACAAGTTGACTTTGTCAGGTGTTTCTTCTTCAACACATAAGGTTTTATAAAACTAGGTCAAACTAGTTGACTTGGTATATACAATTTGAAAGTAACAATTAAGGCACTTCAACATAAAATTTTCAATCTTAACCATATTCAAACCCACCAAGGTTCCTTTCTTTCCCTTCTCTATCATTTTAGTACTTTCTTCAGTTCTATTTTGCACATGTTAACATTATTTAAAATTACAATCCTACAGCCAACTAGGTCAACATGGTTGACCTAGTTATGTAGTCTAACTTCTGCCTAAGAGACATAGTCAACCTGTTTGAATTTATTATTAAAGACCTTACTTTCATAGAATAGTAGCAATCAGGTCAACTTTGTTCTATACTTTTTACATATAGTGTCACCTCAACTGACTCTATACTATTCTTAATCAAGGAATTACTAACTATTTTCTAGTAATTAATTCACATTTCATTTTTTAGCTATTTGCATTCTTAGAGTAACTCAAATAGTTTATATGTGGTTTTTTAAATTACTATTTAATTACACTATTTTAATCTTTTGCACACACTACCAAATCAAACAACATTCAAAACACATTTAAACACTTATCTTCCCAAGGCCTACCTACTTGGATTTTATCACCAAAGGGGAAGCCAACTTATTTTTTTGAACAATTTTAAATATGTGGTTAATGGTATATATTGGAAAAACACTTGACACCCTTATCACTAAAATATTATAAAGTGATGCAGTAGGCCCCAATATCAAGATAGTACCATTTCCAACATAGATGCCTTTCAACCCAAACATCCTAAAACCATCCATATATTGATTTTTTAGTTCCTATTTTATCCAAATCCCTTATCACATTTAAAACAATACTTTTGAATTATCTAATAACACTCAAGATGAACACTTAGTTGGTGTTTAGTTTTCATTTGATTTCTTGTTCTTTGATCATTTCATCTTGTATTATAAAAAATTGCATTAGGTAGCATTGGTGTAAGGTTTTATGTTGTGTGCACCAATTGGATCACTCACACTGATCCAATTATTTATGTGTTTTCATTTCATTCTTTCTACACTTATATTACAAATTTTTTCCCCTATTTTAGAACACTATCATTTTGGTCAATATAGTCTCTTACACACTGCATCTTTCTTCCTACCAAATAATACAAAGTTGACCAAAACACTTGTGTCTCTTATCTATCTATTCTACCTTGTATCTAGCAATATATATATTCAACCCAATCAACTCTATACTCTTCTCATCCTCTATCTAATAGTACTTTGTTGACCTAATTAACCATGTACTTGATTACTAACCTTGTTCTTCTATCTATCTGACTTAGTTTTTTGTCTGGCTGATTTAAGTCTCTTTCCTTGATCTCTCTTTCTTGTTAAAATCCTTTTCCTTTCATCAAACATCATGAAATACCCTATCATCATCTTCTTGGATAACCTAAATCCATTTATACACTATATGGGGTATTATTTTCTCCCTTTTTTTACCTCCCAAGATAACCCTCACTCCTAGAACACTTCTTCCCCTCCTTTATTTATGAATTATAACATGGTTTAAATCACACCTTAATATTAAGTAAGTGGATCTAATCCTTTTTACACCTTTTAAGACAATTCTCATTTTTAAGCATTTGAACACAATGTGGGAATGATTGACACAAGTCTCTCAAGTAATTCCACTGGTAATCCACCTCCCAATAACCCTTCCCCTAATACCAATTCACGGATTCCTCCTAAAAACACCAACCTGATAATTGATATGACTCAAATTCTTTCACAAGTCATGCAATAAATGAACATAATGAAAATATCTAACACCTCCCAAATGATGCAATAACAACATCATTTGATCAATATGGCTAATCAACCTCAAGTTTTAATTCCTCAAACTAATCAAAATTATATTTATCCACCTCTTATAGATTCCTCTAAAAATGTTATTCCCCAACTTGTCATAAATAAAAAGATGCTTCAAAACATCCAAAATGAGCCTTTATCTCCTTTCACCATTTCCATTGATAGTGGTAACATCACTCCAACTATCAAGTATGATGTAACTAAAGACCTTGAATCCAATTTTAAAGCATTAGGCAATCTTTATAAATAGTGGATCCAAACTAATACTTTCACCACCACAAAACTCATTAAAACCTTCACTGGTAATGTATTAAAATGGTACAACCAAATTCCCCAACATTCCATCTAGAAATTAGAGGATTTAATCAATACTTTATTTAAATAATTTCAACACAATTACCTTCCCAAAAATTTCTTTAGCCATTTCATCAATGCTAAGCAATATCCCATTAAATTAGCTCATGATTTTATCCAATGATGGAAATATTTGGCTGACAAGGCCAACCATAACATGACTGATGATAATTTATTTAAACTCTTTATAACTACTTTAACTCCTTTTCTTCAATATAAGGTTCAAATTTTTTCCCCTCAAATGCTTAATTAATCTCTTGACCGAGCCAAACATCAAGACTTACTAATGAATCAATTTGAACATAATACTAAATTCCTCAAGGGATATTTTCAAACTTCTACCAATTCCATCACTAGCAATACTCCTCAAACCAAACCAAGAGTTATCAAGTCCAAAAATCCTCCATATTCTCACATACCATTAACTGTGTAATAAATGAAATAATTCTTAGTTCCCTCTAAACCCTTTTCTTATCCCAATAGTCCTTTTAAATGGTATGACCCAAATCAATTTTGTTTGTTCCATGTTGACATTGGTCATTCCAATAAAACTTTAGAGGGATTACCAAATTTGATTTCTCCTATATGTTTGGTGATTCCTTCAATCATGAAGCCATGATCCAATTTTATCTTCAAGAGTACAACAACACTTCTCAAAAATGATAAACTCCCAAATCTTCTTCTAATAACCAAAAACCTTTTCCCACTTAAACCAATCAAAAACTACCAAGGATGTTTGTGTTATTGATTTTGACTATGACCAATATTACACAAACTCTCAATATGTTAATGCATATAAGGTTAATAATCATTTCAAACTAGCTCACAAAGATCTTATCACCAAACTTAAGAAGCCCTCTCTGGAAGAACAACTTATCAAAGATACTACAACCACTCATTTATATTTTTAAGCTAATGAGGAACCCTATGTTTCTTCCAAATACCAAATCATTTTCAATCCTTCAAAATATACCTTACCCTCTAAAACTCACGCTGGTTCTTTTTTTAAATCCCATTGGAAATTTTTATAAGAACTCAACTCCATGCCTTGTAAGATTACCCTTATGGAGCTAGTTTTCACCTCCCTTATCATTGGAAGTTACTCATGCAACAATTATAAAAAAATGAAGATCCATCTTCTATAGATGAAGGAGCACCCTCTCTTGAGCCTCAACCTACCAATGTGTATACCATTGAATCCATTTGTCCTTCTTCCAAACCTTTCATTAAATTTATTGAAGAAGACATGATTAATGATGAGATCCTTTTTCACACTAATAATACACCCCTATTCATTAAAATAACCATTAATAATACCCTTATTATTAAAGTTTTAGTTAAAAAAAGGTCTGGTATTAATGTGACATCTTTATGGCTCATCTAATAACATGGCTATAATATAGATCATCTCAAACAAACCTGACTAAACTATCATGTATTTGATAAAGCTAATCAAAATTCACCTAGTTGTATTTGGCTTCCCCTTAAAACCAGGACTAATAATGTTTTAACTAAGCTTATGGTCCTTGATTTCCCCCTATATTACAACACACACCTATACTACCATTGGACTTATAGAATGAGGGCTATCACCTCTTTTGGTAGCCAATGCATCAAGCACATGAATTAAAAAAAATGGTATCAACATAAGGCTGATCCTAACCCTTAAAGTGTTCAAATTCCCAATCCTAAACATCAATATCACATTCCCACCATTCCAATAATTAATAATTTTCCCTTACCTAAATTCATCAACATTAATCTAGACTTACATGCCACCCTTGCTGATTCAGATGATGATGAACTTAATGAATTGAAACATACAACACTACTAAGATACCTCCATAGATCTTGGAGTGGCTTCCTCCTTATTTATTAACTCATGATCACATTATTCCTCTCATTTATGAGATCTCTTATTTCCCTCTCCATGTAATGATTAGGATATTTCTTACCTAGAAGATGCCTTCACATGTAATGATTATGGAGTGGACAAATTATTCCAAGATTCTTTAATCATGTCTCCACATAAATTCAATGATATAGGTATCTCCCCTTCTAAAACTCCTCTTAAATCTCAATCATGTACATTTTTCCAACCTATGTTGATAACTACATCATGGCCCAAACTCAATCTCGAGACTTGGATGTTTAACATTATTAGAAAACTTTAGCCCAAATACATGATTTCAACTATGATGTTCATACCATTTCCACTAATTTTGAATTATCTCCTGAAGGTCATGTACCTACCATTAATTATACTCTTATTGATACTCCTTGAGTGGTAGAAAAAATCCTACCTTCTAAACCTATGATACTTCCTACATATTCTATATCACATAAATATTCCATGTTAACATCTAATTCTTCCCACATCAATGAAATTAATGAAAAACTAATCACATCCGATCAATCATCTTCCTCTACTCCACCTACTCTCAAAATTACATTAGATAATAAGGCCATTGATGTTTTTCAGATACATTCTAAATATGATCACCATGGTAATCAGATTCTTGATATCAAAGTAGATGTTGAGTATTATGGTCCTCTTCCCAATCTACCTAGTGATGAATCCATTTTTGAATTGATTCATTCTCAAGAACCTCAACTTACTTTTGTAACATCACAAACTTTGGAATTTCAAAATAAATTCCTTTATTTTGACAACTTCATCATTAGCATTAACCTTAAAAACTATCCCATTTCATCACTACCTAATTTACCATATCATTTCCAAGATGGAAATGTTATGCTCATCTAAGAAACTACTCGAATCAAATATGGTACCCCATCATGCCCTCAACCAATTATAGTCTCTCACAAACTCACACCAACTAAACATGACAACTTTAGCTTATTATTTGATAAATATCACAAGAATTTTACTTGGTCCTACAAGGACATGCATGGTATTAGCCCTAGCATTGTGGTGCATAATATTATTACTTACCCTAATGCCAAACCCAAGTGATAAAAGTAATGGAAATTTCCACCAAAATTTCTCACTTTATGCCATAAAGAAATTATCAAGCTTCTTGATGTTAAGTTTATCAAGCCCATTGACTATTTCAAATGGGTTTATAACATAGTCCCTATTTATAAAAGGTCACCATGGTCATTTACATTTGCATTGATTTTCATAATATTAATCTTACTTGTCCGAAAGATAATTTCCCTCTACTTTTATCGATGCCATCATCAATTCTACTGCTAGTTATGAATGTTATTTTTATGGATGGTTTCTTGGGTTATAACCAAATTCAAATTTCTCCCCAAGATCAACATAAAATAACTTTCACCATAGAGTGGAACACCTATTAGTAGGTTAAAATTCCCTTCAACCTCAAAAATGCTAGAGCTACCTATTAATGGTTAATAACTCACATCTTTTATGATCTTATTCACAATATTATAAAGACCTATGTGGATGAACTCATTGCATAATATAAAAGTTACAAGACTCATCTATATTATATTGCTACCATATTTTATTACCTCCTTAAATATAATGTTATACTTAATCCCTATTGGTGTCACATTTGGTAAACTATTAGGATTCTTAGTCTCTCTTCATGGAATCAATGTCAATCCTACCAAGATAAATGATATCATCAAAATGCTCATCCCTCAATCCATTTTATATATTCAATCCTACCTCAATAAACTTGGGGAAATTAAATGGTTTGTTTTCAAAATGGCTAATCATATCTCTTCTTAAGAAAGTAATGCCCTAGCATGTATGGATACTTGTCAAAAATCACATTTAATAATATGAAAGAATCATTGATTCACCCTCTTAATCTTCATCTACCTTCAAATGATAAACCATTAATATTATATACCTCTTCCACACCCATATTAGTTGGGGTAATGATTACCCACTAAGATGACATTGGAAGGGAATATGCTATCTACTATATCAGTTGAAGGCTCTTTGATTATTATAAACGTTATATAAAATTTGAACATGATTGTCTCACCATATATTTTGTTACTAAAAATCTATGATATTATATGCTTTATTAAACCACTTATGTTATCATTCATTCCAATCCCCTTCATCACTTTTTCTCCAAATCCTTTCTTCTTGGAGATAGAATTGCCAAGTGGATGGTCCTTCTCATGGAATTTGATCTTATAATTATTACAAGAAAAGATGTTAAATAAGAAATCATTACTAATCAAATTATCACAACTCCCATCCTAGCTACCAAACACCTTTAAGATAGCCTTCCCAATGATAATATTATCTATATTAAAGGTCTCAACTAGGTCATATCTATTAAAGATTAATTTCATAAATTCATTTTTAACCTTGAAGAAAGTAACATATAAGAGTTTGTTGATGGTGAGTAATGTCATGCTAACGAATCAACCCATTTTCCTATCACAAAGTTTAAGATGGAATTGTACCAGTTTAATCATAAGGGACCTATGGCTGAAAATCAGTCCTAAGATGTGCAAAAGGGTTTTTTAAAGTTCTAGGGATTATTATGCTCCATAATAAATCTAAATTAAGCTTATAAACATTTACTAAATTGATCAAACATAACATAAAAATCAACTACATTAAGAAGATTAATCATAAATAATGCTTTGATCCAAGAGGCTAATCATTCCTTTAATACCATATAATTCAATCTCAAGTCTGTTATAAACTATCATATGACCTATCCAATAGAGTAAAGTCTATGAATTAGATGATCTATTTAAGGATAGAAAATTACATTTCTAAAAGGTCTATCTTATGTTCATGCTCACAATACAAAGATGAAAGTAATTAATGATAACCAAGAAGGAAAACAAACTCTAAATAACTAACAACTACTAAAAAAAAAAAAAAAGAATTCTAATCTAGACTAAAACTAACACTAACATAAAGAAAGGAATCATAAATAAACAAAAAACTATCAAAGAAAGTAAACTAATGTTAATGAAAACTAAAATAGAAATCAAACTCAAATAAATAAAATACATTATAAAATAGAAAATTTGTGAATCTTAATAAATAAGAGTCATATTAGCAAATCAGATCAGTTTTATTTGAGAAATCAACATTTTTCATACAAAAAATATTCAAAGATAACTTTTACAATAAATTAGATCAACAATATATCGCAAACAATGATATTTTTATTATTATTCAAGTTGAATGCTTGGATTTTGTACATAGGAATACAAGTTGCAATCATCAAAATATATTAAAATTGAAATCTATAGATAATTATTTATAAATGACAATATAAAACTGGATATACTTGTGTTGTCTAATAAGTATACTTGATTGTTAGAGAAAGTACCATTTGTCTATCTATAAAAGTCATGCTATCTTAGAGAAATTGCATAAAAAAGAGAGATAAATGATTGAATTCATAAATGTATAAGTTTTCAGTACCTATGTTGTTCCTCTTCTTTTAAATGAATCCTTGATCTCCTTTTAATCCCTAAAATTGGTTGAAAAAGAAGTTATAACTAATTTTAGTTAGTTATTTATCAACTTTATTAATTAAATTAAAAAGTTAATTAATTTGGTAGTTACAAATTAAAATTATTTAAGTATTTTTTTTTAAAATTATTAAGAGATCAAATATTTGAATTTAGACAAGGTATTTCTAATGGGTGGGGACCCTTTTTAGCCAACTAAGAATATTTAGAATATCAATTAATCAATAAATAATCAAGTAGCATACCATATTAAATAAAATTCATTTCTACATTAATTTCATTTTGAATTTTAATTTAATCAATACCATATATATTGTGTATATAATAAATCTACTGCCAAATAATATATCAAATCTCCAAAAACTTGTTTCACTGCCTTTTATTCCATGTGCAACACCATGCTTTCGAAAACAAATTAATTTTTTATGAAATACCTCGATAGTAAAAATATTTTGACTATATCACATGAAGTATGAACCCAATATCTGCATAAAAAAACTTTTATTTTTCTAAAAATAAAAATTATAATATATTTTCCATCCAACTTAAATTTGATGTTCAAATGACCATCAAATTGCATAATTTATGGTTTGTGGTGATGGTTATTTGGCCATCAAATTTAACATCACAATTTTTTTTGTAGGTGATCATTTTGAAGATTTTTTACAATATAAAAAAAATTAATAAATTTTCAAAATAAAAAATAAACCCATTGTTCATCTCCCATTTACTATCATGATTCCACTTCCTGAATAAACTTGAAATCATAATGGTTGAATAAAATTATTATTTTCATAATTTATTCTTCATATCCTTCCATATTATATCATTGTCTAAATATTATCTATGAAAATTAATGGAACCAATTTAAATAATTGAAAGCAAAATTTACAAAAGTCTTACTTTCAACAAGTATTTCTCAATTGAAAACCACATATCCTTTTCTCAATTTGATAAAGAACTAAGCCATTAGAGCCTTTCCTAAGTATTTATTACAAAATGAGAAACCACTCAACACTATATTTTTAAACTTTCAATAGAATTACTACTCTTTAAAATGAAACCATAATATTATAAACTACATCTCATTTCAATCTTTGTGTCAAAAATTTAATAAATAATAAACTCAAAATTTCATGAATGAATCATTCAATTTTCACATGATTTTTGAAACTGAGAACATAAAACATCCTTCCAATAAATATGTCAATTTCTCTTTGTTTTTTACTGCTATTTATATTCACAATTCGAACAAAAACCCAAACATTTCTTTCAAAAACCCATAAATACATGAAGTTGTAAAAAGCTATGACTAGAAACAATATTTGCATGTTTGATTTTATATCACATCTATGACAGACCATATATTATTCAAGCATTTCAAAATATTCACAAAAAACACACAAAGTTCATTTTACAAGACCCAAAGCCTCAATATTTTTAAGAAAACCATGCTTGAAACAAATTGATAAACCCACATATCCTTTATCTTATCATTTATCAAGATAATATATCAAAACTAAAGCCATTTATCATTATAAATGAAAATAAATGATACATTTAACAATAAACTACAATCTCTTTCCTTCCAAAACCAACACGTATAGATTTAAATACATGACTTATTTAAGCATATCAACATACAAACCATAAATCATTTCTTTTGATGCCACTAAAAATTAATTATCAAAATGACAACTAAATACTTTCCAAAACTCATTGAACTCAAATATGACATACCTATATATGTTCCCTTTTAATTTTTCTATTTGAAATCCTTTTATACAACTCAAAATAGCTTGAAATTTGCTTAAAAACCAAACTGATAGAGTTTCCTTTCCACGAGGAAGCTTTCAAAAATGACTAAAACAAAGAAAATTAACCTATTTATAATTACCATGCCTTACCATAACCACCTTTCTCGAGTGTCTAATTCTCATAGGCTCATCTAAATAAAAGACACAATTAGGAATTTTGCCAATTAATTTGGCAAATGACCATATTTAGTAATTACCAAAATCTTCACCAAACCTCTAACTAAACTCCATGAATTGAGTCATGTACACTTCATCATAAATTTTTATTTCCACCAAATCTCCTAGCATGATCTCAAAGCCTCGAATATGACTTTCACATTAATTCTTTTGTTGACTTAATGTGCCACAATGGACAATCAAATGAATTTCCAACTTAAACCCTAACTCACCAAACCATATGCCATATCATGTAATGTTTGTGACTTGAAACAAAGTCATCCATTTTACCTTTAAAAATTGACAACCTTTATATCCTTTGAAATGTATGTCATCAAAACATATACTTAAGCAATAAATTTGAAACCACCATGGCCTAATAGTTTATTATTTCAAAACTTAGGATAAATGAACTTAGGTTAGGAACTTTAGCATAATGAAGAATTTAAGATTTAAAACTTATAGTCCTTTTAAAATATTAATAATCTTTAAGGATATAAGATTAAACTAAATTACACTTATACCACAACATTATAATGTCAAATTTCACAGTTGAAATTGGATTTTGAATGAAGATAATCTGAAAATCATTATGACAAGTCATATAATGTCCTCAAATTTGATAAAACCATAATGAGCACTATGTTTTTCAAACCGAAACTCTGATTTGTAAAATTTTATAATTTGACTATTTATGCAACTGAAACTATAACATTCATTTTATCATATATATACCAATTTTATTCATTGATCCAAAAATTCTTTTCAAAACCACTATAATGCAAACATGAATTCATAAATATGATAATTACCAAATTATTAAATTGAAATCATGGATATTTATAAATAACACTAATTAACATAGGGTCCCTGATTCTAGTTTTAGATTTTATGACCAGGTCATCACTATGGTAGATACGAGTATAAATTTCAAAAAAACTGGGGGGGGGGGGCAAATATGCATAATAGAGTCCTCTAAAGTAGTCATCAAAGAGATTTTTGAAATTAATGTCAATTTACATGAAGATACTTGGACCCTTCATTTTGATGGTGATAAATGTCTTCAAGGAGATGGGGTAGGTTGTATCTTTATGATCCCTATTGGAAAAATTATCCCATTAATGTTTTGCCTCACATTCAATGTCACTAAAAACATGGTAGAATGTGAATCTTTAATCCTAGGTATGAGAATAACCCTTGATCAAGACATCACACATATTCATACTTTAGGTGACTCCCAACTCATTTTCCACCATGTCAATGGTGATTATCCATGCAAAAGTGAAAATCTCATTTTTTATGATCAAATCTCAACTACCCTTTCCAAATATTTTACTTCTTTTAACATTGAGCCTATCCCTAAAGATAAAAATTCTATTACTGATTTTCTTGCTTCTTCAACATCTCTTTTTCATCCTCATATAGTTCTTACTGATCCCACTTTTATTATCTAAATAAGAAAATCCTCATATTCTCTTCAACCACAAGATTCACTCATCTACCACATTGAGGTTGTTACCATTCACCAAATCCTATGGTACAAAGATATTATTAAATATTTTGAGTACCAAACTTATCCTCTAAACATT